>JASXTE010000017.1:1462500-2062500 GCA_030280995.1 Hemileia vastatrix | reverse complement strand
CATCACTCTGTCCTCTTATTTACTCTGACACTGATTATGCTGGGGATCCTGATACCAGACGCTCAACTGGAGGGTATGTTGCCATACTCAATGGAGGAGCTATTTCCTGGAGTTCTAAAAAGCAGCAAGTTGTCACTATCTCTAGTACTGAGGCTGAGTTCAGAGGCATTGTGGATGCTGGATGTGAAGCAATTTGGCTGACTAAATTACTTACTTCCTTCAATATTCCTAAATCACCTTCACCTTTAATCCTTGCTGACAATGCCAGTTCCATTTCACAATGCAAGGATTCACTCAGATACCGTCAAAGATCAAAACATGTGGACACTCAACTTTGTTGGATTACTGAAAGCATCAACAAAAATCATTTTCAGCTTCAACACATTTCAACTGAACACATGGTAGCTGATCTTCTTACAAAATCTTTGGGAAAAGTCAAGCTGTCTTATCTCCTCAAACTCATGGGTCTGATATTAAGGGGGGGTGTTGAAATTTCTGCCTCTAATACCTGACCCATTCCTTACTCCAGCTTCTTACCATCGTCTCAAGTCATTCTCCTTGCTCATATCCTCTTTTCCTGACCTTTTCCGCCGAGGAACTTCAAAGATACGAGCTCCAGCATCAAGAACAACATTTCTTTCCCACCCGGAGTCAATGTATTGATTCTGGACCTCGAGGACGTGTTTCTTTACCTGGAGTGTGAATCTTTTCCCCGGCTGGGAACTTTTTCCTTGGATGTGAACCTGTCTCTTTTTCTGTATTGTAGTTTAGTAGTTTTGTCGACGTCGTGTTAGTTTCTATTGTTTTGGATGGTGGACTTTGTCATATAATGAGGCCTCTCTTTGCCATTTCCGTTTTCCCCATCCAAATCTTTTTCTTTCTCTTTTTCTCTATTCTCTTTGTCCCTTCCACTGCTTCTTCCTGTCCACTGCTTTCCCTTTTGGCCGCATCTGACAGTCTTTGCACTGTGTGGGGAGAATAGAGTCTTTTGTCCAAGTTCTTTCCTTTTCTTTTCTGTTATCTTTTCTCTAATTCTTTTAGTCCTAACCACAGCAGCTCACACTTGTGTCCCTTATAGTTTTAGCACACGCTTTGTTGTAGTTACTTGTTGTTGTAAGGTGCACAGTTGCTGATTGACCTGTGTTTAGGTATGTTTGTTTTTGCAATGATATCCAAATCTTTTTCTTTCTCTTTTTCTCTATTCTCTTTGTCTCTTCCACTGCTTCTTCCTGTCCACTGCTTTCCCTTTTGGCCGCATCTGACAGTCTTTGCACTGTGTGGGGAGAATAGAGTCTTTTGTCCAGTTTTAGCACACGCTTTGTTGTAGTTACTTGTTGTTGTAAGGTGCACAGTTGCTGATTGACCTGTGTTTAGCTTTCCTCTGTGCTAAAACTTCTACAAAAAAAAATAATAAAAGTTAGTTAATAATTGCTCCAAATAAAAAAAAAATTTTTTTAATTAAATTATATAAAAAAATTTTCAATATAAAGTAATAATTATAAAAAATTTAATTTTTAAAAAATGGATTGCAAGGTTAAATTGGGAATAAACAATCAAGTTAATTCAACCAATTAATTACCAATATTAAATATGGCAATATATTTGGGACTAAGCACAAAGTACTTTTAAGTCAACCAAAATTAACAATAATTAATAATAAAAAAAAATTAATTTAATAATTCAATTTGTATTAATAAAAATGTCAATTCTTCTAGGACTAAGAGGATTTAACACTCTATAATGGTCAACTAGGAAAAAAATTTTTTAATAATTGAACACTTACACTCAGTGAATCAGCAATTAAGCCACAATCACTGTTATTGCAGTAAAAATATAGTAATATGAGTGAGAGGTGCAAAGGTGAACTTACTATAGTGATCGAAAAATCACTTCAAAATAATATAAGAATTAATATAATACATTTTCATGGATTAACACATCTCTCACATGTTTGTCTTTCACAACATTAAAATCAAGGGTATCTTTCAATATTTCCTCAGAAGTTTTTTCAATTAAGGTATAGATTTCAGGGGGAAAAGAATCATTTTTAATTGCAAGAGAAGGATTAATTAAAGAAGTAGAAGTTAAATGTAAAGGTTCATCAAATGACAATTTACTAATTACATCAATAGGGCTACTAGTTACAGGAAGCTGTCTTTTAACAGGTTTAACTGTTCTTTCACCATGTTCAATAATATTACCTGCAGAAGAAGATTTATTAGAAAACATACCCAAGTGACTATCAACCAAATTACTTACCATGGCAGAGGAGGAAACTTCCCCTGAGACTGGGTTTGGGATTGTGCTTGGGCCTTCTTTCTCCTGCCTTGTTGGTAGGGATGAGGAGGTGGATGGAAATTGGGTGTTCTGGATAGGCCAGGCGGATGATGAGGAGGGTGTTGCACATTCTGTTGGTAGTGACTCATTAGATAATCCCATTTCCATTACTCTACTTCCATAGTATTTGGATTTTGGATGGTTGAGCTGGGTGGCTGTGAAGGTTGAGCCTGAAACTGAGGCTGATTGGGAGGCAAATGAGGAGGGGCCTGGGCCTGAATCTGGTTCCTGAGTTCTTGAACCTGATCCCACAAGGTGTCTACTTTTGCTTTGTACGTCATATTTTCTGTCTTCAACTCTTTTATATGACTGGACAGGTTGCTGATTTGTTGTGGCAGAGGAAGCTTTTTTATTTTGAATCCTTTTGGAAGACCTTCTTGAGGTACTAGAGGCTTTACTTCCTTCTGTGGTGCTGGGGGAAGGGGGTTTGGTTTGTTTACATTTCCTGTCATTTCCACATCCTGCAGTATGTGAATTCTTTGTGTTAGCATAAGATTTTTTATGTCCAACTTTAGAAGAACTTACAGTGTCAGCATCATAGTCAATTTCAATTTCATCCACTTGCATGTTATCCATTTTTTCAGCCAAATTGTTGGACATAATAGTGGGAAAATTTTAATTTACTTCTTATTTTTTAAAAAAAATAAAAAAAGTTAGTTAATAATTGCTCCAAATAAAAAAAATTTTATTAATTAATTTATAGAAAAAAAAAATTTCAATATAAAGTAATAATTAAAAAATTAATTTTTTTTTTAAAAAATGGATTGCAAGGTTAAATTGGGAATAAACAATCAAGTTAATTCAACCAATTAATTACCAATATTAAATATGGCAATATATTTTGGACTAAGCACAAAGTACTTTTAAGTCAACCAAAATTAACAATAATTAATAAAAAAAATTAAATTAATAATTCAATTTGTATTAATAAAAAATGTCAATTCTTCTAGGACTAAGAGGATTTAACACTCTATAATGGTCAACTAGGAAAAAAAAATTTTAATAATTGAACACTTACACTCAGTGAATCAGCAATTAAGACACAATCACTGTTATTGCAGTGAAAATATAGTAATATGAGTGAGAGGTGCAAAGGTGAACTTACTATAGTGATCAAAAAATCACTTCAAAATAATATAAGAATTAATATAATATAAACCTAAGAAATCGAACCCAAGTTTGAAACACGGTCGCGGCAAAAGTTTTGTTTTTGCTAGGTGGTCCGTGCGTTTGTCGTTCGTCGTTGTCGTTTGGAAAGGCCCTCAGTTGTCGGTCAGTTGTCTAGAAGAGATAAGATAAGAGGGAAGAAAAGAGAGGAGGACAAGAAGGAGATAGTAGTTTAGAAATAAAAGAAATAAAAACAATTGAGATTATTTAATTTATTTGAGAGAAAGCAACGACGAGTGATTTGAGAGGTGACAACAAATTGGTTTTATTAATATTAATATTATTTAAGTAAGAGTTTCTGCACGGCAAACAATATAATTACTATCAGACTTAAGGCAACCTTTAAATTGTTATTTAGAATTTTTAATTAGAATTTAACACTAATAAAAATAATAATAAGTGTAATAAATTTTTCTTTAAATTGTTGAGTGTGTAATAAGTGATCCGGCTACAGGGGATTATCCAAGGCCCTTTTATAGGCAATGGGTCCTCTGAAGCGCCACTATTTTTGTAAATACAATAATTATAATAGGATAAAACAAGTATATCAAAGAGTAAGTGAAACATAACAATGTAGAGAAAAATATGAAACAAATAATTAAAAACCCCAATTAAGAATCCAATTTTCCCGCCATTAATTCCCAAATCAGTAAGTAAAAATAGTGAATAAC
Organism: Hemileia vastatrix; assembly: GCA_030280995.1. NCBI lineage: Eukaryota > Fungi > Basidiomycota > Pucciniomycetes > Pucciniales > Zaghouaniaceae > Hemileia > Hemileia vastatrix. Next base: position 2,058,325 of record JASXTE010000017.1, on the reverse strand, counting down.
TAAACAAGCCTGGAACATAGCAACTATGAGAAAAATCATTCAAAACAGATGGTACAGTCTGATTTAAGGAGTTTTAAGTGAAACAAAAAATATTCTGACACAACAAATATGTAATTTATTTCAATTCAGTATTAATTAGTTTTTCCTGACACAATTATAGGTCAAAAGAAGCGTCATTATTTATTGTTTAATATTATAAGAAATGATATTTAATATATAAATATAAATAATTAATTTAATTAAATTATAAGTAAATTTTACACTTATAATTATAATATATGTTTTTAATTAATTAAATATAAATTTATAATTATTAAATACATAAAAAATGTGCCATTATTTGTAGAATATATTATATTATGTTAAATTTAAATGTATAAAAAATTTATATAACCAATAAAATTAATATAACACTTATATGTAATAAAATACTTATATAATTTTATTATGCAATAAAATATTAATTTATATACATTAAATACAATTCTTACCCCCTCATTCAGGTCTTATAAGTTACATATCACTTACTGGACTCCTGGAATAGCCTGGCTGACACCATGTTTCATGTAGCTAAAAAACATACACTCATCACATTTAAATTTACATTGCATCAAAATTAATTCATTTTCGAATTTTTTTAAAGGGATCTATAATGTGCACCACCTATTTCTAAAATATGAACCTCCCCACCATATTAAATTGGTATATTTTTAATTGTGCAATTTTTTTGCCTTGACCTTTTTCCTGATCTTACTTGGCTTGAAATATTAAAACATGACCAATGTTGCTGAAAGCAACATTTGATTTTGTTTCTATGTGTAACAATGGAAGGCCTTTTATAACCGTCTGCGGAGCATTGTATATCCTATTTGAACACATGTTTATTTACTTATGTATTTTAATTAAAAAATTTCCTTTTTATTGCAGCCAGATTTCCACTGGCTGCTTTTTGAAAGCCTTAATTTATGACCCAAGCCTTTGAAATTGGCTTGGGTCCCTGACATTTAAATTTAGTACTTCCAGCCAGGTTTCCCCTGGCTGGAAGTGTTGCTTTAAGGCAACCAAAGTTGCTAAAAGTGACTTTGGTTGCTCGTTTTTACATTTGCCACCCTCCCAGCCAATTTACTAGGCTGGGAGGTTGCCAAAACTGTATGCAACGCACATTCCTGCTGCAAGAAACGTGTGTTGCACACTCGCTTTCATATTTCATGCAGCTGCATGAGATATGGGCAGCACATGCAATGCACATTTCATACAGCAGCAAGGCGCGTTGCATGCAGCAGAAATGCGCGCTGCATGTGCTGCATGCAGTGCATTGCACAGCCAGTTTTTTCTGGCTGTGCAATGCACACAGAGAAACCAAAGTCCTTGCAAGGGACTTTGGTTTCTAAAATGAAAGCAATTTTCCCCACCAGGTGCAATCTGGTGGGGAAGTGAGAGACAAGTTAGACCAAAGTTGTTTGAAAGCAACTTCGGTCTTAAAAACATTAAAAATCATAAAATAAATGAGAAAGGTAGAAAAAAAACATAAAAAAAATTAAAACATGAGTATAAGAAAAAAAATAAGTGCTAGTGATACCAAAAACCTAAGCCAATTTCACTTGGCTTGGTTATTTAATAATATTTTTTTAATAAATTAAATTTAAAATTCAAACACCAAAAAATATATGAATTTTTTTATATAAATATTATAAATTTAATTTAACCCTTTCTCATAATTATATTTATAATTTTGTTTTTTAAATTTTGACTTTTAAGTTAGTTTTTGGAAATCCAAAATTAAATTTTCAACTAAAATTTTTAGTAAGGTAAAATAAATTATAAATTTGACATTTTTTAATTAAATAATGAAAAAAAATTTCAATTTATTTAAAAAATATTTTTTTAGAGGAATACCAATATTTTAAGGCTAGATATACTGGGAAAATTGTAAGTAAAAAAATTAAATTTTTTTTGTGAGGGGTTAATACTATTTTAATAAATATTTTTCAAAAACATTCATTAAATACTGAATTAAATTACTTTGTAACTAAAATTTTTGTAAAAAAATTAAAATTGAAATAATAATATTGTTATATTTGATATAAAATTTGAATTTGTAATATTAATGTTTCTTTAAGTAAATTTGAAAATCATAAAAAAAAACCATGTTGAGAAGTACTTCATTTTTTATATTCAATGGTTATATGTATATCTTTTATATATTTCTTGAGTGTTATTTTTATATACACTGAATAAAATTTGTAATATACAATGCCATTTTATCATTAATTATTGGTCAACTTGGTTATAACAACTTCATATTTAATACCAGCCACTAGTATTTAGTTTTTAAATTAAAACTCCAATATGTTGAAATTTCTGCCTCTAATAACTGACCAATTCCTCACTCCAGCTTCTTACCATTGTCTCAAGTCATTCTCCTTGCTCATATCCTCTTTTGGTGCACAGTTGCTAATTAACCTGTTTTTAGCTTTCCTCTGTGCTAAACCTTCTTCAGGTTATGGGCCCAGTTGCCTAAAGCACCTCTCTCAAGAATACTTACAACAAAACCACTTACTGGACAATAAAACAGCCTTTTCCCCCAGATTTTGGATCATACTCTTCACATCTCATCTTCTTTCTCTCCAAATCTTTGCTGTTGACTCAACCAAATCATGGCCTCCAATCAGGATTCAAGTAGGGTTATGGTCACCCCTCTCACTGACAAATCCTATGACACCTGGGAACACATTATGCATCTTCACTTTGAAGTTCTGGATCTTTTTGGCATTGTTTCTGGACAGGTTCCTTCCCCTGTTCCTTACAATGATGGTTCACCTTCAGACACTGAAATCAAAGCTCAACTTGCTTTATGGATCAAAAATGACACCAGGTGCAAGTATGAAATCATCACCAGATTGGATGATGTTAACAAGAAGCTGGTCAACACTTGCCACACCTCTGCTCAAATGTGGTCAGTTCTTGCAAGAAGACACGCCAGCAACAAAGTTGGATCACGGATTTCTCACTTTCTCTCTATGGTTACACTTTCTTTCTCTGAAGGAGGAGACACCAAAACTCATGTTGATGCTTTCAAAGGCATTAACTTCCATATGATCCGCTCTGGGCTCATCATTCCCCAGGAAATTCTTATTTATCTCTTCTTTGCCACTCTTCCACCCTCCTACAAACATTGGTGTGGTTTGCTCACCAGAGACAGACAGGAAATTGATCACCTGCATCTGGATGATGTTTTATCTTCTTTCCTGGATTACGCTGCTGATGACAAAGTTGTTAATGAATTTCACAATTCTATGTCAAATTTCAATGCTCATTCTGCCTCAACCAAAACATCAAAGTCATCTGAATCCAAGGCACACAGCAAACTCTCATGTTCTGTTCATGGTCAAAATGTTGCACATGATGATAATCATTGCTTTGTTCAACATCCTGAACTCTGTCCTAAAAAGAACCAAGCTAACTCAGCTGCCCCATCAAAGGACAGTTCCAACAAAGCAACTCCTGCTCCCAATCCTCAGGAAGAACAACCTGATTCCACAGCCAATTGTGCTTTTGCCTTCCCTTCTGATGAAGAATTTCTTTTTACAGCTGTTGCCTGCTTGTCTGAAAAATCAAATTCTGACTGCATTATCAATACTTCTGCTTCCATGGCTTCTCATTCCTCAAACCTTTCTCCAATTATTGATTCTGGGGCCAGCTGTCATATGTTTAACAACAGAGACAGTTTTATCAGCTTTCAACCTGTCAACATTTGAATTCAACTTGCTGGTATGGGGAAATCAATCTATGAAACTGGAAAAGGAACTGTTGCTGCTTCTGGAGGAATGGAAGGAAAAGTTTTCTTTTCTGATGCTCTTTATGTCCCTGATCTTGGAAGGAATCTCATCTCCCTGGGACATCTTTGGAAAACAGGTTGTCTTCTCATCCCTGCACCAGTTAATCCTGCATCAAACTTCATTATTTCACGTAATGGAAAGAATTATATGGGAGGAGTCATCTCCAATTCATTATTTGAAGTTTCTGTGGTTCCACAAGGCATGTCTACCCCTAATTCCTCAGCTCTATATGCAATAGCTTCAAGTCAGTCTCTAACTCTCTGGCACAACAGATTAGGACATCCCTACGCCCCATATATTCAAAAACTTTTTAATGGAATGGCATCTGATGTATCTAGTTCTAGTTTTTCTGATTCTGAAATGCATTTTTGTGAACCGTGTGTGTTGGGTAAATAAACCCATGCTTCCTTTCCTGGCCAGTTGCCTGTTGCCAAAAATCCTCTTGAAGTTATCCATACGGATTTATCTGGGAAAATTCAACCTCCTTCTTTTGATGGTTCTCAGTATTACCTTCAGTTCACTGATCAGGCCACTTCATACTGTCATGTTTACCTTCTTTCTCAAAAGCCCAAGTATTCAAATATTTCTTGGAATATAAGGCATCTGTGGAGCTGCAATCTGGCTTCAAAATCAAAAAGCTTGTTTGTGACGGTGGTGGTGAGTATATCAACTCTAGTCTGGTCAACTTTCTTAAACAACATGGCATTGCTCTTCAAGTTACGGCTCCTTACACTCCCCAACAAAATCCAATTTCTGAGAGAGGAAACCGTATTACCACTGAAAAATCCAAAACCATGATGTTTCATTCTAATGCACCAATTCACCTATGTTCTGAAGCATTTAAAACAGCAGTATATCTTGAAAACAGATTACCAACCAAAGCTCTTCAAAACAAATCAACTCCTTTAGAAGCCTGGAATAAATCCAAAACCAGAGTTTCACACCTCAGAGTTTTTGGCTGTGCTTGCTATTCCTTCCTTGACAAACATCAACGTCCTGGAAAGTTTTCAGCTAATTCCAGAAAGTGTGTCATGCTTGGATATGAAGTTGGAACAACAAATTATTGTGCTTGGGAACTTGAGCTTAAAAAGATTTTTATTTCCAAATCTGTGGCCTTCAATGAAAATTTCTTCCCTTTTCTTGACTACAGATTTAAGCGCCCTCAATGGTCACAACTGATGAAACAAATTCCAGATCAAATTCATGACAGTCAAACACTTTCAAACCCTGGCCTTTGATTTCTCCAGCTCAATCTCCTTCTGAGTCCCCAACTCCTGATCCATCCTCAGGAAACATCTCTGATTCACATTCTGAAGATAATTCTCCTTCTTCTTCTTCATCTTCTGATTTTCACATGTCAGGCACACCTTCCAATTCAACTCCTTGTCCTTCACCTGGCCACTTAACAAGATTACCTCATTCCAATGTCCCAGATGAAGAAGGTTCCAGTCAATCTGATCCATCATATTCATCAATTGAGCCAGACAATCCAGCAGATCCTGATTATGTTCCCTCATCACAATCCCCCAGTTATTCCGACAACTCTTCAGCTGAAACATCCACTCTTGAACATTTACATCAAATTTATTATGATCATTATCAACATTATTCCTACTCTGATTCTCCTGATCCTCTTGGGTTATATGCAGGAAATGCCTTTGCTTTCTCTCTAGAAGCTCCCTTGCCAGCTCATGAAATTCCTGAACCCCAGTGTTATAAGCAAGCAATCTATTCCAAATATTCAGCAGAATGGGCAGAGGCTGTGAAACATGAACATCAAGCACTTCAGCGTTGCAACACCTGGAAAATTGTCCCCAGGCCTGAAAAACCTAATGTGATTGGCTGCAGGTGGGTTTTCAGGGTTAAACCTAATATGCTGATGGTGGTGTTTCAAAGTTCAAAGCCCGTTGTGTAGCAAAAGGATATTCTCAAATCCTAGGAATAGATTTTCATGAAACTTTTGCACCCACTGGACGGATCACCTCTCTCAGAACCATTCTTTCTTTAGCAGCTAATTTTGACTGGGATGTTCATCAAACGGATGTAGTGGCTGCCTTTCTTCAGGGAAACCTGAATGAAACTGTTTATATGGAACAGCCTGAAAGAACATTAACTGCTGGAAATGAAGGTAAAGCTTGCCAATTGTTGCGTCCTCTTTATGGCATCAAACAAGCTCCCTTTTTCTGGAATTCACGCATAAATGACTACATGTGCAAGCTCAACTTCTCTCCCCTAAAGTGTGATCAGTGTGTGTATGTTTGGAGAAACAAATCACAAATCTGTATCATTTATCTTCATGTTGATGATATGGTCATTACTGGTAATCATTTTCTTTGGTTCAAAGACAAAATCAAAACTGAATTTGAGATGGATGATCTTGGTCCTGCCACTTGGATTTTGGGAATGCGCCTTACCAGAAACAGAACAGCACGTACTCTTTCTTTATCACAAGATTCTTATGCTGAAAAAGTTTTGTCCAACTGGAATATGGCCAACTGTAATCCCTATCTTACTCGCTTATCCCCAAATGATTATCCTGTCAAAGCAACCAGTGAAGAAATTGCTGAATTCAATGCTCTAAAAATCAATTACCGCTCTGCTATTGGTGCACTCAACTATTTGTCAGTTGCAACAAGACCTGATCTCTCTTTTGCAGTTGGTGCATTATCTCAACATCTTATTGAACCAGGTATCAAACACTGGCTTGCTGTCAAACACACTTTCAGATATCTGCGTGCCACTTCATCATCATCTCTCACTTTTGGAGGAAAATGCCCAATTCCAAATCATCCATCACTCTGTCCTCTTATTTACTCTGACACTGATTATGCTGGGGATCCTGATACCAGGCGCTCAACTGGAGGGTATGTTGCCATACTCAATGGAGGAGCTATTTCCTGGAGTTATAAAAAGCAGCAAGTTGTCACTATCTCTAGTACTGAGGCTGAGTTCAGAGGCATTGTGGATGTTGGATGTGAAGCAATCTGGCTGACTAAATTACTTACTTCCTTCAATATTCCTAAATCACCTTCACCTTTAATCCTTGCTGACAATGCCAGTTCCATTTCACAATGCAAGGATTCACTCAGATACCGTCAAAGATCAAAACATGTGGACACTCAACTTTGTTGGATTACTGAAAGCATCAACAAAAATCATTTTCAGCTTCAACACATTTCAACTGAACACATGGTGGCTGATCTTCTTACAAAATCTTTGGGAAAAGTCAAGCTGTCTTATCTCCTCAAACTCATGGGTCTGGTATTAAGGGGGGGTGTTGAAATTTCTGCCTCTAATACCTGACCCATCCCTCACTCCAGCTTCTTACCATCGTCTCAAATCATTCTCCTTGCTCATATCCTCTTTTCCTGACCTTTTCCGCCAAGGAACTTCAAAGATACAAGCTCCAGCATGAAGAAGAACATTTCTTTTCCACCCGGAGTCAATGTCTTGAATCTGGACCTCGAGGACGTGTTTCTTTGCCTGGATTATGAATCTTTTTCTTGGCTGAGAACTTTTTCCTTGGATGTCAACCTGTCTCTTTTCCTGTATTGTAGTTTAATAGTTTTGTCAATGTCGTGTTAGTTTCTGTTGTTTTGGATGGTGAACTTTGTCATATAATGAGCCCTCTCTTTGCCATTTCCGTTTTCCCCATCCAAATCTTTTTCTTTTTCTTTCACTTTCTCTCTATTCTCTTTATCCCTTCCACTGCTTCCTGTCCACTGCTTTCACTCTTTGCCGCATCTGACAGTCTTTGCACAGTGTGGGGAGAATAGAGTCTTTTGTCCAGTTTTAGCACACGCTTTTTTGTAGTTACTTGTTGTTGTAAGGTGCACAGTTGCTGATTAACCTGTGTTTAGCTTTCCACTGTGCTAAAACATCTACAGGTTATGGGTCCAGTTGCCTAAAGCACCTCCTTCAAGTATATTTACAACAAAACATCTTACTGAACAATAAAACAGCCTTTCTCTCAGATTTTGGATTACTTCTCACTTCACATCTCTCATTCTCCAAATCTCCTGCTGTTGACTCGACGTAATCATGGCCTCTAACCAGGATTCCAGTAGATCAATGATTCCTATGACACTTGGAAAAACACCATGCACCATCACTTTGAAGTTCTGGACTTCTTTGTCTTGGTTTCTGGAAAAGTTCTTGCTCCTCTCCCCACTAATGATGGTTCTCCTGCAGATTCTGAAAACAAATCTGAGCTTGCACAATGGATCAGAAATGACACCAGGTGTAAATATGAAATTATTACCAGAGATGAAAAAGCAAACAAGAAACTGGTGAATACATGTCCTACTGCTTACAACATGTGGACAGCATTGGCATGTAAACATGCCAGTAATCAAGTTGGGTCAAGAATCTCTCATTTCATATCCATGGTTACTCTCTTTCTTTCTGATGGAGGAGAGTCCAAAGCTCATGTGGATGCTTTCAAAATAATTAACTTTCATATGATCCGCTCTGGGCTCATTATTTCTCAGGAAGTCCTTATTTATCTATTTTTTGCTACTCTTCGTCCTTCCTTCTTACCAGAGACAGGCAAGAGATTGACAATATGTGCCTGGATGATGTTTTATCTTCTTTCTTTGATTATGCTTCTGATGAAAAAGTGGTTGATGATTTACACAATGTTATGTCAACTGCAAATGCTCATTCTGTGTCTCACAAACTTCAAAATGATCCAAATCCAAAGCATGTAGCAAACTATCCTGCTCTGTTCATGGCCAAAATTTTGGACATGATGACAACCACGGTCTTGCTCAACATCCTGAAGTCTGTCCTCCCAAGAAAAATCAAGCCAATGCTGTTTCCTCTTCTTCTTCCAAGGATAACACTGTTAAACCTAAAACAGACACTCCAAAAGAAGAATCATCTGCACCTACTGCTAATTCTGCTTTTTTTTTCTATCTCACAAACATTTTATCTTTTGATCTGTTGCCCATCTCTCTGAGAAAGAAAATCCTATTGTCATTACCAATGTTTCAGCATCCATGGCTACTCACTCTGCCAATCTTCCTCCAATTATTGATTCTGCTGCCAGTTGTCACATGTTTAATAACAGAGACAGTTTCATTAACTTTCAGCCTACCAATTTTTGAATTCAACTTGCTGGAGTAGGTAAATCTATTGTTGCAACCGGCCAAGGAACAGTTGCTGCATCAGGAGGCTGTAGAAATTTCTGCATCTAATACCTGACCCATATCTTCTCCAGCTCTTTTCCTCCTTTTCCTGTTCATTTTGACCAAGGAATCACAGAGATACAAGCTCAAATGTCAAGGACAACTGTTCTTTCCCACCCGGAGTTGTATTCCTTGACCTGGACCTCAAGGACGTGCTTTCACACCTGGAATGTCAAACTGCCACCGTGTGGGAACAGCTTCCTCAACCATTTTCCCTTGCTCTCATGTCAAGGGAACTACTTCCCCAGCTATTCTTTCCCTCACATACCCTATTTTCCTTTTGTTCTCATAGTCAGGAATTGTCTCCTTGACTGCTTTCCCTTGTTCCTGTATTGTAATTGAGTAGTCTTTGTAAACGTCGAGTAGTTTTCTGTTGTTTTGGATGGTGGATTTTGTCATATAATCAAGCCTCTTCTTGATGTTTCCGTTTTCCCCATCCCAATCTTTTTCTCTCTATTCTCTTTGTTCCCTCCATTGCTTCTTCCTGTCCCCTGCTTCCCCTTTGGCCGCTTCTGACAGTCATTGCACTGTGTGGGGAGAATAGAGTCTTTTTTTCAGTTTTAGCACACGCTTTGTTGTAGTGACTTGTTGTTGTAAGGTGCACAGTTGCTGATTGACCTGTGTTTAGCCTTTCCTTGTGCTAAAACTTCTACATTAAAAAAATATACTTTTGAACTTTATTGATATTATTTGGGTATTTAAATGAAAATTTAAATTATCAGACTTCAAAATGGATAAAATCTAAAAGTAGTGTTTATATAATAAGACTCATATAAAAAAAGGATAAAAAATCTACTATGTAACTAAATTATTAAATATTAAGGTATTATTAAAATTATTGAAAAACTTATTTTACAATTATAATGAAATCTAAACGTGAAATTAATGGTGGGATAATAGTAAGACTATGTGGAAAGACTTTAATTTATACATACTTTCAACTAAGTTCAGATAAAAAAATTGGTAAAATTTTATAATAACATCTAGTTAATAGTGATGCAATTTTATTTAGATCAAGAATAAATTTTTCTGAGGAAAAAATATTTAAATTGAGATATGGCCATCTCCTTTCAAGAGATAGAATAATAATAAAAATTTAAAAAAATTATAATAAGTATTCTTAATCACCATTTTTGAAAAGTCTCTAGAAAAAATGATTATAATATATCATTCATTTATTACCTCATATGGAGCTTCAACTTAAGGTAGTGATGAGCAGCTTTGAACTTATGTTCTGAAAAACATAAAAGTTAAAAAACATATAGTTATACTAATGAAAAAGCCAAAAATAAAAATACTATTATAAATTAATAAAATAAAACTACATAAATTTTATTCTGTTCTCATGATGCAAGGATACTATGTATAAATTTCCACATGTTAAATCTAAACCTGCTTTAAGACTAGTTTACAGGAAGAGCTATAATGTTTCCTTAAATTCTAAAAATAACTTAAGCATTTTACTTCTTATTTTTTTCTTGTTTTCTTTCCAAAGTTGTTAGAGTTGCTTAATTAATACTGCTATCTTGATTGTAAGATATATAATTTTTTTGAATACATGATTTATTGTTTAAAAAATCATATTATAAAGTTAAATAATTTATTTCATTTTCTAAAGCTTCATTGTCAAAGACACTACTCCATTTTCTATTACTTAACAAATATATAAATTGTGATAGCAAAATTTATAGAATTTTCTTTTTGAGAGGGTCAAACTATATTGTGAAGATTTTCATCTAGAAATTCTTGTACTCTAAAACCAAATAATTTTCTCCCTTAAGTAAGCCTTTTCATAAATATGAAAATATAAACATGAATATTAACTTATCTTATTTTTATTATCTTTACTGAAATTTTTAGTTCAATCCCGTTTTTATATGACATTAGTTTAAAGCCATGGTTAAATGCTACTATATAATTAATTTTTATTATATATATATATATATATATATATATGAAATATTTAGAAGGTCATCCTTTTTTATTTACTTGAAAAAATGGCTCAATTTTAATTTCCAACACTTATTAATGTTTCCCAAGCTCAATAACAAATTTCTCTTAAAAAATATTAGCTTTTAATATAAGCAGTTTATCTATAGCTGATATTCAACATAATATTTTCCATTTTAGATTCAACTAAAATTAAACAAAAGGAGCAATTATGCATATGTGTATAAATGGTAACCACATGTTACTTAGAGGATTGTGAAATTCACTCATCAGAATGGTTTAAGTATTAAAATAAATTGAGGTCATTGTTTTCTTGTATTTGAAACTAATTAGGAAATTATTCTGGAAATATATTTAAATGTATATCATGTTTAAAAAGTTGGAAATATGAATTTTGAAAATTTTGTGTTTCTTATATGAGATACCAAGCTTTAGTTTACATTGTTTCAAGTAGAATAGAATTTTAGTATTATAAATTGAAAGCAATGTACCATTATCTGATTTTAATTGTGTTCTACTTATAGAATGATTACATAACATTAAACATTATTTAAATCAAAAAGGTTTAAAAGATATTTAGAATTTTACAAAATTTCAACATTTATTAATCTTTGATTTGAAAACCAACTATGATGTACACTCACTAGAAATAAGTGATCCCAATTTTAACATAATTTATCAATCCAAAAATAATGAGTCAATTAACATAAAAAATATATATTTTTTCAAAACCAAATCTTTAGATTCAAAATATGATGTTTTAATGAAAAATTGATACAAAAGTTTAATGAAATGAACTGTCGGTCAGTCATCTAGAAGTAGGTAAGAAAAGGTGGAGAAATGGAGGAGGACAAGAAGGAAAATAAAAGAAATAAAATATAAAAAGATTATTTAATTTATTGAGAGGAATCAACGACGGTTTTCTTGAGAGGTGACAAAAGTGAGGTTATTATTAATTAATAATATTATTATAATGTAAGGACTATGCGCAGCAGACACTATGATCACTATCAGTGTCAGCCAGGCTATTCCAGGAGTCCAGTAAATGATAGGTAACTTATAAAACCTGAAAGAGTGGGTAAGAATTGTATTTAATGAATATAAATTAATATTTTATTGCATAATAAAATTATATAAGTATTTTATTATATACAAGTGTTATATTAATTTTATTGGTTATATAAATTTTTATATACATTTAAATTGAACATAATATAATATATTCTACAAATAATGGCGCATTTTTATGTATTTAATAATTATAAATTTATATTTAATTAATTGAAAAACATATATTATAATTATAAGTGTAAAATTGACTTATAATATAATTAAATTATTTATTTAAATTTATATATTAAATAACACCTTTCATATAATACTAAACAATAATTAATGACGCTTCTTTTGACCCTTATTTGTGTCAGGAAAAACCAATTAATTAATTTATACTAAATTGAGATTAATTAGATGTTTTGATGCGTCAAAGTATTTTTTGTTTCACTTAAAATATCCTTAAATCAGACTGTACCATCTGTTTGGAATTATTTTTCTCATAGTTCCTATGTTCCAGTCTTGTTTAGTTATTCACTATTTTTACTTACTGATTTGAGAATTAATGGCGGGAAAATTGGATTCTTAATTGGGGTTTTAAATATTTGTTTCATATTTTTCTCTACATTGTTATGTTTCACTTACTCTTTGATATACTTGTTTTATTCTATTCTAATTATTGTATTTACAAATATAGTGGCGCTTCAGAGGACCCATTGCCTATAAAAGGGCCTTGGATAATCCCCTGTAGCCTCATCACTTATTATACACTCAACAAATTAAATACACTTTATATATTACAATTATATTCTTTTTATTAGTAATAAAATTCTAATTAAAATTCTATATAACAAATTAAAGGTTGCTTTAAGTCTGATAGTGATCATAGTGTCTGCTGCGCATAGTCCTTACATCATAATAATATTATTAATTAATAATAACCTCATTTTTGTCACCTCTCAAGAAAACCGTCGTTGATTCCTCAATAAATTAAATAATCTTTTTATATTTTATTTCTTTTATTTTCCTTCTTGTCCTCCTCCATTTCTCCACCTTTTCTTACCTACTTCTAGACGACTGACCGACAACTGAGGGCCTTTCCAAACGATGAGGACTATTGAGCCTGGTGACAAACGACAAATGCACGGACCACCTAGCAAAAAACAAAACTTTTGCCGCGACTGTGTTTCGAACTTGGGTTCGATTTCTTAGGTTTATATTATATTAATTCTTATATTATTTTGAAGTGATTTTTCAATCACTATAGTAAGTTCACCTTTGCACCTCTCACTCATATTACTATATTTTTACTGCAAAAACAGTGATTGTGCCTTAATTGCTGATTCACTGAGTGTAAGTGTTCAATTATTAAAAATTTTTTTTTCCTAGTTGACCATTATAGAGTGTTAAATCCTCTTAGTCCTAGAAGAATTGACATTTTTTATTAATACAAATTGAATTATTAATTTAATTTTTTTTTATTAATTATTGTTAATTTTGGTTGACTTAAAAGTACTTTGTGCTTAGTCCCAAATATATTGCCATATTTAATATTGGTAATTAATTGGTTGAATTAACTTGATTGTTTATTCCCAATTTAACCTTGCAATCCATTTTTTGAAAAAAAAATTAATTTTTTAATTATTACTTTATATTGAAATTTTTTTTTTCTATAATTTAATTAATAAAAATTTTTTTTATTTGGAGCAATTATTAACTAACTTTTATTATTTTTTTTTTAAAATAAGAAGTAAATTAAAATTTTCCCACTATTATGTCCAACAATTTGGCTGAAAAAATGGATAACATGCAAGTGGATGAAATTGAAATTGACTATGATGCTGACACTGTAAGTTCTTCTAAAGTTGGACATAAAAAATCTTATGCTAACACAAAGAATTCACATACTGCAGGATGTGGAAATGACAGGAAATGTAAACAAACCAAACCCCCTTCCCCCAGCACCACAGAAGGAAGTAAAGCCTCTAGTACCTCAAGAAGGTCTTCCAAAAGGATTCAAAATAAAAAAGCTTCCTCTGCCACAACAAATCAGCAACCTGTCCAGTCATATAAAAGAGTTGAAGACAGAAAATATGACGTACAAAGCAAAAGTAGACACCTTGTGGGATCAGGTTCAAGAACTCAGGAACCAGATTCAGGCCCAGGCCCCTCCTCAGTTGCCTCCCAATCAGCCTCAGTTTCAGGCTCAACCTTCACAGCCACCCAGCTCAACCATCCAAAATCCAAATACTATGGAAGTAGAGCAATGGAAATGGGATTATCTAATGAGTCACTACCAACAGAATGTGCAACACCCTCCTCATCATCCGCCTGGCCTATCCAGAACACCCAATTTCCATCCACCTCCTCATCCCTACCAACAAGGCAGGAGAAAGAAGGCCCAAGCACAATCCCAAACCCAGTCTCAGGGGAAGTTTCCTCCTCTGCCATGGTAAGTAATTTGGTTGATAGTCACTTGGGTATGTTTTCTAATAAATCTTCTTCTGCAGGTAATATAATTGAACATGGTGAAAGAACAGTTAAACCTGTTAAAAGACAGCTTCCTGTAACTAGTAGCCCTATTGATGTAATTAGTAAATTGTCACTTGATGAACCTTTACATTTAACTTCTACTTCTTTAATTAATCCTTCTCTTGCAATTAAAAATGATTCTGTTCCCCCTGAAATCTATACCTTAATTGAAAAAACTTCTGAGGAAATATTGAAAGATACCCTTGATTTTAATGTTGTGAAAGACAAACATGTGAGAGATGTGTTAATCCATGAAAATGATAGATTAAATAATTTACACTTGCAATGTAAAGTGAGTTCTTCTGTACAAGATACAGCTTATTTAAAAATCAAAGAAACCTTGAATATTGTTCTTAGTCAACAAAAACAAATAAGCAGTGACCATAGAGCTATCTCAGATAGAAATATCAGTCTACATAAGACCTTGAGTGAATTGAAACCCCTTATTGAAGAAAATTATTCATTTAGAAATGAAATAAAATCTCTGCAAAATGAGTTTAAAAAGCTAAAAAATGATTTCCATGCACTAAGTACCAAACACTCAGTTTCTGAGGACAGAAATGTTCTATCTCTTGCAAAAGTAAATGACCAGATGTCTGAAATTCCAAGAATAAGAAACTATGTGTCTGACCTGCAGGAAAAGTTCTCAACCTTAACCATCAATAATGAATTAAATGAGATTGCTGTCAATAAGCTGCTTAAAAATAAAGGGAAAAAACCTGAGAAAAGTTCATCCTTTCTTCCTCATATTTCAACCATTAAACAAACTGACAATGAGTCTGTAAAATCTTTTGCTACTAGCAAAAAATCTTGTGATGGTCATGCACCAGCTGTTTCTGTAAATAATGAAATTTCTGAACACCTGGCTAAACTTCAGGAATTATTAATAATGAATAATTCAAACCAAAAAGTGGACCATCCCAGTAGTCAGAAAAATTGGCCTAAGTTAGACCAATATCCTACCTTTGATGGTGATTCTTCCTCTGATTGGCAACACTTTATCCAAAGAATTGATAATTTAAAGAGATCTTATAAACTACCTGATGAGGAAATTGTTTCTAAGCTAATTTCTTTATTTTCCAATGTAGCCTTGATGTGGTATGAATCTGTTCTTTTAGATAACAATCATTATACATGGAATGATTGGAAATCCTTGATTGAGAATCAGTTTGGTGGTTCAAAATTCAGGTTAGCTCAACAGAGACTGTATGAAAATACTAGATATGTATCCTCCTCTGTTGAAAAGCCCATTGTTTTTCTGATAAAAATAACAAAAATCCTTAGAGCAATTGATCCAAAGATGGATTATGATATTTGGAGAGATAAAATCTTGTATAAATTACCAAATTCTCTTAGGGATTTGATTGTGGCTAGAACTGAGCATGTAAGGGAAAATTCTTCTTTCATTAATATATGTAATGAGGTGCTGCTCAACCATAGATATGAACCAAAGAATTACCTTGGTAAATCTTATAATGATCAGAATAAACCTTCTACAAAACTCCCAGAAAAATCTGGTAAACCCTCTGCCCCAGTTGCACCTAAAAAATATGCAACATATACTTGTTATAAGTGTAACAAACCGTGGCAGAAGGGTCATGTTTGTGACAAGAAAATTCATCTTGTTGAACAAAATGAAGACACTGATGAAGTTGAACTTGATGTCAATAATTCTTCCAGTGACTGTGAAAGTAATATCTCCTATGACAATGAATCTGTTAAGGATGTTTTAATGTTGGAACATGATGTCCATTATTTAAATAATATATCTGAAGAATGTGTATTGGATTTATCTTCAGTAGAAAATGCTGAGATAATTAAAGATATTACTAACAATTCTATTCCTATATCCCCTTTAAAGGCACCTGTTATCATTAATGGTAAAAATGTTGATGTAGTTCTTGATTCTGGTGCTGGAGGAAGTGTAGTATCTGAAAAAGCTTTGGCTTCAGTGGATAAGGAATATTTGAGTAAATTATTACCTATAACTTTTGAAAAATGGAGAGGGTATGGTTCTACCTTATTTCCTATTGGCGAATACAAAACCTCTGTTTTCTTCAAATATAATAATGGTTTTGTCAGAGCTATTTGTGAGTTTGTTGTCATGAAAAATGATAATTTAAGCAATTGGTTTATTATTGGAAATGATATTTTAACCATGTTTGGTGTGAAACTGGACCCAGCAAATAATTGCTTTACCTTAGGAATGAATGGGAAAAGGAAATTCAAAATTTGCTCTCCTAGAACTTCTGGGCATTTGTTGAAATCTTGTAACTCACTGATCCAGTGTAAAGGTAGAACAACAACTGAAATGGATGATTTATTACATGAAATAAATACCACTTCTTTTGGTGATCAGTTGACTAGTGAACAAAAGGATTCTATTGTTGCCTCTATTACCTCTTTCCCTATGGCTTTTGCTCATGGTTCTCATGTCTTGGGAATTGTTCAGGAAGAAATGAAAATTACCTTATCCTGTAATTTGAGTGATATTCCTCCTACCATTAAGAAAAAACCATATCCTGCTTCTCCATCAAAAAGAAAAGATATTGAAGATAATATTGAAACATTATTGAAAATGAATATCATTGAGAAAGTGGATGTCACCCCCAAATATTGTGTCATCTCCCCAGTCTTGATTTCTTATGAAAAAGATCAAGCTAGATTATGTGGAGATTACGGAGCTTTAAATACTTATACTGTTGATGATATTTATCCTTTACCCAGAATTAATTCAATACATGCTACCTTGCAAGGTGCAAAATTTATTACTTGTCTGGATGGTAATAAAGTTTATCATCAAGTTCCAGTTGAGAAAAATTCTCAAAATTTTTTGCTTATTGCTACTCATATGGGAATATATAAGTATGTTAGGATGCCATTTGGCCCTAAAAATGCTCCTTCAGTTTTCCAGAAAGTTATGGATAACACTTTCCATCAAGAAATTATTGAAGGTTGGCTCATGGTTTATATTGATGATATTATTGTTTTTTCTAAAACTTTTGATGAACATATGATTCACTTGAATAGAGTTTTCCAATAAATGGATGAAATCAATATGACCTTATCTTTAAAAAAGTGTAAATTTGGTTTTCAATCTTTGAAAGTCCTTGGCCATGTTGTGTCAGGCTTAAAAATTTGTGTAGACCATAATAAAGTTTCTGCCATTCAAAATGTGAAAGCACCAACTTCTGTAAGAGAAATCCAAAGTTTTTTGGGTATATGTGGCTATTATAGACAATATATTAAAAATTATCAGGTCATAGCCTTGCCTCTTACAAAACTGACCAGAAAAGATGTTGCTTTTATCTGGAATGATGACTGTCAAAAAGCTATTAATACATTAAAAAGTTGCTTAATGACAGCCCCTATATTGGCTCTTCCAGATTTTAACAAGCCATTTTTCCTATATACAGATGCTAGCTTTATTGGTCTGGGTGCTGCCCTTCACCAAAAGCAAATTATTAATGATAAATCCTCAGAGGTTGTAATTTGTTATATTTAAAGAACCTTAAGAAATAGTGAATTGAAATATGGTGCCACTCAATTGGAGTGCTTAGCAGTTGTTTGGGCTCTTGAGAAACTTCATTACTATTTGGATGACCAAAAATTTGAGTTGGTAACTGACTGTAGTGCTGTAAAGTCTCTCTTAAACCTAAAGATACCTAACAGACATATGTTCAGGTGGCAACTTGCTGTTCAAGAATACAGAGGAAGGATGACAATTATCCATAGAGCTGGAAATGTTCACTCTAATGTTGATATGCTCTCCAGATTGCCTCTGCCAAATAATGACTAAAATCCTGCTTATGTACCTGAAGATGATACTGTTCATATCCATGGTATATTTATAGTTGATATGGAAGAGGAGTTATTACAATTAATTTTGGATTCATATGATAAAGATTCTTATTTAAATAAATTGGTTACTATCTTAAATGATCCTAAGAATGCTTCAATTCAAGCATTAATAAAAACTCTTCCTGCAAAGTACCAAAATGCTTTAAATATAGGAAAGTTCTCTATTGAAGATGGTTATATATATTATAGAAGGAAGCTTACCAATGTAATTGTAATTCCTCCTTCAATGAAAGAAACTATCCTCAAACTTTGTCATGATGACATATTAGCTGGTCATTTTGATCTTGAAAAAACATTGATTAGAATCAAAAACACTGCATGGTGGGCTAATATGTCTGAAGACACAAAATTATATGTTGAATCTTGTGATTCCTGCCAAAAGTCTAGAAGGTTAACAGGTAAGAGAGCAGGGTTATTACAACATATTGAAGCACCTAGTGCTCCCTGGAAAATCATTAATATGGATTTTGTCACTGGTCTTCCTGTTGCAGGTAAAGACAGCTTTAACTCTTGTTGGGTAATAGTGGATAGATTCACAAAAATGTGCAAATTTATTCCAACCCACAAAGATGTATCCACCAAAGAATTAGCTTTCTTATGGTGGTCTTACATGTTTAATATTATTGGTTTTCCAAAAGCCATTATCTCTGATAGGGATCCAAAATTCACTTCTGAGTTTTGGACCTCTTTGATGGATATTTGTGGCTGTGAGTTAAAATTGTCTACAGCTCACCATCCTCAGACTGATGGTCTAGCTGAAAGAATGATTCAAACTCTGGAAGATATGATTAGAAGGTATTGTGCCTTTGGTTTAGAATATAAAGACAATGACAGATTTACTCATGATTGGGTCACTCTTTTGCCTGGTCTTGAATTTGCATATAATAGCACTGTTCATTCTGTCACTAAGAAAAAGCCTTTTGAGCTTTGGTTGGGTTATGTCCCAAACACTCCTGCTCAGATTCTCAATAATAAATTGCCTAAGTTGGAACTACACCCTGGTGTAAAATCTTTTATGCAAATGCAACAGCTATGCAGAAAACATGCTCAGAGTTGTATTGATAAAGCATTTGAATATGAAAAGAAAAGATGGGATAAATCCCATAAAGAATACACATTTAACAAGGGTGATGAAGTCTTGATCTCTACTGTCCATTTAAATTTACAAGGTAACCACAAATTAAAAGATCCTTTTGTAGGACCATTTGTTGTTAAAAGAATGGTTGGTGATAATGCAGTAGAAGTTGTATTGTATTCTCCATATGATAGGAAACATCCTGTCTTTCCCATTTCTTTGCTTAAGCCTTATACTTCCAACAGTGACTTATTTCCAAAAAGAAGAGGAAGACCTAAGAAGAACCCTCAGGAAGTCACAGAAACAGCAGAAATTGATAAACTTCTCAATGATAGAATTATCACATCTGAAAGAGGTACTGAATATTTATTGAGATATAAGAACAAATCATCTGAACATGATGCATGGATACGTGTCAAGGAAATTTCAAATCTGTCTACTCTGTTGAAAAAATACAAAAAGAAAAAATCTTAGCATTTTTTTATTGTTTTTTTTAGAGTGAGGGAGTGTCGGCCAGGCTATTCCAGGAGTCCAGTAAATGATATGTAACTTATAAAACCTGAAAGAGTGGGTAAGAATTGTATTTAATGAATATAAATTAATATTTTATTGCATAATAAAATTATATAAGTATTTTATTATATACAAGTGTTATATTAATTTTATTGGTTATATAAATTTTTATATACATTTAAATTGAACATAATATAATATATTCTACAAATAATGGCGCATTTTTATGTATTTAATAATTATAAATTTACATTTAATTAATTGAAGAACATATCTTATAATTATAAGTGTAAAATTGACTTATAATATAATTAAATTAATTATTTGAATTCATATATTAAATAATACCTTTCATATAATACTAAACAATAATTAATGACGCTTCTTTTGACCCTTATTTGTGTCAGGAAAAACCAATTAATTAATTTATACTAAATTGAGATTAATTACATGTTTTGTTGCGTCAAAGTATTTTTTGTTTCACTTA
Source organism: Hemileia vastatrix (assembly GCA_030280995.1). Lineage (NCBI taxonomy): Eukaryota > Fungi > Basidiomycota > Pucciniomycetes > Pucciniales > Zaghouaniaceae > Hemileia > Hemileia vastatrix. Next base: position 2,037,826 of record JASXTE010000017.1, on the reverse strand, counting down.
AAATATCCTTAAATCAGACTGTACCATCTGTTTGGAATTATTTTTCTCATAGTTCCTATGTTCCAATCTTGTTTAGTTATTCCCTATTTTTACTTACTGATTTGGGAATTAATGGCGGGAAAATTGGATTCTTAATTGGGGTTTTAATTATTTGTTTCATATTTTTCTCTACATTGTTATGTTTCATTTATTCTTTGATATAATTTTTTTATTCTATTCTAATTATTGTATTTACAAATATAGTGGCGCTTCAGAGGACCCATTGCTTATAAAAGGGCCTTGGATAATCCCCTGTAGCCTCATCACTTATTATACACTCAACAAATTAAATACAATTTTATTACGTTTATATTCTTTTTATTTAGTAATACAATTCTAATTAAAATTCTATATAACAATTTAAAGGTTGCTTTAAGTCTGATAGTAATTAAAAGTGTTTGCCACGCAGAAGCCTTACCTTAAATAATATTATTGATAATAAAGCCTAAGTTTTTGTCATCTCTCAAGTTACTTGCCGTTGTTTTCCTTTTAAATAAATTAAATACTCTATTACAGTTTATTTCTTTTATTTTTCCCTTGTCCTCCTCCTTTTCTCCTCCTTTTCTCCTCTTTTCCTTACCTTCTTCTAGACGACTGACTGACAGGCCCTCTGAAGCACTACTATATTTGTGAATACAAGAAACATAATAGAATAAAACAAGAATTTAAAAGAATAAGTGAAACATAACAATGTAGAGAAAAATATGAAAGAAATAATTAAAAACCCCAATTAAGAATCTAATTTTCCCGCCATTAATTCCCAAATCAGTAAGTAAAAATAGTGAATAACTAAACAAACCTGGAACATAGGAACTATGAGAAAAATCATTCAAAACAGATGGTACAGTCTGATTTAAGGATTTTTAAGTGAAACAAAAAATATTCTGATGCAACAAATATGTAATTTATTTCAATTCAGTATTAATTAGTTTTTCCTGACACAATTATAGGTCAAAAGAAGCGTCATTATTTATTGTTTAATATTATAAGAAATGATATTTAATATATAAATATAATTAATTAATTTAATTATATTATAAGTAAATTTTACACTTATAATTATAATATATGTTTTTAATTAATTAAATATAAATTTATAATTATTAAATACATAAAAAATGCGCCATTATTTTTAGAATATATTATATTATGTTAAATTTAAATGTATATAAAAAATTTATATAACCAATAAAATTAATATAACACTTGTATGTAATAAAATACTTATATAATTTTATTATGCAATAAAATATTAATTTATATACATTAAATACAATTCTTACCCCCTCTTTCAGGTCTTATAAGTTACATATCATTTACTGGACTCCTGGAATAGCCTGGCTGACATGAACTCTCTTAAAAAATTCAAAAATAGAATATCAAAACAAATGATTTCTGCTAAAAAAACTACTAAGTATTGCAGATAAAGCATAAAAATAAGTCATATTTTTAAAAAAAATAATCTAACAATATTTATTTTTGTTAAAAAAATCAAAAAAATTGTTAAGCTTGTTTGTTATAATAATGTTAAAATCCACTAAACATTATCTAAAGGTGGAAAAATATGTCAAAAATCAACAATTTTGTATTGTTTCCAGTTGTGCTATGACTTTATTCCACCCTTTTTATCTGATTGTTCCACCAGTATTTCTTTTCTATGATCACTAGTTTTGAGGTTAAAATTTACAAATGCTCATTATATTAGATAAATGAAAAATCACTCAAAATTTTATAACTACAAAATAAGATTTTGAAACTCCTTCTTTCAATCAATGAATGAAAAAATTTTCAGTTTATTTGAGTAATGAATTTAAGAATAACAAAAAATTTGAAATTCACAAGGACTTATTTCCAGGGACTATAATTATTTACTTGTGTAATGCATGAGCTACTTATCAATGGTGTAAAACATCAGAAAAGTAAGTTATAGTTACAAATCTAAAGATTATACTGTGTCTGGTATATACATCTTCAATAAATCTTTTGAACTTATCTTAACCTACATACCGCACAATAGAAAATCATTATATTAAAAAAGGAAAAAATTCTATGATAATATCATAAAGAATAATTACCATGGATTAATATTCCATAAAAATGGTTAATAAAATTTTAAGAGAACTTAAATCAGTATTCTTTCATCAATATATATCCTTTTTGTCTTTGTAATTTATTCCAAACAAATTCTTTGAAAGTTCAATCTATATATCTAATTCCAAAACCACTATTAAGTTCCTTCTTAGACTTTTTAAGCAATTATATATATATATATATATATATATATATATATGTAGAAATTTCTGCATCTAATACCTGACCCATATCTTCTCCAGCTCTTCTCATTCTCCAAGTTCATATCTTCTTTTCCTGTTCATTTTGAAAAAGGAATCACAGAGATACAAGCTCAAACGTTGAGGACAACTGTTCTTTCCCACCCAGGGTTGTATTCCTCAACCTGGACCTCAAGGACATGCTTTCACACCTGGAATGTCAAACTGTCACCATGTGGGAACAGCTTCCTTGACCATTTTCCCTTATTCTCATGTCAAGGGAACTACTTCCCCGGCTATTATTTCCCTCACATACCTTATTTTCCTTTTCTTTTCATAGTCAGGAATTGTCTCCTCAACTACTTTCCCTTGTTCCTGTATTGTAATTGAGTAGTCTTTGTCGACGTCGAGTAGCTTTCTCTTGTTTTGGATGGTGGATTTTGTTGAAATTTCTGCCTCTAATACCTGACCCATTCCTTACTGCAGCTTCTTACCATTGTCTCTAGTCATTCTCCTTGCTCATATCCTCTTTTCCTGACCTTTTCCGCCAAGGAACTTCAAAGATACAAGCTACAGCATCAAGAACAACATTTCTTTCCCACCCGGAGTCAATGTATTGATTCTGGACCTCAAGGACATGTTTCTTTACCTGGAGTGTGAATCTTTTCCCCGGCTGAGAACTTTTTCCTTGGATGTGAACCTGTCTCTTTTTCTGTATTGTAGTTTAGTATTTTTGTCGACGTCGTGTTAGTTTCTATTGTTTTGGATGGTGGACTTTGTCATATAATGAGCCCTCTCTTTTCCATTTCCGTTTTCCCCATCCAAATCTTTTTCATTCTCTTTCTCTCTATTCTCTTTATCCCTTCCACTGCTTCTTCCTGTCCACTGCTTTCCCTTTTGGCCGCATCTGACAGTCTTTGCACTGTGTGGGGAGAATAGAGTCTTTTGTCCAGTTTCTTTCCTTTTCTTTTCTGTTATCTTTTCTCTAATTCTCTTAGTCCTAACCACAGCAACTCACACTTGTGTCCCTTATAGTTTTAGCACACACTTTGTTGTAGTTACTTGTTGTTGTAAGGTGCACAGTTGCTGATTAACCTGTGTTTAGCTTTCCTCTGTGCTAAAACTTCTTCAGGTTATGGGCCCAGTTGCCTAAAGCACCTCTCTCAAGAATACTTACAACAAAACCGCTTACTGGACAATAAAACAGCCTTTTCTCTCAGATTTTGGATTATCCTCTTCACATCTCATCTTCTTTCTCTCCAAATATTTGCTTTTGACTTGACCAAATCATGGCCTCCAATCAGGATTCAAGTAGGGTTATGGTCACCCCTCTCACTGAAGAATCCTATGACACCTGGGAACACATTATGCATTTTCACTTTGAAGTTCTGGATCTTTTTGGCATTGTTTCTGGACATGTCCCTGCCCCTGTTCCTCACAATGAAGGTTCACCTTCAGACGCTGAAATCAAAGCTCAACTTGCTTTATGGATCAAAAATGACACCAGGTGCAAGTATGAAATCATCACCAGATTGGATGATGTTAACAAGAAGCTGGTCAACACTTGCCACACCTCTGCTCAAATGTGGTCAGTTCTTGCAAGAAGAAACGCCAGCAATAAAGTTGGATCACGGATTTCTCACTTTCTCTCTATGGTTACTCTTTCTCTTTCTGAAGGAGGAGACCCCAAAACTCATGTTGATGCTTTCAAAGGCATTAACTTACATATGATCCGCTCTGGGCTCATCATTCCCCAGGAAAGTCTCATTTATCTCTTCTTTGCCACTCTTCCACCCTCCTACAAACATTGGCGTGGTTTGCTCACCAGAGACAGACAGGAAATTGATCACCTGCATCTGGATGATGTTTTATCTTCTTTCCTGGATTACGCTGCTGATGACAAAGTTGTTGATGAATTTCAAAATGCTATGTCAAATGTTAATGCTCATTCTGCCTCAGCCAAATCATCAAAATCATCCAAATCCAAGGCACGCAGCAAACTCTCATGTTCTGTTCATGGTCAAAATGTTGGACATGATGACAATCATTGCTTTGTTCAACATCCTCAACTCCGTCCCAAGAAGAACCAAGCCAACTCAGCTGCCCCATCAAAGGACAATTCCAACAAAGCAACTCCTGTTCCCCCTCCTCAGGAAGAACAACCTGATGTCACGGCCAACTGTGCTTTTTTCTTCCCTTCTGATGAAGAATTTATTTTTACAGCTGTTGCCTGTTTGTCTGAAAAATCAAATTCTGACTGCATTATCAACGCTTCTGCTTTTATGGCTTCTCATTCCTCAAACCTTTCTCCAATTATTGACTCTGGGGCCAGCTGTCATATGTTTAATAACAGAGACAGTTTTATCAGCTTTCAACCTGCCAACATTCGAGTTCAACTTGCTGGTATTGGGAAATCAATCTATGCAACAGGAAAAGGAACAGTTGCTGCTTCTGGAGGAATGGAAGGAAAAGTTTTCTTTTCTGATGCTCTTTATGTCCCTGATCTTGGAAGGAATCTCATCTCCCTGGGACGTCTTTGGAGAACTGGTTGTCTTCTCATCCCTGCACCAGTTAATCCTGCATCAAACTTCATTATTTCACGTAATGGAAAGAATTATATGGGAGGAGTCATCTCCAATTCATTATTTGAATTTTCTGTGGTTCCACAAGGCATGTCTCCCCCTAATTCCTCAGCTCTCTATGCAAAAGCTTCAAGTCAGTCTCTAACTCTCTGGCACAACAGATTAGGACATCCCTACGCCCCATATATTCAAAAACTTTTTAATGGAATGGCATCTGATGTATCTAGTTCTAGGTTGTCTGATTCTGAAATGCATTTTTGTGAACCGTGTGTGTTGGGTAAACAAACCCATGCTTCCTTTCCTGGCTAGTTGCCTGTTGCCAAAAATCCTCTTGAAGTTATCCACACAGATTTATCTGAGAAAATTCAACCTCCTTCTTTTGATGGTTCTCAGTATTACCTTAAGTTCACTGATCAGGCCACTTCATACCGTCATGATTACCTCCTTTCCTCAAAAGCCCAAGTATTCAAATATTTCTTGGAATATAAGGCATCTGTGGAGCTGCAATCTGGCTTCAAATTAAAAAAGCTTGTTTGTGACGGTGGTGGTGAGTACATCAACTCTACTCTGGTCAACTTTCTTAAACAACATGGCATTTCTCTTCAAGTTACGGCTCCTTACACTCCCCAACAAAATCCAATTTCTGAGAGAGGAAACCGTATTACCACTGAAAAATCCAAAACCATGATGTTTCATTCTAATGCACCAATTCACCTATGGTCTGAAGCAGTCAAAACAGCAGTATATCTTGAAAACAGATTACCAACCAAAGCTCTTCAAAATAAGTCAACTCCTTTTGAAGCCTGGAATAAATCCAAACCCAGAGTTTCACACCTCAGATTTTTTGGTTGGGCTTGCTATGCCTTCCTTGATAAAAATCAACGTCCTGGAAAGATGTCAGCTATTGCCAGAAAGTGTGTCATGCTTGGATATGAAGGTAGAACTACAAATTATCGTTTTTGGGACCTTGAGCCTAAAAAGATTGTTATTGCCAAATCTGTGGCCTTCAATGAAAATTTCTTCCCCTTTCTTGACTCCAGATTTAAGCGCCCTCAATGGTCACAACTGATGAAGCAAATTCCAGATCAAATTCATGACAGTCAACCACTTCCAACACCTGGCCTTTCCTTTTCTCCAGCTCAATCTCCTTCTGAGTCTCCAACTCCTGATCAATCCTCAGGAAACATCTCTGATTCACATTCTGAAGATAATTCTCCTTCTTCTTCTTCATCCTCTGATTTTCACATGTCAGGCACACCTTCCAATTCAACTCCTTGTCCTTCACCTGGCCACTTAACAAGATTACCTCATTCCAATGTCCCAGATGAAGAAGGTTCCAGTCAATCTGATCCATCATATTCATCAATTGAGTCAGACAATCCAGCAGATCCTGATTTTGTTCCCTCATCACAATCCCCAAGTTATTCTGACAACTCTTCAGCTGAAACATCCACTCCTGAACATTTACGTCAGATTTATTATGATCATTATCAACATGATTCCTACTCTGATTCTCCTGATCCTCTTGGGTTATATGCAGCAAATGCCTTTGCTTTCTCTCTAGAAGCTCCCTTGCTAGCTCATGAAATTCCTGAACCCCAGTGTTATAAGCAAGCAATCTATTCCAAATATTCAGCAGAATGGGCAGAGGCTGTGAAACATGAACATCAAGCACTTCAGCGTTGTAACACTTGGAAAATTGTCCCCAGGCCTGAAAAAGCTAATGTAATTGGCTGCAGGTGGGTTTTCAGGGTTAAACCTAATGCTGATGGTGGTGTTTCAAAGTTCAAAGCCCGTTGTGTAGCAAAAGGATATTCTCACATCCTAGGAATAGATTTTCATGAAACTTTCGCTACCACTGGACAGATCACTTCTCTCAGGACCATTCTTTCTTTAGCAGCTTATTTTGACTGGGATGTTCATCAAATGGATGTAGTGGCAGCTTTTCTCCAGGGAAACCTAAATGAAACTGTTTATATGGAACAGCCTGAAGGAACACTAACTGCTGGAAATGAAGGTAAAGTTTTCCAATTGTTGCATCCTCTTTATGGCATCAAACAAGCTCCCTTTTTCTGGAATTCACGTATAAATGACTACTTGTGCATGCTCAACTTCTCACCCCTTAAGTGTGATCAGTGTGTGTATGTTTGGAGAAACAAATCACAAATCTGTATCATTTATCTTCATGTTGATGATATGGTCATTACTGGTAATCATTTTATTTGGTTCAAAGACAAAATCAAAACTGAATTTGAGATGGATGATCTTGGTCCTGCCACTTGGATTTTGGGAATGCGTCTCACCAGGAACAGAACAGCACGTACTCTTTCTTTATCACAAGATTCTTATGCTGAAAAAGTTTTGTCCAACTGGAATATGGCCAACTGTAATCCCTATCTTACTCCCTTATCCCCAAATGATTATCCTGTCAAAGCAACCAGTGAATAAATTGCTGAATTCAATGCTCTGAAAATCAATTACCGCTCTGCTATTGGTGCACTCAACTATTTGTCTGTTGCAACAAGACCTGATCTCTCTTTTGCAGTTGGTGCATTATCTCAACATCTCATTGAACCAGGTATCAAACACTGGCTTGCTGTCAAACACACTTTCAGATATCTGCGTGCCACTTCATCATCATCTCTCACTTTTGGAGGAAAATGCCCAATTCCAAATCATCCATCACTCTGTCCTCTTATTTACTCTGACACTGATTATGCTGGGGATCCTGATACCAGGCGCTCAACTGGAGGGTATGTTGCCATACTCAATGGAGGAGCTATTTCCTGGAGTTCTAAAAAGCAGCAAGTTGTCACTATCTCTAGTACTGAGGCTGAGTTCAGAGGCATTGTGGATGCTGGATGTGAAGCAATCTGGCTGACTAAATTACTTACTTCCTTCAATATTCCTAAATCACCTTCACCTTTAGTCCTTGCTGACAATGCCAGTTCCATTTCACAATGCAAGGATTCACTCAGATACCATCAAAGATCAAAACATGTGGACACTCAACTTTGTTGGATTACTGAAAGCATCAACAAAAATCATTTTCAGCTTCAACACATTTCAACTGAACACATGGTGGCTGATCTTACAAAATCTTTAGGAAAAGTCAAGCTGTCTTATCTCCTCAAACTCATGGGTCTGGTATTAAGGGGGGGTGTTGAAATTTCTGCCTCTAATACCTGACCCATTCCTTACTCCAGCTTCTTACCATCGTCTCAAGTCATTCTCCTTGCTCATATCCTCTTTTCCTGACCTTTTCCGCCGAGGAACTTCAAAGATACGAGCTCCAGCATCAAGAACAACATTTCTTTCCCACCCAGAGTCAATGTATTGATTCTGGACCTCGAGGACGTGTTTCTTTACCTGGAGTGTGAATCTTTTCCCCGGCTGAGAACTTTTTCCTTGGATGTGAACCTGTCTCTTTTCCTGTATTGTAGTTTAGTAGTTTTGTCGACGTCGTGTTAGTTTCTATTGTTTTGGATGGTGGACTTTGTCATATAATGAGCTTTCTCTTTGCCATTTCCGTTTTCCCCATCCAAATCTTTTTCTTTCTCTTTCTCTCTATTCTCTTTATCCCTTCCACTGCTTCTTCCTGTCCACTGCTTTCCCTTTTGGCCGCATCTGACAGTCTTTTCACTGTGTGGGGAGAATAGAGTCTTTTGTCCAGGTTCTTTCCTTTTCTTTTCTGTTATCTTTTCTCTAATTCTCTTAGTCCTAACCACAGCAACTCACACTTGTGTCCCTTATAGTTTTAGCACACGCTTTGTTGTAGTTACTTGTTGTTGTAAGGTGCACAGTTGCTGATTAACCTGTGTTTAGGTATGTTTGCTTTTTACAATGAAATCCAAATCTTTTTCTTTCTCTTTCTCTCTATTCTCTTTATCCCTTCCACTGCTTCTTCCTGTCCACTGCTTTCCCTTTTGGCCGCATCTGACAGTCTTTGCACTGTGTGGGGAGAATAGAGTCTTTTGTCCAGTTTTAGCACACGCTTTGTTGTAGTTACTTGTTGTTGTAAGGTGCACAGTTTCTGATTAACCTGTGTTTAGCTTTCCTCTGTGCTAAAACTTCTTCAGATTTTGTCATATAATCAAGCCTCTGCTTTCTGTTTCCATTTTCCCCATCCAAATCTTTTTCTCTCAATTCTCTTTGTTCCATCCATTGCTTCTTCCTGTCCCCTGCTTCCCATTTTTCCACTTCTGAAAGTCATTTCACTGTGTGGGGAGAATAGAGTCTTTTGTTCAGGGTCTTTCCTTTCTTTTCTGTTTTCCTTTTCTGCTAATACTGCTTATTCTAACCACAGCAGCTCACAATTGTGTCCCTTATAGTTTAAAGACACGCTTTGTTGTAGTTAATTGTTGTTGTAAGGTGCACAGTTGCTGATTGACCTATGTTTAGCTTTCCCTTGTGCTAAAACTTCTACAATATATTTATATATTATTTATCAAAAATTGAAATAAAAAATAAAAACATGGTTTTATTTACCTTTAATTATTTAAATATAGAGTATTTTCAGTATGCATTGTGGTTACTTGTGAAGGTTAGAAGATTTGAAGTTGGATTTATGAGTTTTTAGAAGGGCAAATATTGTAAAATTTATTCATAAATATTTATATCTTAGTTTCAAATGTTGAAATCTACCAACCAATGGGATTTGAGATTATATTGAGATTTAAAATCTGTTTTCTACTCAAGTAAAATAAAATAAAATGATGATATCAAAATTGAAATTAAGTTTAAACTTTTGATATGCTCTATCTTCAATTTTATTGATAGTGCATCAAAAATATAATACTATTTTTTTCCTACATCAATTTTTACATAAAAAATAGTTTTATCATTTTATGCATTAAAGATTGCTTATATAAAATTAACATCTATGTCAACTGTTTATGACTATTAATCTATATAGTAAACTTTTTTAGAAGAAAAAATAACATCAGTATATACTGACTTTGAAATTATTTAATTTAAACTAGTTTACAGGTAGATAATGAAGGGTGATTTCATTTTTAAATATGAATTATAGAAGTCTTATTGTCGGCCAGTTGTCTAGAAGAAGGAAAGAAAAGAGGAAGGAAAGAAAAGAGGAAGAAAAAGAGGAGGAAAGGAAAATAGGGAAAAAGGGTTTATAGAAAGTAAAAACAATAAAGTAATAAAATTATTGGATTTATTTAAGGAGAGGCAACAACAAGTTACTTGAGGGATGACACAAAAATGAGGTCTTATTAAATGACAATATTATTTAAAGTAAGGGTTCTGCGCGGAAAACACTGTAATTACTATCAGACTTAAAGCAACCTGTAAATAGTTATATAGAATTTAAATTAGAAATTTAATGCTAATAAAAATAATAATAAAACATATTATATTGACAGTTTGTTCAGATTTTGTTTGTATAGTAAGTGATGAGGCTACAGGGGATTATCCAAGGCCTTTTTATAGGCAATGGGTCCTCTGAAGCGCCGCTACATTTGTAAATACAAGAGTCATAATAAGATGAAACAAGAAAATAAAAGAATAAGTGAAACATAACAATTTAGAGAAAAATATGAAACAAATAATTAAAACCCCAAATAAGAACCAAATTTCCCCACAACTAATTCCCAAATCAGTAAGTAAAAATAGTGAGTAACTAAACAAGCCTGAGACATAGGAGCTATGAGAAAAAATAATTCAAAACAGATGTTACAGTATGCTTTAAGGGTTTTTAAGTGAAACAAGTAAAAATATTTTGACACAACAAAATATGTAATCAATTTTAATTTAGTATAAAGAAATTAATTAATTGTTCCAACCATGTAATTAAATAATTAATTTAAATGAAACAAGTAATTAATTTATTACTAAAATAAGTTGAGAATTTTAATACTATTTTATAAAATAAGTATTATAATTTATTTAATTTTTTATTGACACAATTAAGGGTCCAAAAAACAGCGGCAATAATTATGGATAATAGTATTTGAAAAAGTATATTTTAATAATTAAAGTAATTACAATATAAGATAAACACTTGAATATAATTATCTTATAAGTTTTTAATTAATTAATTTATAATTATTAAATAAACAATGTGCCCTTTGTTATGGAATATAATTAAATGCTTTTAATTTATCTTATAATAAAATAAAAAAATATTTACTTTATTTATATAAATAAAATATTAATATAAATTTATTATGAAATATAATATTAATGTAAATGCATACTCTGCAATAATTATGTCTTTATTTAATTCCAATAAATTGTATGTTTATTTACTGGGCTCCTGGAACAGCCTGGCTGACACTCCCTGTCAGCCAGGCTATACCAGGAGCCCAGTAAATGATATGTTAACTTATTGGACCTGAAAGAGGGCATAAATAATTGAATTTGATGTATATAAATTAATATTTTATTGCATAATAAAATTATATAAGTATCTTATTAAATATAAGTGTTATATTAATTTTGTTGTTATATAAATTATTTATACATTTAACTTAAGCATAATATATTTTATATTCTACAAATAATGGCACAATTTTATGTATTTAATAATTATAAATTTATAATTAATTAATTAAAACATATATTATAATTATATATGTAAAATTGACTTATAATGTAACTACATCAATGATTTAAATTAAATAAAACTTCATATATTATTAAACAATCAAATTGGGCGCTTCTTTTGACCCTTAATTGTGTCAGGAAAAAATTAAATAAATTATAGTACTTATTTTATAAAATAGTATTATAAATTCTCAATTTGAATTAATTAATTGTTTCATTTAAATTAGTTATTTAATTACATAGTGAAAACAATTAAATCATTTTAATTTACACTGAATTAAATTGATTACATACCTTGTTACGTCAAAACATGTTATTTGTTTCACTTAAAAATGTTGAAAACATATTGTAATACTTGTTTTGAATTGTTTTTCCCATAGTTCTTATGTCACAGGGTTGTTTAGTTACTCATTATTTTATATTAACTGATTTGGGAATTTGGGATGGGAAATTTATTTTCTTAATTGGGATTCTTATTATTTTTGTATATTTTTCTCTCAATGACTATGTTACAAATATCTCCTTTAATCTTCTTGTTTTACTTCATTACTATTTTGTATATAGTCAGTTGTAGCGCTTTAGAGGACCCATTGCCTATAAAAGGCCTTGGATAATCCCCTGTAGCATCATCACTTACTATACACTCAACAACTTGAACATATTTTTATATTACGTTTATATTATTTTTTATTAGTATCAAAGTTCTAATTTAATTTCTATACAACTATTAAAAGGTTGACTTAAGTCTGATAGTACTCATAGTGTTTGCCGCGCAGAACCCTTACCTTAAATAATATTAACATTTAATATTACCTCATTTTGTTATGTCATCCCTCAAGTAATTCATCGTTGTTCAACTCCAATAAATTAAATAATTTTTTATATCTTGTTTCTTTTATTTCCCAAAACCCTTTTCCTTGTCCTCCTCTCTTTCTTCCTTTTTTTTCTTCCCTTCTTCTAGACAACTGACCAACAACTGGGGGCCTTTCCAAACGACGACGACAATACCAATACTTGCGACAAACGACATAACGCACGGACCACCCAGAAAAAAAGAAACTTTTGCCGCGACCGTGTTTTGAACTTGGGTTCAATCTATTAGGTTTATATTAAATTAATTCATATATTATTTTGAAGTGATTTTTCCGATCACTATAGTAAGTTAACCTTTGCACCTCTCACTCATATTACTATATTTTTACTGCAATAACAGTGATTGTGGCTTAATTGCTGATTCACTGAGTGTAAGTGTTCATTTATTATATATTTTTTTTCCTAGTTGACCATTATAGAGTGTTAAATTCCTCTTAGTCCTAGAAGAATTAACATTATTATTAATAAAAATTGAATTATTAATTTAATTTTTTTATTATTAATTTTTGTTTAATTTTGGTTGACTTAGATAGCACTTTGTGCTTAGTCCCATATATTGCCATATTTAATATTGGTAATTTAATTAATTGGTTGACAACAACTTAATTGTTCATTCCCAATTTTTTTTGCAGTCTATTTTATTAATTGTTTTTTATAAACATTACTTTATATTAAAAAAAATTTTTTTTATATATAATTTAATTAATAAAAAATTTTTTTTTTTTTTTGGAGCAAATTATTGACTGATTTTTATTAATTTTTTTTAAGAATTAATTAATCTTCCCACTATTATGTCGAACAATTTGGCTGAGAAAATGGACAACATGCAAGTGGATGAAATTGAAATTGATTATGATGCTGATACTGTGAGTTCTTCTAAAGTTGAACATAAAAAATCTTATGCTAACAAGAATAATTCACATAATTCAGGATGTGGAAATGACAGGAGAAATAAACAAACCAAACCCCCTTCCCCCAGCACAACAGAAGGAATTAAAAACTCCAGTACCTCAAGAAGGTCTTCCAAAAGGATTCAAAATAAAAAAGCTTCCTCTGCCCCAACAAATCAGCAATCTGTCCAGTCTTATCAAAGAACTGAAGACAGAAAACATGAAATACAAGGCAAAAGTAGACACCTTGTGGGATCAAGTTCAGAAAGTCAGGAACCAAAATCAGGCCCAGGCCCCTCCTCAGTTGCCTCCCAATCAGCCTCAGTTTCAGGCTCAACCTTCACAGCCCCCCAGCTCCTCCATCCAAAATCAAAGTACTATGGAAGTAGAGCAATGGAAATGGGATTATCTAATGAGTCACTACCAGCAGAATGTGCAACATCCTGATCATCATCAGCCTGGCCCATCCAGAACACCCAATTTCCATCCTCCTCCTCATCCTTACCAACTAAGCACGAGAAAGAAGGCCCAAGCATAATCCCAAACTCAGTCTCAAAGGAAGTTTCCTCCTCTGCCATGGTAAGTAATTTGATTGATAGTCACTTGGGAATGTTTTCTAATAAAACTTCTTCTGCAGGTAATATTATTGAGAATGGTGAAAGAACAGTCAAACCTGTTAAAAGACTGCTTCCTGTAACTAGTAGCCCTATTAATGTAATTAGCAAATTGTCATTTGATGAACCTCTACATTTGACTTCTACTTCTTTAATTAATCCTTCTCTTGCAATTAAAAATGATTCTTTTTCCCCTAAAGTCTATGACTTAATTGAGAAAACTTCTGAAGAAATATTAAAAGATACCCTTGATTTTAATGTTGCAAAAGACAAACAATTGAGAGAAGTGTTAATCCATGAAAATGATAGATTAAATAATTTGCACTTTCAATGGAAAGTAAGTTCTTCTGTACAGGATACAGCTTATTTTAAAATTAAAGAAACCTTGAATATAGTTCTTAGCCAACAAAAACAAATAAGGAGTGACCATAGAGCTATCTCAGATAAAAATATCAATCTACATAAGACCTTGAGTGAATTGAAACCCCTTATTGAAGAAAATTATTCATTAAAAAGTGAAATAAAATCTCTACAAAATGAGTTTAAAAGGCTAAAGAATGATTTCCATGCACTAAGTACCAAACACACAGTTTCTGAGGACAGAAATGTTCTATCTCTTGCAAAAGTAAATGACCAAATGTCTGAAATTCCAAGGATAAGAAACTATGTATCTGACCTGCAGGAAAAATTCTCAACCTTAACCATCAATAATGGTATGAATGAGAATGCTGTCAATAAGCTGCATAAAAATAAAGGAAAAGAACATGAGCAGAGTTCCTCCTTTCTTCCTCATATTTCAACCATTAAACAAACTGACAATGAGTCTGTAAAATCTTTTTCTACTAGCAAAAAATCTTGTGATGGTCATGCACCAGCTGTTTCTGTAAATAATGAAATTTCTGAACACCTGGCTAAACTTCAGGAATTATTAATAATGAATAATTCAAACCAAAAAGTGGACCATCCCAGTAGTCAGAATAGTTGGCCTAAGTTGGACCAATATCCTACCTTTGATGGTGATTCTTCTTCTGATTGGCAACACTTTATCCAAAGAATTGATAATTTAAAGAGATCTTATAAACTACCTGATGAGGAAATTGTTTCTAAGCTAATTTCTTTATTTTCCAATGTAGCCTTGTTGTGGTATGAATCTGTCCTTTTGGATAACAATCATTATACATTGAATGATCGGAAATCCTTGATTGAGAATCAGTTTGGTGGTTAAAAATTCAGGTTTGCTCGGCAAAGACTGTATGAGAATACTAGATATGTATCCTCCTCTGTTGAAAATCCCATTGTTTTTCTTATTAAAGTAACAAAAATCCTAAGAGCAATTGATCCAAAGATGGATTATGATATTTGGAGAGATAAAATCTTGTATAAATTACCAAATTCTCTTAGAGATTTGATTGTGGCTAGAACTGAGCATGTAAGGGAAAATTCTTCTTTCATTAATATCTGTAATGAGGTACTACTCAACCATAGATATGAACCAAAGAATTACCTTGGTAAATCTTATAATGATCAGAATAAACCTTCTACAAAGCTCCCAGAAAAATCTGGTAAACCCTCTGCCCCAGTTGCATCTAAAAAATATGCAACAAATACTTGTTATAAATTTAACAAACCATGGCAAAAGGGTCATGTTTGTGACAAGAAAATTCATCTTGTTGAACAAAATGAAGACACTGATGAAGCAGAAATTGATAATTCTTCTAGTGATTGTGAAAGTAATATCTCCTATGGCAATGACTCTGTTAAAAATATTTTAATGTTAGAACAAGATGTCCATTATTTAGATAATATATCTGAAGAATGTGTATTGGATTTATCTTCAGTGGAAAATGCTGAAATAATTAAAGATATTACTAACAATTCTGTATCCATCTCCCCCTTGAAAGCACCTGTTATCATTAATGGTAAAAATGTTGATGTAGTTCTTAACTCTGGTTCTGGAGGAAGTGTAGTGTCTGAAAAGGCTTTAGCTACAGTAGATAAAGATTATTTGAGTAAATTATTACCTATAACTTCTGAAAAATGGAGAGGGTATGGTTCTACCTTAATTCCTATTGGCAAATACAAAACCTCTGTATTCTTCAAATATAATGGTGGTTTTGTCAGAGCTATTTGTGAATTTGTTGTTATGCAAATTGATAATTTAAGCAATTGGTTTATTATGGGTAATGATATTTTAACCATGTTTGGTGTGAAATTGGACCCACCAAATTATTGCTTCACCTTGGGATTGAATGGCAAAAGGAAATTCAAAATTTCCTCCTCTAGAAAACCTTCTGGGCATCTGTTAAAGTCTTGTAACTCACTAATCCAGTATAAAGGCAGAACATCAATTGAAATGGATGATTTATTAAAGGAAATAAATACTGCTTCTTTTGGTGATCAGTTAACTAGTGAACAAATGGATTTTATTATTGCCTTAATTACCTCTTTCCCTATGGCTTTTGCTCATGGTTCTCATGTCTT
Organism: Hemileia vastatrix; assembly: GCA_030280995.1. Classification (NCBI taxonomy): domain Eukaryota; kingdom Fungi; phylum Basidiomycota; class Pucciniomycetes; order Pucciniales; family Zaghouaniaceae; genus Hemileia; species Hemileia vastatrix. The sequence goes on along the minus strand of JASXTE010000017.1, from coordinate 2,021,513 downwards.
AGGAATTGTTCAGGAAAAAATGAAAATTACCTTATCCTGTAACTTGAGTGATATCCCTCCTAGTCTTAAGAAAAAACCATATCCTGCTTCTACAACAAAAAGAAAGGATATTGAAGATAATATTGCCACATTATTAAAAATGAATATTATTGAGAAAGTGGATGTCACCCCCAAATATTGTGTTATCTCCCCAGTCTTGATTTCTTATGAAAAAGATAAGGCTAGATTATGTGGTGATTACAGAGCATTGAACACTTATACTGTTGATGATATCTATCCTTTGCCCAGAATTAATTCAATTCATGCTACCTTACAGGATGCAAAATTTATTAGTTGTCTGGATGGCAATAAAGGTTATCATTAGATTCCTGTTGAGAAAAATTCACAAAATTTTTTACTAATTGCTACTCATATGGGAATATATAAGTATGTTAGGATGCCATTTGGCCCTAAAAATGCTCCTTCAGTTTTTCAAAAAGTCATGGATAATACTTTCCATCAAGAAATAATCGAGGGATGGCTTATGGTTTATATTGATGATATCATAGTTTTTTCTAAAACTTTTGATGAACATATGGTTCATTTGAATAGAGTTTTCCAAAAAATGGATGAAATCAATATGACCTTATCTTTAAAAAAGTGTAAATTTGGTTTTCAATCTTTAAAAGTCCTTGGCCATGTTGTGTCAGGCCTACAAATTTGTGTAGACCAAAACAAAGTTGCTGCAATTCAAAATGTGAAAGCACCAACTTCTGTAAGAGAAATCCAAAGTTTTTTGGGTATGTGTGGCTATTATAGACAATATATTAAAAATTATCAGGTCATAGCCTTGCCTCTTACAAAACTGACCAGAAAAGATGTTGCCTTTCTCTGGAATAATGACTGTCAAAAAGCTTTTGATACCTTAAAAGGTTGCTTAATGACAGCCCCTATATTGGCTCTTCCAGATTTTAACAAACCATTTGTCTTGTATACAGATGCTAGCTTTGTTGGTCTGGGTGCTGCCCTTCACCAGAAACAAATTATAAATGATAAATCCTCAGAGGTTGTAATTTGTTATATTTCAAGAACCTTGAGAAATAGTGAATTGAAATATGGTGCCACACAATTGGAGTGCTTAGCAGTTGTTTGGGCTCTTGAGAAGCTTCATTACTATCTAGATGACCAAAAATTTGAATTGGTTACTGACTGTAGTGCTTTGAATTCCCTCTTAAACCTGAAGACACCTAACAGACATATGTTCAGGTGGCAACTTGCTGTTCAAGAATACAGAGGAAGGATGACAATTATCCATAGGGCTGGAAATTTTCACTCCAATGTTGATATGCTCTCCAGATTGCCTCTGCCAAATAATGACTCAAATCCTGCTTATGTACCTGAAGATGATACTGTTCATATCCATGGTATATTTGTAGTTAATATGGAAGAAGAGTTATTGCAATTAAAGCTGGATTCATATGAGAAGGATTCTGATTTAAATAAATTGGTTACTATCTTAAATGATCTTAAGAATGCTTCAATTCAAGCATTAATAAAAACTCTTCCTGCAAAGTATCAAAATGCTTTGAGTAAAGGAAAGTTTTCTATTGAAGATGGTTATATATATTATAGAAGAAAGCTTACTAATGTAATTGTAATTCCTCCTTCTATGAGAGAAACTATCCTCAAACTTTGTCATGATGACATATTAGCTGGTCATTTTGATCTTGAAAAAACATTAATTAGAATCAAAAACACTGCTTGGTGGGCTAATATGTCTGAAGACACAAAATTATATGTTGATTCTTGTGATTCCTGCCAAAAATCTAAAAGGTTGACAGGTAAAAGGGCAGGGTTATTACAACATATTGAAGCACTTAATTCTCCTTGGCAAATCATTAATATGGATTTTGTCACTGGTCTTCCTGTTGCAGGTAAAGACAGCTTTAACTCTTGTTGGGTAATAGTAGATAGATTCAGAAAAATGTGCAAATTTATTCCAACCCACAAAGATGTATCCACAAAAGAATTAGCTTTCTTATGGTGGTCTTACATGTTTAATATTATTGGTTTTCCAAAAGCCATTATCTCTGATAGAGATCCTAAATTTACTTCTGAGTTTTGGACCTCTTTGATGGATATTTGTGGCTGTGACTTAAAATTGTCTACAGCTCACCATCCTCAGACTGATGGCCTAGCTGAGAGAATGATTCAAACTCTGGAAGATATGATTAGAAGGTATTGTGCCTTTGGTTAGAATATAAAGACAATGACAGATTTACTCATGATTGGGTCACACTATTGCCTGGTCTTAAATTTGCATATAAAAGCACTGTTCATTCTGTCACTGAGAAGAAGCCTTTTGAGCTTTGGTTAGGTTATGTCCCAAGTACTCCTGCTCAAATTCTCAATAATAAATTACCTAAGTTGGAACTACACTGTGGTGTAAAATCTTTCATGCAAATGCAGCAGCTATGCAGAAAACATGCTCAGAGCTGTATTGATAAAGCATTTGAATATGAAAAGAAAAGATGGGATAAATCCCATAAAGAATACACATTTAACAAGGGTGATGAAGTGTTGATCTCTACTGTCCATTTCAATTTACAAGGTAAAAACAAATTAAAAGATCCTTTTGTAGGACCATTTTTTTTTAAAAGAAAGGTTGGTGATAATGCAGTAGAAGTTGTATTGTATTCTCCATATTATAGGAAACATCCTGTTTTTCCCATTTCCTTGATTAAGCCTTATACTTCCAACAGTGACTTATTTTCCAAGAGAAGGGGAAGACCTAAGAAAAACCCTCAGGAAGTCACAGAAACAGTGGAAATTGATAAAATTCTCAATGATAGAATTATTACTTCTGAAAGAGGTACTGAATATTTATTGAGATATAAAAACAAATCATCTGAACATGATGCATGGATACCTGGCAAGGAGATTTCAAATCTTCCTGCTCTGTTGAGAAAGTACAAAAAGAAAAAATCTTAGCATTTTTTTTATTGTTTTTTTTTAGAGTGAGGGAGTGTCAGCCAGGCTATACCAGGAGCCCAGTAAATGATATGTTAACTTATTGGACCTGAAAGAGGGCATAAATAATTGCATTTGATGTATATAAATTAATATTTTATTGCATAATAAAATTATATAAGTATCTTATTAAATATAAGTGTTATATTAATTTTGTTGTTATATAAATTATTTATACATTTAAATTAAGCATAATATATTTTATATTCTACAAATTATGGCACATTTTTATGTATTTAATAATTATAAATTTATAATTAATTAATTACTAACATATGTTATAATTATATATGTAAAATTGACTTATAATGTAATTACATTAATGATTTAAATTAAATAAAACTTCATATTATATTAAACAATCAAATTGGGCGCTTCTTTTGACCCTTAATTGTGTCAGGAAAAAATTAAATAAATTATAGTACTTATTTTATAAAATAGTATTATAAATTCTCAATTTGAATTAATTAATTGTTTCATTTAAATTAGTTATTTAATTACATAATGAAAACAATTAAATCATTTTAATTTACACTGAATTAAATTGATTACATACCTTGTTACATCAAAACATGTTATTTGTTTCACTTGAAAATGCTGAAAACATATTGTAATACTTGTTTTGAATTGTTTTTCCCATAGTCCTTATGTCACAGGGTTGTTTAGTTACTCATTATTTTATATTAACTGATTTGGGAATTTGGGATGGGAAATTTATTTTCTTAATTGGGATTCTTATTATTTTTGTATATTTTTCTCTCAATTACTATGTTACAAATATCTCCTTTAATCTTCTTGTTTTACTTCATTACTATTTTGTATATAGTCAGTTGTAGCGCTTTAGAGGACCCATTGCCTATAAAAGGCCTTGGATAATCCCCTGTAGCATCATCACTTACTATACACTCAACAACTTGAACATATTTTTATATTACGTTTATATTATTTTTTATTAGTATCAAAGTTCTAATTAGAACCCTTACCTTAAATAATATTTACATTTAATATTACCTCATTTTGTTGTGTCCTCCCTCAAGTAATTCATCGTTGCTCCACTCCAATAAATCAAATAATTTTTTATATCTTATTTCTTTTATTTCCCAAAACCCTTTTCCTTGTCCTCCTCTCTTTCTTTCTTTTTTTCTTCCCCTCTTCTAGACAACTGACCAACACTCCCTCACTCCAAAAAAAACAATAAAAAAAATGCTATGATTTTTTCTTTTTATACTTTTTTAATAGAGTAGGAAGGTTTGATTTTCTTTACCAGATGTCCATGCATCATATTCAGATGGCTTATTTTTAAATCTCAATAAATACTCAGTACCTCTTTCAGTAGTGATAATTCTATCATTGAGAATTTTATCAATTTCTGCAGTTTATGTGACTTCCTGAGGGTTTTGAAGAAGTTTTAGCACAAAGGAAAGCTAAACACAGGTTAATCAGCAACTGTGCACCTTACAACAACAAGTAACTACAACAAAGCGTGTGCTAAAACTGGACAAAAGACTCTATTCTCCCCACACAGTGCAAAGACTGTCAGATGCAGCCAAAAGGGAAAGCAGTGGACAGGAAGAAGCAGTGGAAGGGATAAAGAGAATAGAGAGAAAGAGAAAGAAAAAGATTTGGATGGGGAAAACAGAAATGACAAAGAGAGGGCTCATTATGTGACAAATTCCACCATCCAAAACAATAGAAACTAACACAACGTTAACAAAACTACTAAACTACAATACAGGAAAAGAGACAGGTTCACATCCAAGGAAAAAGTTCTCAGACGGGGAAAAGATTCACACTCCAGGTAAAGAAACACGTCCTCGAGGTCCAGAATCAAGACATTGACTCCAGGTGGGAAAGAAATGTTGTTGTTGATGCTGGAGCTCGTATCTTTGAAGTTCCTCGGCGGAAAAGGTCAGGAAAAGAGGATATGAGCAAGGAGAATGACTTGAGACAATGGTAAGAAACTGGAGTAAGGAATGGGTCAGGTATTAGAGGCAGAAATTTCAACAGGTTTTTCTTAGGTCTACCTCTTCTTTTTGGAAATAATTCACTGTTGGAAGTATAAGGTTTTAAAAGGGAAATGGGAAAACAGGATGTTTTCTATCATATGGAGAGTATAACACAACTTCAACTGCATTATCTCCAATTATTTTTTTCACAACAAAAGGACCCACAAAAGGATCTTTTAATTTGTTGTTACCCTGTAAACTGAAGTGGACAGTAGATATCAACACTTCATCACCCTCTTTAAATGTGTGTTCTTTATGGGATTTATCCCATCTCTTCTTCTTATATTCAAATGCTTTATCAATACAAGATTGAGCATGTTTTCTGCACAGTTGTTGCATTTGAATAAAAGATTTGACACCAGGGTGTAATTCCAATTTAGGCAATTTACTATTGAGTATTTGAGCAAGAGTATGAGGGACATAACCTAGCCAAAGCTCAAAAGGTTTCTTTTGAGTAACAGAGTGAACAGTGCTATTATAAGCAAATTCAAGACCAGGCAATAATGTGACCCATTCATGAGTAAATCTGTCATTGTCTCTATATTCCAATCCAAAGGCACAATACCTTCTAATCATATCCTCTAGAGTTTGAATCATTCTTTCAGCTAGACCATCAGTTTGGGGATGATGAGCAGTAGATAATTTTAATTCACAACCACATATATCCATTAGAGACATCCAGAATTCAGATGTAAATTTTGGATCTCTGTCAGATATAATGGCTCTAGGGAATCCAACTATATTGAACATATTACACCACCATAAGAAAGCCAAGTCTTTGGTGGAGACATCTTTATGGGTGGGAACAAATTTGCACATTTTAGTAAATCTATCCACTATTACCCAACAAGAATTATAATTTTCTTTACCTGCAATAGGAAGACCAGTGACAAAATCCATATTCATGATTTTCCAGGGAGCATCAGGTGCTTCAATTCGCTGTAATAACCCTGCTCTCTTACCAGTCATTCTTTTGGATTTCTGGCATGAATCACAAGATTGAACATATAATTTTGCATCTTCAGACATATTAGCCCACCAAGCAGTGTTTTTGAGTCTAATCAATGTCTTCTCAAGATCAAAATGACCAGCTAATATGTCATCATGACAAAGTTTGAGGATAATTTCTTTCATAGAAGGAGAAATTACAATTACATACGTAAGTTTTCTTCTATAATAAATATATCCATCTTCAAGAGAAAACTTTCCTTTACTTAAAGCATTCTGATATTTAGCAGGAAGAAATTTAATCAATGCCTGAATAGAAGCATTTTTAGGATCACTCAAGATAGTAACTAATTTATTTAAATCAGAATCCTTATCATATGAATCCAAAATTAATTGTAATAACTTCTCTTCCATATCAACTATAAATATACCATGGATATGAACAGTATCATCTTCAGGTACATAAGCAGGATTTGAGTCCTTATTTGGCAGAGGCAATCTGGAGAGCATATCAACATTGGAGTGAACATTCCCAGCCCTATGGATAATTGTCATCCGTCCTCTGTATTCTTGAACAGGAAGTTGCCACCTGAACATATGTCTGTTAGGTGTTTTCAGGTTTAAGAGGGACTTTACAGCACTACAGTCAGTTACCAATTCAAACCTTTGGTCATCTAGATAGTAATGAGTTTCTAAAGAGCCCAAACAACTTCTAAGCACTCTAATTGTGTGGCACCATATTTCAATTCACTATTTATCAAGGTTCTTGAAATATAACAAATTACAACCTCTGAGGATTTATAATTTATAATTTGTTTCTGGTGAAGGGCAGCACCCAGACCAACAAATCTAGCATCTGTGTATAGGACAGAAGGTTTGTTGAAATCTGGAAGAGCCAATATAGGGGCTGTCAATAAGCAACTTTTTAATGTATCAAAAGCTTTTTGACAGTCATTATTCCAGAGAAAGGCAACATCTTTTCTGGTCAGTTTTGTAAGAGGCAAGGCTATGACCTGATAATTTTTAATATATTGTCTATATTAGCCACACCTACCCAAAAAACTTTGGATTTCTCTTACAGAAGTTGGTGCTTTCACATTTTGAATGGCAGCAACTTTGTTTTGGTCTACACAAATTTGTAAGCCTGACACAACATGGCCAAGGACTTTCAAGGATTGAAAACCAAATTTACACTTTTTTAAGGACAAGGTCATATTGATTTCATCCATTTTTTGGAAAACTCTATTTAAGTAAATCATATGTTCATCAAAAGGTTTAGAAAAAATTATAATGTCATCAATATAAACCATGAGCCATCCTTCAATTATTTCTTGATGGAAAGTGTTATCCATGACTTTTTGAAAAACTGAAGGAGCATTTTTAGGGCCAAATGGCATCCTAACATACTTATATATTCCCATATGAGTAGCAATAAGCAAAAAGGTTTGAGAATTTCTCTCAACTGGAACTTGATGATATCCTTTATTACCATCCATACAACTAATAAATTTTGCACCTTGCAAGGTAACATGTATTGAATTAATTCTGGGTAAAGGATAAATATCATCAACAGTATAAGTGTTCAATGCTCTGTAATCACCACATAATCTAGCCTTATCTTTTTCATAAGAAATCAAGACTGGGGAGATGACACAATATTTGGGGGTGACATCCACTTTCTCAATGATAATCATTTTTAATAATGTGGCAATATTATCTTCAATATCCTTTCTTTTTGTTGGAGAAGCAGGATATGGTTTTTTCTTAATACTAGGAGGGATATCACTCAAGTTACAGGATAAGGTAATTTTCATTTCTTCCTGAACAATTCCTAAGACATGAGAACCTGAGCAAAAGCCATAGGGAAAGAGGTAATTGAGGCAAAAATAGAATCCTTTTGTTCACTAGTTAACTGATCATCAAAAGAAGCAGTATTTATTTCATTTAATAAATCATCCATTTCAATTGTTGTTCTGCCTTTACACTGAATTAGGGAGTTACAAGAGTTTAACAGATGCCCAGAAGGTTTTCTAGAGGAGGAAATTTTGAACTTCCTTTTGCCATTCAATCCCAAGGTGAAGCAATAATTTGCTGGGTCCAATTTCACACCAAAAATGGTTAAAACATCATTACCCATAATAAACCAATTGCTTAAATTATCATTTTGCATAACAACAAATTCACAAATAGCTCTGACAAAACCACCATTATATTTGAAGAATACAGAGGTTTTGTATTTGCCAATAGGAATTAAGGTAGAACCATACCCTCTCCATTTTTCAGAAGTTATAGGTAATAATTTACTCAAATAATCCTTATCTACTGAAGCTAAAGCCTTTTCAGAGACTACACTTCCTCCAGCACCAGAGTCAAGAACTACATCAACATTTTTACCATTAATGATAACAGGTGCTTTCAAGGGGGATATGACTATAGAATTGTTAGTAATATCTTTAATTATTTCGGCATTTTCCACTGAAGATAAATCCAATACACATTCTTCAGATATATCATCTAAATAATGGACATCCTGTTCTAACATTAAAACATCTTTAACAGAGTCATTGCCATAGGAGATATTACTTTCACAGTCACTGGAAGAATTATTGACATCAATTTCAGCTTCATCAGTGTCTTCATTTTGTTCAACAAGATGAATTTTCTTGTCACAAACATGACCCTTTTGCCATGGTTTGTTACATTTATAACAAGTATTTGTTGCATATTTTTTAGGTGCAACTGGGGCAGAGAGTTTACCAGATTTTTCTGGGAGCTTTGTAGAAGGTTTATTCTGATCATTATAAGATTTACCAAGGTAATTCTTTGGTTCATATCTATGGTTGAGTAGTACCTCATTACAGATATTAATGAAAGAAGAATTTTCCCTTACATGCTCAGTTCTAGCCACAATCAAATCTCTAAGAGAATTTGGTAATTTATACAAGATTTTATCTCTCCAAAAATCATAATCCATCTTTGGATCAATTGCTCTTAGGATTTTTGTTACTTTCGTAAGAAAAACAATGGGCTTTTCAATAGAGGAGGATACATATCTAGTATTCTCATACAGTCTTTGCTGAGCTAACCTGAATTTTGAACCACCAAACTGATTCTCAATCAAGGATTTCCAATCATTCCATGTATAATGATTGTTATCCAAAAGGACAGATTCATACCACATCAAGGCTACATTGGAAAATAAAGAAATTAGCTTAGAAACAATTTCCTCATCAGGTAGATTATAAGAACTCTTTAAATTATCAATTCTTTGGATAAAATGTTGCCAATCAGAAGAAGAATCACCATCAAAGGTAGGATATTGGTCCAACTTAGGTCAATTTTTCTGACTACTGGGATGGAACATTTTTTGGTTTGAATTATTCATCATTAATAATTCCTGGAGTTTAGCCAGGTGTTCAGAAATTTCATTATTTACAGAAACAGCTGGTGCATGACCATCACAAGCACCACGCAATACAGGGGGCGGACTTGTTAGCAAGTCCGCAACCTTGGACTCAAATTCACCACAGATTGAACACACATTGAGCTATTGACAAAGGAACCATACAATCAGGGATGAACGCCACTCGGCAGAACAGTTTTTGTGGGTCTTCAAGTAGAGCTCAGTAGGAGTTCAGTATGAGTTCAGTCTGAGTTCCATCTGAGTTCTGTCTGTGTTCAGGTTGGGGACTTGCTAGCAAGTCCACCCCCTTTATTGCGTAGTGAAGATTTTTTGCTAGTAGAAAAAGATTTTACAGACTCATTGTCAGTTTGTTTAATGGTTGAAATATGAGGAAGAAAGGAGGAACTCTGCTCAGGTTCTTTTTCTTTATTCCTATGCAGCTTAAGGACAGCATTCTAATTCATACCATTATTGATGGTTAAGGTTGAGAATTTTTCCTGCAGGTACGACACATATTTTCTTATCCTTGGAATTTCAGAAATTTGGTCATTTACTTTTGCAAGAGATAGAACATTTCTGTCCTCAGAAACTGTGTGTTTGGTACTTAGTGCATGGAAATCATTCTTTAGCCTTTTAAACTCATTTTGTAGAGATTTTATTTCACTTTTTAATGAATAATTTTCTTCAATAAGGGGTTTCAATTCACTCAAGGTCTTATGTAGATTGATATTTTTATCTGAGATAGCTCTATGGTCACTCCTTATTTGTTTTTGTTAGGTAAGAACAATATTCAAGGTTTCTTTGATTTTAAAATAAGCTGTATTTTGTACAGAAGAACTTACTTTACATTGCAAGTGCAAATTATTTAATCTATCATTCTCATGGACTAACACATCTCTCAAATATTTTTCTTTCACAACATTAAAATCAAGGGTATCTTTTAATATTTCTTCAGAAGTTTTCTCAATTAAGGTATAGACTTCAGGGGAAACAGAATCATTCTTAATTGCAAGAGAAGGATTAATTAAAAAAGTAGAAGTTAAATGTAAAGGTTCATTGAATGACAATTTGCTAATTACATTAATAGGGCCACTAGTTACAGGAAGCTGTCTTTTAACAGGTTTAACTGTTCTTTCACCATTCTCAATAATATTACCTGCAGAAGAAGTCTTATTATAAAACATTCCCAAGTGACTATCAACCAAATTACTTACCATGGCAGAGGAGGAAACTTCCCCTGAAACTGAGTTTGGGATTGTGCTTGGGCCTTCTTTCTCCTGCCTTGTTAGTAGGGATGAGGAGGAGGATGGAAATTGGGTGTTCTGGTTGGGCCAGGCTGATGATGAGGAGGATGCTGCACATTCTGCTGGTAGTGGCTCATTAGATAATCCCATTTCCATTGCCCTACTTCCATAGTATTTTGATTTTGGATGGAGAGGAGCTGGGGGGCTGTGAAGGTTGAACCTGAAACTGAGGCTGATTGGGAGGCAACTGAGAAGGGGCCTGGGCCTGATTTTGGTTCCTGAGTTCCTGAACTTGATCCCACAAGGTGTCTACTTTTGCCTTGTATTTCATGTTTTCTGTCTTCAGTTCTTTGATGTGACTGGACAGATTGCTGATTTGCTGGGGCAGAGGAAGATTTTTTTTTGAATCCTTTTGGAAGACCTTCTTGAGGTACTGGAGGTTTTACTTCCTTCTGTTGTGCTGGGGAAGGGGGTTTGATTTGTTTACTTCTCCTGTCACTTCCACATCCTGAATTATGTGAATTTTTCTTGTTAGCATAAGATTTTTTATGTTCAACTTTAGAAGAACTCACAGTATCAGCATCATAATCAATTTCAATTTCATCCACTTGCATGTTATCCATTTTCTCAGCCAAATTGTTCGACTTAATAGTGGGAAGATTAATTAATTTCTAAAAAAATTAATAAAATTCAGTTAATAATTTGCTCAAAATATTAAAAAAAAATTTTATTAATTAAATTATATAAAAAAAAATTTTTTTAATATAAAGTAATATTTATAAAAAATAATTAATAATATGGACTGTAAAGGAAAATTGGCAATAAACAATTAAGTTATTTTCAACCAATTAATTAAATTACCAAAATTAAATATGGCAATTTATGGGACTAAGTAAAAGTACTATTTAATTCAACCAAAATTAAACAAAAATTAATAATAATAAAAATTAATTTAATAATTAAATTTTTATTAATAATAATGTTAATTTCTTCTAGGACTAAGAGGAATTAAACACTCTATAATGGTCAACTAGGAAAAAAAATTAAAAAATAATGAACACTCACACTCAGTGAATCAGCAATTAAGCCACAAACACTGTTATTGCAGTAAAAATAAAGTAATCTGAGTGAGAGGTGCAAAGGTTAAGTTACTATAGTGATTGGAAAATCACTTCAAAATAATAGATGAATTAATTTAATATAAACCTAATAGATAGAACCCAAGTTCGAAACACGGTCGCTGCAAAAGTTACTTTTTTTCTGGGTGGTCCGTGCGCTATGTCGTCGTCGTTTGGAAAGGCTCCCACTTGTTGGCCAGTTGTCTAGAAGAAGGAAAGAAAAGGGGAAGAAAAAGAGGAGGAAAGGAAAATAGGGAAAAGGGTTTATAGAAAGTAGAAACAATAAAGTAATAAAATTATTGGATTTATTTAAGGAGAGGCAACTACGAGTTACTTGAGGGATGACACAAAAATGAGGTCTTATTAAATGACAATATTATTAAAAGTAAGGGTTCTGTGCGGAAAACACTATAATTACTATCAGACTTAAAGCAACCTTTAAATAGTTATATAGAATTTAAATTAGAAATTTAATGCTAATAAAAATAATAATAAAACATATTATATTGACAGTTTGTTCAGATTTTGTTTGTATAGTAAGTGATGAGGCTACAGGGGATTATCCAAGGCCTTTTTATAGGCAATGGGTCCTCTGAAGAGCCGCTACATTTGTAAATACAAGAGTCATAATAAGATGAAACAAGAAAATAAAAGAATAAGTGAAACATAACAATTTAGAGAAAAATATGAAACAAATAATTAAAACCCCAAATAAGAACCAAATTTCCCCACAACTAATTCCCAAATCAGTAAGTAAAAATAGTGAGTAACTAAACAAGCCTGAGACATAGGAGCTATGAGAAAAAATAATTCAAAACAGATGTTACAGTATGCTTTAAGGGTTTTTAAGTGAAACAAGTAAAAATATTTTGACACAACAAAATATGTAATCAATTTTAATTTAGTATAAAGAAATTAATTAATTGTTCCAACCATGTAATTAAATAATTAATTTAAATGAAACAAGTAATTAATTTATTACTAAATTAAGTTGAGAATTTTAATACTATTTTATAAAATAAGTATTATAATTTATTTAATTTTTTATTGACACAATAAAGGGACCAAAAAACAGCGGCAATAATTATGGATAATAGTTTATGAAAAAGTATATTTTAATAATTAAATTTGATTAATTAAAGTAATTAAAATATAAGATAAACACTTGAATATAATTATCTTATAAGTTTTTAATTAATTAATTTATAATTATTAAATAAACAATGTGCCCTTTGTTATGGAATATAATTAAATGCTTTTAAATTATCTTATAATAAAATTAAAGTAATATTTACTTTATTTATATAAATTAAATATTAATATAAATTTATTATGTAATATAATATTAATGTTAAATGCATACTCTGCAATTATTATGTCTTTATTTAATTCCAATAAATTGTATGTTTATTTACTGGGCTCCTGGAACAGCCTGGCTGACACTTATTTTGTTAATTTTAATTCTTTTTGAGCTCAAATGTATCCACTGCAACTTATGTAAGAATAATAATAATTTTTATGAAATTTACATGAGAAAGTATGCCTATTATTCAAAATCAAACTTGCTCTAATGGTGTTTTTCAATCATTATATCCATTCATATCAATAAAAAACATTTCAATTTGCTGATGTTTTAGTTTTTGATATCCCCAAGGTTTATATCTCAGGTGTACTATTCACAAAATGGTGAAAAATATAATTTTGGAAATACATGATAAACATGAAAGTGATGGGGGCATTATATTTTTAAAAATGAATTCTAAATTAAGGATAGATAGTATTTTTTCTATTATCACAAATGAACAATTTTTTGTTTCAATAAATCCAGAAAAAAAATTTTGTTGTAAGCATACTATATAAGATTTATTTTGATTTTACATACTATGTAGAAATTTTTGCATCTAATACCTGACCCATATCTTCTGCAACTCTTTTCCTCCTTTTCCTGTTCATTCTCCAAGTTCATATCTTCTTTTCCTGTTCATTTTGACCAAGGAATCACAGAGATACAAGCTCAAACATCAAGGACAACTGTTGTCAGCCAGGCTATTCCAGGAGTCCAGTAAGTGATATGTTAATTATAAAACCTGAAAGAGTGGGTAAGAATTGTATTTAATCAATATAAATTAATATTTTGTTGCATAATAAAATTATATAAGTATTTTATTATATACAAGTGTTATATTAATTTTATTGGTTATATAAATTTTTATATACAGTTAAATTGAACATAATATAATATATTCTACAAATAATGGCACATTTTTATGTATTTAATAATTATAAATTTATATTTAATTAATTGAAAAACATATATTATAATTATAAGTGTAAAATTGACTTATAATATATTTAAATTAATTATTTAAATTTATATATTAAATAACACCTTTCACATAATACTAAACAATAATTAATGACACTTCTTTTGACCCTTAATTGTGTCAGGAAAAACCAATTAATTAATTTATACTAAATTGAGATTAATTACATGTTTTGTTGCGTCAAAGTATTTTTTTTTGTTTCACTTAAAATGTCCTTAAATCAGACTGTACCATCTGTTTGGAATTATTTTTCTCATAGTTCCTATGTTCCAATCTTGTTTAGTTATTCACTATTTTTACTTACTGATTTGAGAATTAATGGTGGGAAAATTGGATTCTTAATTGGGGTTTTAATTATTTGTTTCATATTTTTCTCTACATTGTTATGTTTCATTTACTCTTTGATATATTTGTTTTATTCTACTCTAATTATTGTATTTACAAATATAGTGGCGCTTCAGAGGACCCATTGCCTATAAAAGGGCCTTGGATAATCCCCTGTAGCCTCATCACTTATTATACACTCCACAAATTAAATACAATTTTATTACGTTTATATTCTTTTTATTAGTAATACAATTATAATTAAAATTCTATATAACAATCTAAAGGTTGCTTTAAGTCTGATAGTAATTAAAAGTGTTTGCCGCGCAGAACCCTAACCTTAAATAATATTTTTATTAATAAAGCCTAAGTTTTTGTCATCTCTCAAGTTACTTGCTGTTGTTTTCCTTTTAAATAAATTAAATATTCTATTATAGTTTATTTCTTTTATCTTTTCCCTTGTCCTCCTCCTTTTTCCCTCCTTTTCTCCTCTTTTCCTTACCTTCTTCTAGACAACTGACCGACAACTGTACTTTACCACACGGAGTTGTATTCCTTGACCTGGACCTCAAGAACGGGCTTTCACACCTGGAATGTCAAACTGTTACCATGTGGGAACAGCTTCCTTGACCTTTTTCCCTTGTTCTCATGTCAAGGGAGCTACTTCCCCAGCTATTCTTTCCTTCACATACCTTATTTTCCTTTTGTTCTCATAGTCAGGAATTGTCTCCTCGACTACTTTCCCTTGTTCCTGTATTGTAATTGAGTAGTCTTTGTTGACGTCAAGTAGCTTTCTGTTGTTTTGGATGGTGGATTTTGTCATATAATCAAGCCTCTGCTTGCTGTTTCCGTTTTCCCCATCCAAATCTTTTTCTCTCTATTCTCTTTGTTCCCTCCATTGCTTCTTCCTGTCCCCTGCTTCCCCTTTGGCCGCTTCTGACAGTCATTGCACTGTGTGGGGAGAATAGAGTCTTTTGTTCAGGTTCTTTCCTTTCTTTTCTGTTTTCCTTTTCTGCTAATACTGCTTATTCTAACCCTAGCAGCTCACAATTGTGTCCCTTATAGTTTCAGCACACGCTTTGTTGTAGTTACTTGTTGTTGTAAGGTGCACAGTTGCTGATTGACCTGTGTTTAGGTATGTTTTGTTCTTGAAATCCATCCAAATCTTTTTCTCTCTATTCTAAGCTTCAGTACTAGAGATGGTGACAACTTGTTTATTCTTAGAACTCCAGGAAACAGCTCCACCATTTAGCATAACAACATACCCTCCAGTTGAGCGCCCAGTATCTGTGTCGGTCAATTGTCTAGAAGAAGGTAAGGAAAAGGGGAGAAAAGGAGGAGGACAAGGAGAAAATAAAAAGAAAAAAAATGTAGAAGATTATTTAATTTATTTAAAAGGAAACCAACAAAGAGTAACTTGAGAGGTGACAAAAAGATGAGGTTTTATTAATAATATTATTATTTCAAGTAAGCGTTCTGTGCGGCAAGCACTGTAATTACTATCAGACTTATTGCAACCTTTAATTTGTTATATAAAATTTAAATTAGATTTGTAATACTAATAAAAATAATAATCAAATGGTTATAATAAAATATGTTAAATTGTTGAGTATATAGTAAGTGATGGGGCTACAGGGGATTAACCAAGGCCTTTTTATAGGCAATAGGCCCTCTGAAGCGCTACTATATTTGTAAATACAAGAAATATAATAGAATAAAAAAAGAATCTAAAAGAATAAGTGAAACATAACAATGTAGAGAAAAATATGAAACAAATGATTAAAAACCCCAATTAAGAATCCAATTTTCCTACAATTAATTCCCAAATCAGTAAGTAAAAATAGTGAATAACTAAACAAGCCTGGGACATAGGAACTATGAGAAAAATAATTCAAAACAGATGGTACAGTCTTATTTAAGGATTTTTAAGTGAAACAAAAAATATTTTGACGCAACAAAATATATTATTAATCTCAATTTAGTATAAATTAATTAATTGTTTTTTCCTGACACAATTAAGGGTCAAAAGAAGTGTCATTAATTATTGTTTAATATTATATGAAAGGTGTTATTTAATATATAAATTTAAATGATTAATTTAATTATATTATTGGTCAATTTTACACTTATAATTAAAATATATGTTTTTAATTAATTAAATATAAATTTATAATTATTAAATACATAAAAATGCGCCATTATTTGTAGAATATAAAATATATTATGTTATATTTAAATGTATAAAAAATTTATATAAACAATAAAATTAATATAACACTTATATGTAATAAGATACTTATAAAATTTTATTATGCAATAAAATATTAATTTATATACATTAAATACAATTCTTACGCCTTCTTTCAGGTCCTATAAGTCAACATATCATTTACTGGACTCCTGGAATAGCCTGGCTGACACTCCCTCACTCTAAAAAAACAATAAAAAAAATGCTAAGATTTTTTCTTTTTGTACTTTTTCAACAGAGTAGGCAGATTTGAAATCTCCTTGCCAGGTATCCATGCATCATGTTCAGATGATTTGTTCTTATATCTCAATAAATATTCAATACCTCTTTCAGACGTGATAATTCTATCATTGAGAATTTTATCAATTTCTGCTGTTTCTGTGACTTCCTGAGGGTTTTTCTTAGGTCTTCCCCTTCTTTTGGGAAATAAGTCACTGTTGGAAGTATAAGGTTTAAGCAAAGAAATGGGAAAGACAGGATGTTTCCTATCATATGGAGAATACAATACAACTTCCACTGCATTATCACCAACCATTCTTTTAACAACAAATGGGCCTACAAAAGGATCTTTTAATTTGTGGTTACCTTGTAAATTGAAATGGACAGTAGAGATCAACACTTCATCACCCTTGTTAAATGTGTATTCTTTATGGGATTTATCCCATCTTTTCTTTTCATATTTAAATGCTTTATCAATACAGCTCTGAGCATGTTTTCGGCATAGTGAAGAAGTTTTAGCACAGAGGAAAGCTAAACACAGGTTGATCAGCAACTGTGCACCTTACAACAACAAGTAACTACAACAAAGCGTGTGCTAAAACTGGTCAAAAGACTCTATTCTCCCCACACAGTACAAAGACTGTCAGATGCGGCCAAAAGGGAAAGCAGTAGACAGGAAGAAGCAGTGGAAGGGATAAAGAGAATAGAGAGAAAGAGAAAGAAAAAGATTTGGATGGGGAAAACGGAAATGGCAAAGAGAGGGCTCATTATGTGACAAAGTCCACCATCCAAAACAATAGAAACTAACATGACATCAACAAAACTACTAATCTACAATACAGGAAAAGAGATAGGTTCACATCCAAGGAAAAAATTCTCAGCCGGGGAAAAGATTCACACTCCAGGTAAAGAAACACATCCTAGATGTCCAGAATCAAGATATTAACTGCGGGTGGGAAAGAAATGTTGCTCTTGATGCTGGAGCTTGTATCTTTGAAGTTCCTCAGCGGAAAAGGTCAGGAAAAGAGGATATGAGCAAGGAGAATGACTTGAGACAATGGTAAGAAGCTGGAGTAAGGAATGGGTCAGGTATTTGCCTCATCAAAGGACAATTCCAACAAAGTAACTCCTGTTCCCCCTCCTCAGGAAGAACAACCTGATGTCACGGCCAATTGTGCTTTTGTCTTCCCTTCTGATGAAGAATTTCTTTTTACAGCTGTTGCCTGCTTGTCTGAAAAATCAAATTCTGACTGCATTATCAACGCTTCTGCTTCCATGGCTTCTCATTCCTCAAACCTTTCTACAATTATTCATTCTGGGGCCAGTTGTCATATGTTTAACAACAGAGACAGTTTTATCAGCTTTCAACCTGTCAACATTCAAATTCAACTTGCTGGTATTGGGAAATCAATCTATGCAACTGGAAAAGGAACTGTTGCTGCTTCTGGAGGAATGGAAGGAAAAGTTTTCTTTTCTGATGCTCTTTATGTCCCTGATCTTGGAAGGAATCTCATCTCCATGGGACATCTTTGGAGAACTGGTTGTCTTCTTATCCATGCACCAGTTAATCCTACATTAAACTTCATTATTTCACGTAATGGAAAGAATTATATGGGAGGAGTCATCTCCAATTCATTATTTGAAGTTTCTGTGGTTCCACAAGGCATGTCTCCCCCTAATTCCTCAGCTCTCTGTGCAAAAGCTTCAAGTCAGTCTTTAACTCTCTGGCACAACAGATTAGGACATCCCTACGCCCCATATATTCAAAAACTTTTTAATGGAATGGCATCTGATGTATCTAGTTCTAGTTTGTCTGATTCTGAAATGCATTTTTGTGAACCGTGTGTGTTGGGTAAACAAACCCATGCTTCCTTTCCTGGCCAGTTTCCTGTTGCCAAAAATCCTCTTGAAGTTATGCACACGGATTTATCTGGGAAAATTCAACCTCCTTTTGATGGCTCTCAGTATTACCTTAAGTTCACTGATCAGGCCACTTCATACCGTCATGTTTACCTTCTTTCCTCAAAAGCCCAGGTATTCAAATATTTCTTGAAATATAAGGCATCTGTAGAGCTGCATTCTGGCTTCAAAATCAAAAAGCTTGTATGTGACGGTGGTGGTGAGTATATCAACTCTTGTCTGGTAAACTTTCTTAAACAACATGGCATTGCTCTTCAAGTTACGGCTCCTTACACTCCCCAACAAACCAAATCCTGATCCATCCTCAGGAAACATCTCTGATTCACATTCTGAAGATAATTCTCCTTCTTCTTCTTCATCCTCTGATTTTCACATGTCAGGCACACCTTCCAATTCAACTCCTTGTCCTTCACCTGGCCACTTAACAAGATTACCTCATTCCAATATCCCAGATGAAGAAGGTTCCAGTCAATCTGATCCATCATATTCATCAATTGAGCCAGACAATCCAGAAGATCCTGATTATGTTCCCTCATCACAATCCCCCAGTTATTCTGACATCTCTTCAGCTGAAACATCAACTCCTGAACATTTACGTCAGATTTATTATGATCATTATCAACATGATTCCTACTCTAATTCTCCTGATCCTCTTGGATTATATGCAGCAAATGCTTTTGCTTTCTCTCTAGAAGCTCCCTTGCTAGCTCATGAAATTCCTGAACCCCAGTGTTATAAGCAAGCAATCTATTCCAAATATTCAGCAGAATGGGCAGAGGCTGTGAAACATAAACATCAAGCACTTCAGCGTTGTAACACTTGGAAAATTGTCCCGAGGCCTGAAAAAGCCAATGTAATTGGCTGCAGGTGGGTTTTCAGGGTTAACCTAATGCTGATGGTGGGTGTTTCAAAGTTCAAAGCCCGTTGTGTAGCAAAAGGATATTCTCAAATCCTAGGAATAGATTTTCATGAAACTTTTGCACCCACTGGACGGATCACCTCTCTCAGGACCATTCTTTCTTTAGCAGCTTATTTTAACTGGGATGTTCATCAAATGGATGTAGTGGCAGCTTTACTCCAGGGAAACCTAAATGAAACTGTTTATATGGAACAGCCTGAAGGAACAGTAACTGCTGGAAATGAAGGTAAAGTTTTCCAATTGTTGCGTCCTCTTTATGGCATCAAACAAGCTCCCTTTTGCTGGAATTCACGTATAAATGACTACTTGTGCATGCTCAACTTCTCACCCCTTAAGTGTGATCAGTGTGTGTATGTTTGGAGAAACAAATCACAAATCTGTATCATTTATCTTCATGTTGATGATATGGTCATTACTGGTAATCATTTTCTTTGGTTCAAAGACAAAATCAAAACTGAATTTGAGATGGATGATCTTGGTCCTGCCACTTGGATTTTGGGAATGCGTCTCACCAGGAACAGAACAGCACGTACTCTTTCTTTATCACAAGATTCTTATGCTGAAAAAGTTTTGTCCAACTGGAATATGGCCAACTGTAATCCCTGTCTTACTCCCTTATCCCCAAATGATTATCCTGTCAAAGAAACCAGTGAAGAAATTGCTGAATTCAATGCTCTGAAAATCAATTACCGCTCTGCTATTGGTGCACTCAACTATTTGTCTGTTGCAACAAGACCTGATCTCTCTTTTGCAGTTGGTGCATTATCTCAACATCTTATTGAACCAGGTATCAAACACTGGCTTGCTGTCAAACACACTTTCAGATATCTGCGTGCCACTTCATCATCATCTCTCACTTTTGGAGGAAAATGCCCAATTCCAAATCATCCATCACTCTGTCCTCTTATTTACTCTGACACTGATTATGCTGGGGATCCTGATACTAGGCGCTCAACTGGAGGGTTTTTTGCCATACTCAATGAAGGAGCTATTTCCTGGAGTTCTAAAAAGCATTAAGTTTTCACTATCTCTAGTACTGAAGCTGAGTTCAGAGGCATTGTGGATGCTGGATGTGAAGCAATCTGGCTGACTAAATTACTTACTTCCTTCAATATTTCTAAATCACCTTCACCTTTAATCCTTGCTGACAATGCCTGTTCCATTTCACAATGCAAGGATTCACTCAGATACTGTCAAAG
Organism: Hemileia vastatrix; assembly: GCA_030280995.1. Taxonomy (NCBI): domain Eukaryota; kingdom Fungi; phylum Basidiomycota; class Pucciniomycetes; order Pucciniales; family Zaghouaniaceae; genus Hemileia; species Hemileia vastatrix. Next base: position 2,000,632 of record JASXTE010000017.1, on the reverse strand, counting down.
ATCAAAACATGTGGACACTCAACTTTGTTGGATTACTGAAAGCATCAACAAAAATCATTTTCAGCTTCAACACATTTCAACTGAACACATGGTGGCTGATCTTCTTACAAAATCTTTGGGAAAAGTCAAGCTGTCTTATCTCCTCAAACTCATGGGTCTGGTATTAAGGGGGGTGTTGAAATTTCTGCCTCTAATACCTGACCCATTCCTTACTCCAGCTTCTTACCATCGTCTCAAGTCATTCTCCTTGCTCATATCCTCTTTTCCTGACCTTTTCTGCCAAGGAACTTTAAAGATACGAGCTCCGGCATCAAGAATAAAATTTCTTTCCCACCCGCAGTCAATATCTTGATTCTGGACATCTAGGACGTGTTTCTTTACCTGGAGTGTGAATCTTTTCCCCGGCTGAGAACTTTTTCCTTAGATGTGAACCTGTCTCTTTTCCTGTATTGTAGATTAGTAGTTTTGTTGACGTTGTGTTAGTTTCTATTGTTTTGGATGGTGGTCTTTGTCATATAATGAGCCATCTCATTGCCATTTCCGTTTTCCCCATCCAAATCTTTTTCTTTCTCTTTCTCTCTCTTCTCTTTATCCCTTCCACTGCTTTCCCTTTTGGCCGCATCTGACAGTCTTTGCACTGTGTGGGGAGAATAGAGTCTTTTGTCCAGGTTCTTTCCTTTTCTTTTCTGTTATCTTTTCTCTAATTCTTTTAGTCCTAATCACAGCAGGTCACACTTGTGTCCCTTATAGTTTTAGCAGACGCTTTGTTGTAGTTACTTGTTGTTGTAAGGTGCACAGTTGCTGATTAACCTGTGTTTAGCTTTCCTCTGTGCTAAAACTTCTTCATCAGGTTTAAGAGGGACTTCACAGCACTACAGTCAGTTACCAATTCAAATTTTTGGTCATCCAAATAGTAATGAAGCTTCTCATGAGCCCAAACAACTGCTAAGCACTCCAATTGAGTGGCACCATATTTCAATTCACTATTTCTTAAAGTTCTTGAAATATAACAAATTACAACCTCTGAGGATTTATCATTTATAATTTGTTTTTGGTGAAGGGCAGCACCCAGACCAATAAAGCTAGCATGTTTATACAGGACAAATGGCTTGTTAAAATCTGGAAGAGACAATATAGGGGCTGTCATTAAGCAACTTTTTAATGTATTAAAAGCTTTTTGACAGTCATTATTCCAGAGAAAGGCAACATCGTTTCTGGTCAGTTTTGTAAGAGTCAAGGCTATGACCTGATAATTTTTAATATATTGTCTATAATAGCCACACATGCCCAAAAAACTTTGGATTTCTTTTACAGAAGTTGGTGCTTTCACATTTTGGATGGCAGCAACTTTGTTTTGGTCTTCACAAATTTGTAAGCCTGACACAACATGGCCAAGGACTTTCAAAGATTGAAAACCAAGTTTACACTTTTTTAAAGATAAGGTCATATTAATTTCATTCATTTTTTGGAAAACTCTATTCAAGTGAATCATATGTTCATCAAAAGTTTTAGAAAAAACAATAATCTCATCAATATAAACCATGAGCCATCCTTCAATAATTTCTTGATGGAAAGTGTTATCCATGACCTTCTGGAAAACTGAAGCATTTTTAGGGCCAAATGGCATCCTAACATACTTATATGTTCCCATATGAGTAGCAATAAGCAAAAAATTTTGAGAATTTCTCTCAACTGGAACTTGATGATAACCTTTATTACCATCCTGACAACTAATAAATTTTGCACTTTGCAAGGTAGCATGTATTGAATTAATTCTGGGTAAAGGATAGATATCATCAACAGTATAAGTGTTCAAAGCTCTGTAATCCCCACATAATCTAGACTTATATTTTTCATAAGAAATCAAGACTGGGGAGATGACACAATATTTGGGGGTGACATATACCTTCTCAATGATATTCATTTTTAATAATGTTGCAATATTTTCCTCAATATCTTTTCTTTTTGATGGAGAAGCAGGATATGGTTTTTTCTTAAGGGTAGGAGGAATATCACTCAAATTACAGGATAAGGTAATTTTCATTTCTTCCTGAACAATTCCCAGGACATGAGAACCATGAGCAAAAGCCATGGGGAAAGAGGTAATAGAGGCAATAATAAAATCCTTTTGTTCACTAGTTAACTGATCACCAAAAGAAGCAGTATTTATTTCATTTAATAAATCATCCATTTCAGTTGTTGTTCTGCCTTTACACTGGATTAGTGAATTACAAGACTTCAACAGATGCCCAGAAGGTTTTCTAGAAGAGGAAATTTTGAATTTCCTTTTGCCATTCATTCCTAAGGTAAAGCAATTATATGCTGGGTCCAATTTCACACCAAACATGGTTAAAATATCATTTCCCATAATAAACCAATTGCTTAAATTATCATTTTTCATGACAACAAATTCACAAATAGCTCTGACAAAACCACCATTATATTTGAAGAATACAGAGGTTTTGTATTTGACAATAGGAATTAAGGTAGAAGCATACCCTCTCCATTTTTCAGAAGTTATGGGTAATAATTTACTCAAATATTCCTTATCCACTGAAGCTAAAGCTTTTTCAGACACCACACTTCCTCCAGCACCAAAATCAAGAACTACATCAACATTTTTACCATTAATGGTAACAGGTGCCTTCAAAGGGGATATAGGTATAGAATTGTTAGTAATATTTTTAATTATCTCAGCATTTTCTACTGAAGATAAATCCAATACACAATCTTCAGATATATTATTTAAATAATGGACATCTTGTTCCAACATTAAAACATCTTTAACAGAATCATTGTCATAGGAGATATTACTTTCACAGTCACTGGAAGAATTATTGACATCAAGTTCAACTTCATCAGTGTCTTCATTTTGTTCAACAAGATGAATTTTCTTGTCACAAACATGACCCTTCTGCCACGGTTTGTTACATTTATAGCAAGTATTTGTTGCATATTGTTTAGGTGCAACTGGGGCAGAGGGTTTACCAGATTTTTCTGGGAGCTTTGTAGAAGGTTTATTCTGATCATTATAAGATTTACCAAGGTAATTCTTTGGTTCATATCTATGGCTGAGCAGTACCTCATTACATATATTAATGAAAGAAGAATTTTCCCTTACATGCTCAGTTCTAGCCACAATCAAATCTCTAAGAGAATTTGGTAATTTATACAAGATTTTATCTCTTTAAATATCATAATCCATCTTTGGATCAATTGCCCTTAGGATTTTTGTCACTTTCATAAGAAAAACAATGGGCTTTTCAACAGAGGAAGATACATAATTAGTATTCTCAAACAGTCTTTGCTGAGCTAACCTGAATTTTGAACCACCAAACTGATTCTCAATCAAGGATTTCCAATCATTCCATGTATAATGATTGTTATCTAAAAGAACAGATTCATACCACATCAAGGCTACATTGGAAAATAAAGAAATTAGTTTAGAAACAATTTACTCATCAGGTAGTTTATAAGATCTCTTTAAATTATCAATTCTTTGGATAAAGTGTTGCCAATCAGAGGAAGAATCACCATCAAAGGTAGGATATTGGTCCAACTTAGGCCAATTTTTCAGACTACTTGGATGGTCCAATTTTTGGTTTGAATTATTCATTATTAATAATTCCTGAAGTTTAGCCAGGTGTTCAGAAATTTCAATATTTACAGAAACAGCTGGTGCATGACCATCACAAGATTTTTTGCTAGTAGCAAAATATTTTACAGATTCATTGTCAGTTTGTTTAATGGTTGAAATATGAGGAAGGATGAACTTTGTTCAGGTTTTTTCCCTTTATTTTTATGCAGCTTATTGACAGAATTCTCATTCAATTCATTATTGATGGTTAAGGTTGATAATTTTTCCTGCAGGTCAGACACATAGTTTCTTATTCTTGGAATTTCAGACATTTGGTCATTTAATTTTGCAAGAGATAGAACATTTCTGTCCTCAGAAACTGTGTGTTTGGCACTTAGTGCATGGAAATCATTTTTTAGCTTTTTAAACTCATTTTGTAGAGATTTTATTTCATTTTTTAATGAATAATTTTCTTCAATAAGGGGTTTCAATTTACTCAAGGTCTTATGTAGATTGATATTTCTATCTGAGATAGCTCTATGGTCACTTCTTATTTGTTTTTGTTGACTAAGAACAATATTCAAGGTTTCTTTGATTTTTAAATAAGCTGTATCTTGTACAGAAGAACTCACTTTACATTGAAAGTGTAAATTATTTAATCAATCATTTTCATGGATTAACACATCTCTCAAATGTTTGTCTTTCACAACATTAAAATCAAGGGTATCTTTCAATATTTCCTCAGAAGTTTTTTCAATTAAGGTATATATTTCAGGGGGAACAGAATCATTTTTAATTGCAAGAGAAGGATTAATTAAAGAAGTAGAATTTAAATGTAAAGGTTCATCAAATGACAATTTGCTAATTACATCAATAGGGCTACTAGTTACAGAAAGATGTATTTTAACAGGTTTAACTGTTCTTTCACCATGTTCAATAATATTACCTGCAGAAGAAGTTTTATTAGAAAACATACCCCAGTGACTATCAACAAAATTACTTACCATGGCAGAGGAGGAAACTTCCCCTGAGACTGAGTTTGGGATTGTGCTTGGGCCTTCTTTCTCGTGCTTAGTTGGTAAGGATGAGGAGGAGGATGGAAATTGGGTGTTCTGGATGGGCCACGCTGATGATGATCAGGATGTTGCACATTCTGCTGGTAGTGACTCATTAGATAATCCCATTTCCATTGCTCTACTTCCATAGTACTTTGATTTTGGATGCAGGAGCTGGGGGGCTGTGAAGGTTGAGCCTGAAACTGAGGCTGATTGGGAGGCAACTGAGGAGGGGCCTGGGCCTGAATCTGGTTCCTGAGTTCTTGAACCTGATCCCACAAGGTGTCTACTTTTGCTTTGTACGTCATATTTTCTGTCTTCAACTCTTTTATATGACTGGACAGGTTGCTGATTTGTTGTGGTAGAGGAAGCTTTTTTATTTTGAATCCTTTTGGAAGACCTTCTTGAGGTACTAGAGGCTTTACTTCCTTCTGTTGTGCTGGGGGAAGGGGGTTTGATTTGTTTACCTCTCCTGTCATTTCCACATCCTGAATTATGTGAATTTTTCCTGTTAGCATAAGATTTTTTATGTTCAACTTTAGAAGAACTCACAGTATCAGCATCATAGTCAATTTCAATTTCATCCACTTGCATGTTATCCATTTTTTCAGCCAAATTGTTGGCATAATAGTGGGAAGATTAATCAACTTAAAAAAATTAATAAAAGATAGTTAATAATTGCTCCAATAAAAAAATTTTTAATTAATTAAATTATAAAAAAAAATTTTTTTTAATATAAAGTTTAAATTATAAAAAATTAATTAATAAAATGGATTGCAAGGTTAAATTTGTTAAAATTTCTGCCTCTAATACCTGACCCATTCCTTACTCCAGCTTCTTACCATTATCTCAAGTCATTCTCCTTGCTCATTTCCTCTTTTCCTGATTTTTTCCGCCAAGGAACTTCAAAGATACGAGCTCCAGCATCAAGAACAACATTTCTTTCCCACCCGGAGTCAATGTATTGATTCTGCACCTCGAGGACGTGTTTCTTTACCTGGAGTGTGAATCTTTTCCCCAGCTGAGAACTTTTTCCTTGGATGTGAACCTGTCTCTTTTCCTGTATTGTAGTTTAGTAGTTTTGTCGATGTCATGCTAGTAGTTTCTATTGTTTTGGATGGTGGACTTTGTCATATAATGAGCCCTCTCTTTGCCATTTCTGTTTTCCCCATCCAAATCTTTTTCTTTTTCTTTCTCTCTATTCTCTTTATCCCTTCCACTGCTTCTTCCTGTCCACTGCTTGCCCTTTTGGCCGCATCTGACAGTCTTTGCACTGTTTGGGGAGAATAGAGTCTTTTTTCCAGTTTTAGCACACGCTTTGTTGTAGTTACTTGTTGTTGTAAGGTGAAAAGTTGCTGATTAACCTGTGTTTAGCTTTCCTCTGTGCTAAAACTTCTTCAGGTTATGGGCCCAGTTGCCTAAAGCACCTCTCTCAAGAATACTTACAACAAAACCGCTTACTGGACAATAAAACAGCCTTTTCTCTCAGATTTTGGATCATCCTCTTCACATCTCATCTTTTTTCTCTCCAAATCTTTGCTGTTGACTCGACCAAATCATGGCCTCCAATCAGGATTCAAGTAGGGTTATTGTCGGTCAGTCGTCTAGAAGATATAAGAGAAAAGGGAAGAAAAGAGAGGAGAGTAAGAAGGAGATAATAGTTTTAGAAATAAAGAAATAAAAACAATTAAAATTATTTAATTTATTTGAGAGAAGGCAACGATGAGTGATCTGAAAAGTGACAACTAATTGGTTTTATAAATATTATTATTATTTAAGTAAGAGTTCTGCGCGGCAAACAATATAATTACTATCAGACTTAAGGCAACCTTTAATTTGTTATATAGACTTTTAATTAGAATTGTATTACTAATAAAAAAAATATAAACGTAGTAAAATAGTATTTAATTTGTTGAGTGTATAATAAGTGATAAGGCTACAGGGGATTATCCAAGGCCCTTTTATAGGCAATGGGTCCTCTGAAGCGCTACTATATTTGTAAATACAATGATTAGAATGGAATAAAACAAACATATCAAAAGAATAAATGAAACATAACAATATAGAGAAAAACATGAAACAAATAATTAAAAGCCCAATCAAGAATCCAATTTCCCCGCCATTAATTCCCAAATCAGTAAGTGACAATAGTGAATAACTAAACAAGATTGGAAACATAGGAACTATGAGAAATATAATCCCAAACAGATGGTACATTCTGATTAAAGGACATTTTAAGTGAAACAAAAAAATAATTTGACGCAACAAAACAAGCAATTAATCTCAATTTAGTCCAAATTAATTTATTTGTTTTTTTCTAACACAATTAAGGGCCAAAAGAAGCGTCATTAATTATTGTTTAGTATCATATGAGAGGTATTATTTAATATATAAATTTAAGTAATTAATTCAAATATATTATAAATCAATTTTTCACTTGTAATTATAATATATGTTTTTCAATTAATTAAATATAAATTTATAATTATTAAATACATAAAAATGCGCCATTATTTGTAGAATATATTATATTATGCTCAATTTAATTGTATATAAAAATATATGACCAATAAATTTAATGTAACATTTGTATATAATAAAATTCTTATATAATTTCATTATGCAATAAAATATTAAGTTATATTCATTAAATACAAGTCTTACCCACTCTTTAAGGTTTTATAATTTATATATTATTTACTGGACTCCTGGAATAGCCTGGCTGACAGTTATGGTCACCCCTCTTACTGACAAATCTTATGACACCTGGGAACACATTATGCGTCTTCACTTTGAAGTTCTGGGTCTTTTTGGCATTGTTTCTGGACAAGTTCCTGCCCCTGTTCCTCACAATGATAGTTCACCTTCAGACGCTGAAATCAAAGCTCAACTTGCTTTATGGATCAAAAATGACACCAGGTGCAAGTATAAAATCATCACCAGATTGGATGATGTTAACAAGAAGCTGGTCAACACTTGCCACACCTCTGCTCAAATGTGGTCAGTTCTTGCAAGAAGACTCGCCAGCAATAAAGTTGGATCACAGATTTCTCACTTTCTCTTTCTGAAGGAGGAGACCCCAAAACTCATGTTGATGCATTCAAAAGCATTAACTTCCATATGATCCGCTCTGTGCTCATCATTCCCCAGGAAATTCTTACTTATCTCTTCTTTGCCACTCTTCCACCCTACTACAAACATTGGCGTGGTTTTCTCACCAGAGACAGACAGGAAATTGATCACCTGCATCTGGATGATGTTTTATCTTCTTTCCTGGGTTACGCTCCTGATGACAAAGTTGTTGATGAATTTCACAATGCTATGTCAAATGTCAATGCTCATTCTGCCTCAGCCAAATCATCAAAATCATCCAAATCCAAGGCACGCAGCAAACTCTCATGTTCTGTTCATGGTCAAAATGTTGGAAATGATGACAAGCATTGCTTTGTTCAAGACCCAGAACTCCGTCCCAAGAAGAACCAAGCCAACTCAGCTGCCCCATCAAAGGACAATTCCAACAAAGCAATTCCTGTTCCCCCTCCTCAGGAAGAACAACCTGATGCCACGGCTAATTGTGCTTTTGTCTTCCCTTCTGATGAAGAATTCCTTTTTACAGCTGTTGCCTGCTTGTCTGAAAAATCAAATTCTGACTGCATTATCAACGCTTCTGCTTCCATGTCTTCTTATTCCTCAAAGCTTTCTCCAATTATTGATTCTGGGGCCAGCTGTCATATGTTTAACAACAGAGACAGTTTTATCAGCTTTCAACCTGTCAACATTCGAATTCAACTTGCTGGTATTGGGAAATCAATCTATGCAACTGGAAAAGGAACTGTTTCTGCTTCTGGAGGAATGGAAGGAAAAGTTTTCTTTTCTGATGCTCTTTATGTCCCTGATATTGGAAGGAATCTCATCTCCCTGGGACGTCTTTGGAAAAATGTATGTACCAGTTTCTTCTTTGCTACATCAACTCTGGTAATAATTTCATATTTGCACCTAGTGTGATTTCTGATCTATTGTGCAAGTTCAGATTTGGTTTCAGTATCTGCAGAAGAACCATCATTAGTTGGAAGAGGAGCAAGAACTTTTCCAGAAACCAAGCCAAAAAGGTCCAGAACTTCAAAGTGAAGGGGCATAGTGCTTTCCCAGGTGTCATAGGAGTCATCAGTAAGAAGAGGAATCATTGATCTACTGGAATCCTGGTTAGAGGCCATGGTAACGTTGAGTCAACAGCAGGAGATTTGGAGAATGAGAGATGTGAAGTGAGGAGTGATCCAAAATCTGAGAGAAAGGCTGTTTTATTGTTCAGTAAGCGGTTTTGTTGTAAATATACTTGAAGGAGGTACTTTAGGCAACTGAGCCCATAACCTGTAGAAGTTTTAGCACAAGGGAAAGCTAAAAACAGGTCAATCAGAAACTGTGCACCTTACAACAACAAGTAACTACAACAAAGCGTGTGCTAAAACTGGACAAAAGACTTTATTCTCCCCAAACAGTGCAAAGACTGTCAGATGCGGCCAAAGGGGAAAGCAGTGGACAGGAAGAAGCAGTGTAAGGGATAAAGAGAATAGAGAGAAAGAGAAAGAAAAAGATTTGGATGGGGAAAACGGAAATGGCAAAGAGAGGGCTCATTATATGACAAAGTCCACCATCCAAAACAATAGAAACTAACACGACGTCAACAAAACTACTGAACTACAATACAGGAAAAGAGACAGGTTTACATCCAAGGAAAAAGTTCTCAGCCGGGGAAAAGATTCACACTCCAGGTAAAGAAACACGTCCTTGAGGTCCAGAATCAAGACATTGACTCTGGGTGGGAAAGAAATTTTGTCTTTGATGCTGGAGCTCGTATCTTTGAAGTTCCTCAGCGGAAAAGGTCAGGAAAAGAGAATATGAGCAAGGAGAATGACTTGAGACAATGGTAAGATGGTGGAGTAAGGAATCAGTCAGGTATTAGAGGCAGAAATTTCAACACCCCCCCTTAATGCCAGACTCATGAGTTTGAGGAGATAAGACAGCTTGACTTTTCCCAAAGATTTTGTAAGAAGATCAGTCACCATGTTATCAGTTGAAATGTGTTGAAGCTGAAAATGATTTTTGTTGATGCTTTCAGTAATCCAACAAAGTTGAGTGTCCACATGTTTTGATCTTTGACGGTATCTGAGTGAATCCTTGCATTGTGAAATGGAACTGGAATTGTCAGCAAGGATTAAAGGTGAAGGTGATTTAGGAATATTGAAGGAAGTAAGTAATTTAGTCAGCCAGATTGCTTCACATCCAGCATCCACAATGCCTCTGAACTCAGCTTCAGTACTAGAGATAGTGACAACTTGCTGCTTTTTAGAACTTCAGGAAATAGCTCCTCCATTGAGTATGGCAACATACCCTCCAGTTGAGCGCCTGGTATCAGGATCCCCAGCATAATCAGTGTCAGAGTAAATAAGAGGACAGAGTGATGGATGATTTGGAATTGAGCATTTTCCTCCAAAAGTGAGAGATGATGATGAAGTGACACGCAGATATCTGAAAGTGTGTTTGACAGCAAGCCAGTCTTTGATACCTGGTTCAATGAGATGCTGAGATAATGCACCAACTGCAAAAGAGAGATCAGGTCTTGTTGCAACTGACAAATATTTGAGTGCACCAATAGCAGAGCGGTAATTGATTTTCAGAGCATTGAATTCAGCAATTTCTTCACTGGTTGCTTTGACAGGATAATCATTTGGGGATAAGGGAGTAAGACAGGGATTGCAGTTGGACAAAACTTTTTCAGCATAAGAATCTTGTGATAAAGAAAGGGTGCGTGCTGTTCTGTTCCTGGTGAGACACATTCCCAAAATCCAAGTGGCAGGACCAAGATCATCCATCTCTAATTCAGTTTTGATTTTGTCTTTGAACCAAAGAAAATGATTACAAGTAATGACCATATCATCAACATGAAGATAAATGATACAGATTTGTGATTTGTTTCTCCAAACATACACACACTGATCACACTTAAGGGGGGAGAAGTTGAGCTTCCACAAGTAGTCATTTATACGTGAATTCCAGAAAAAGGGAGCTTGTTTGATGCCATAAAGAGGACGCAACAATTGGCAAACTTTACCTTCATTTCCAGCAGTTAATGTTCCTTCAGGCTGTTCCATATAAACAGTTTCATTTAGGTTTCCCTGGAGAAAAGCTTCCACTACATCCATTTGATGAACATCCCAGTCAAAATAAGCTGCTAAAGAAAGAATAGTTCTGAGAGAGGTGATCCGTCCAGTGGGTGCAAAAGTTTCATGAAAATCTATTCCTAGGATTTGAGAATATCCTTTTGCTACACAACGGGCTTTGAACTTTGAAACACCTCCATCAGCATTAGGTTTAACCCTGAAAACCCACCTGCAGCCAATTACATTAGCTTTTTCAGGCCTGGGGACAATTTTCCAAGTGTTACAATGCTGAAGTGCTTGATGTTCATGTTTCACAGCCTCTTCCCATTCTGCTGAATATTTGGAATAGATTGCTTGCTTATAACACTGGGGTTCATGAATTTCATGAGCTAGCAAGGGAGCTTCTAGAGAGAAAGCAAAAGCATTTGCTGCATATAACCCAAGAGGATCAGGAGAATCAGAGTAGGAATCATGTTGATAATGATCATAATAAATCTGACGTAAATGTTCAGGAGTGGATGTTTCAGCTGAAGAGTTTTCAGAATAACTGGGGGATTGTGATGAGGGAACATAATCAGGATCTGCTGGATTGTCTGGCTCAATTGATGAATATGATGGATCAGATTGACTGGAACCTTCTTCATCTGGGACATTGGAATGAGGTAATCTTGTTAAGTGGCCAGGTGAAGGACAAGGAGTTGAATTGGAAGGTGTGCCTGACATGTGAAAATCAGAGGATGAAGAAGAAGAAGGAGAATTATCTTCAGAATGTGAATCAGAGATGTTTCCTGAGGATGGATCAGGAGTTGGAGACTCAGAAGGAGATTGAGCTGGAGAAAAGGAAAGGCCAGGTGTTGGAAGTGGTTGACTGTCATGAATTTGATCTGGCATTTGCTTCATCAGTTGTGACCATTGAGGGCGCTTAAATCTGGAGTCAAGAAAGGGGAAGAAATTTTCATTGAAGGCCACAGATTTGGCAATAACAATCTTTTTAAGCTCAAGGTCCTAAAAACAATAATTTGTTGCTCCAACTTCATATTCAAGCATGACACACTTTCTGGCATTAGCTGAAAACTTTCCAGGACGTTGATGTTTATCAAGGAGGGCATAGCAAGCACAACCAAAAACTCTGAGGTGTGAAACTCTGGGTTTGGATTTATTCCAGGCTTCAAAAGGAGTTGACATATTTTGAAGAGCTTTGGTTGTTAATCTGTTTTCAAGATATACTGCTGTTTTGACTGCTTCAGACCATAGGTGAATTGGTGCATTAGAATGAAACGACATGGTTTTGGATTTTTTCAGTGGTAATACAGTTTCCTCTCTCAGAAATTGGATTTTGTTGGGGAGTGTAAGGAGCCATAACTTGAAGAGCAATGCCATGTTGTTTAAGAAAGTTGACCAGACAAGAGTTGATATACTCACCACCACCGTCACAAACAAGCTTTTTGATTTTGAAGCCAGAATGCAGCTCTACAGATGCCTTATATTCCAAGAAATATTTGAATACTTGGGCTTTTGAGGAAAGAAGGTAAACATGACGGTATGAAGTGGCCTGATCAGTGAACTTAAGGTAATACTGAGAGCCATCAAAAGAAGGAGGTTGAATTTTCCCAGATAAATCCATGTGGATAACTTCAAGAGAATTTTTGGCAACAGGCAACTGGCCAGGAAAGGAAGCATGGGTTTGTTTACCCAACACACACAGTTCACAAAAATGCATTTCAGAATCAGACAAACTAGAACTAGAAACATCAGATGCCATTCCATTAAAACGTTTTTGAATATATGGGGCGTAGCAATGTCCTAATCTGTTGTTCCAGAGAGTTAGAGACTGACTTGAAGCTTTTGCATAGAGAGCTGAGGAATTAGGGGGAGACATGCCTTGTGGAACCACAGAAACTTCAAATAATGAATTGGAGATGACTCCTCCCATATAATTCTTTCCATTACGTGAAATAATGAAGTTTGATGTAGGATTAACTGGTGCAGGGATGAGAAGACAACCAGTTCTCCAAAGACGTCCCAGGGAGATGAGATTCCTTCCAAGATCAGGGACATAAAGAGCATCAGAAAAGAAAACTTTTCCTTCCATTCCTCCAGAAGCAGAAATATTTCCTTTTACAGTTGCATAGATTGATTTCCCAATACCAGCAAGTTGAATTTGAATGTTGACAGGTTGAAAGCTGATAAAACTGTCTCTGTTGTTAAACATATGACAGCTGGCCACAGAATCAATAATTGGAGAAATGTTTGAGGAATGAGAAGCCATGGAAGCAGAAGCATTGATAATGCAGTCAGAATTCAATTTTTCAGACAAGCAGGCAACAGCTGTAAAAAGGAATTCTTCATCAGAAGGGAAGACAAAAGCACAATTAGCCGTGGCATCAGGTTGTTCTTCCTGAGGAGGGGGAACAGGAGTTGCTTTGTTGGAATTGTCCTTTGATGGGGCAAATACCTGACCCATTCCTTACTCCAGCTTCTTACCATTGTCTCAAGTCATTCTCCTTGCTCATATCCTCTTTTCCTGACTTTTTCCGCCAAGGAACTTTAAAGATACGAGCTCCAGCATCATGAACAACATTTCTTTCCCACACGGAGTCAATGTATTGATTCTGGACCTTGAGGACGTGTTTCTTTACCTGGAGTGTGAATCTTTCCCCCGGCTGAGAACTTTTTCCTTGGATGTGAACTTGTCTCTTTTCCTGTATTGTAGTTTAGTAGTTTTGTCGATGTCGTGTTAGTTTCTATTGTTTTGGATGGTGGACTTTGTCATATAATGAGCCCTCTCTTTGCCATTTCCGTTTTCCCCATCCAAATCTTTTTCTTTCTCTTTCTCTCTATTCTCTTTATCCCTTCCACTGCTTCTTCCTGTCCACTGCTTTCCCTTTTGGCCGCATCTGACAGTCTTTGCACCGTGTGGGGAGAATAGAGTCTTTTGTCCAGGTTCTTTCCTTTTATTTTCTGTTATCTTTTCTCTAATTCTTTTAGTCCTAACCTCAGCAGCTCACACTTGTGTTCCTTATAGTTTTAGCACACGCTTTGTTGTAGTTACTTGTTGTTGTAAGGTGCACAGTTGCTGATTAACCTGTGTTTAGGTATGTTTGTTTTTGCAATGAAATCCAAATCTTTTTCTTTCTCTTTCTCTCTATTCTCTTTATCCCTTCCACTGCTTCTTCCTGTCCACTTCTTTCCCTTTTTGCTGCATCTGACAGTCTTTGCACTGTGTGGGGAGAATAGAGTCTTTTGTCCAGTTTTAGCACACGCTTTGTTGTAGTTACTTGTTGTTGTAAGGTGCACAGTTTCTGATTAACCTGTGTTTAGGTTTTCTCTGTGCTAAAGCTTCTTCATCTGCTCATTCTGCTGAGTATTTGGAATAGATTGCTTGTTTGTAGCACTGAGGTTCAGGAATTTCATGAGCTAATAAGGGAGCTTCCAGTGAGAAGGCAAAAGCATTTGCTGCAAATAAACCAAGAGGATCAGGGGAATCAAAGTAAGAATCATGTTGATAGTTGTCATAATAAATTTGACACCAATTTTCAGGAGTGGAGGTTTCAGCTGATGAAATATCTGAGTCAGGTGAGGAAACTGAGGGTGGAACATAATCAGGAACTGCTGGATTATCAGGTTCAATTAATAAATATGATGGATCAGATTGACTGGAAACTTCTTCATCTGGGACTAAATTTGTCGGTCAGTCGTCTAGAAGAGATAAGAAAAGAGGGAAGAAATGAGAGGAGGAGAAGGAGGAAAGGAGTATGGGTAATAAAAGAAATAAAATTTAATAAAATTATTTAATTTATTGAGAGGAATCAACGACGGGTTTCTTGAGAGGTTACAAAAGTGAGGTTATTATTAATTACTAATATTATTAGGATGTAAGGACTATGCGCAGCAGACACTATGATCACTATCAGACTTAAAGCAACCTTTAAATTGTTATATAGAATTTTAATTAGAATTTTATTACTAATAAAAAGAATATAAACGTAATATAAAAATAGTATTTAATTTGTTGAGTGTATAATAAGTGATAAGGCTACAGGGGATTATCCAAGGCCCTTTTATAGGCAATGGGTCCTCTGAAGCGCTACTATATTTGTAAATACAATGATTAGAATGGAATAAAACAAACATATCAAAAGAGTAAATGAAACATAACAATATAGAGAAAAACATGAAACAAATAATTAAAAGCCCAATTAAGAATCCAATTTCCCCGCCATTAATTCCCAAATCAGTAAGTGACAATAGTTAATAACTAAACAAGATTGGAAACATAGGAACTATGAGAAATATAATTCCCAACAGATGGTACATTCTGATTAAAGGATATTTTAAGTGAAACAAAAAATAATTTGACGCAACAAAACAAGCAATTAATCTCAATTTAGTCCAAATTAATTTATTTGTTTTTTCTAACACAATTAAGGGTCAAAAGAAGTGTCCTTAATTATTGTTTAGTATCATATGAGAGGTATTATTTAATATATAAATTTAAGTAATTAATCTAAATATATTATAAATCAAATTTACACTTGTAATTATAATATATGTTTTTTAATTAATTAAATATAAATTTATAATTATTAAATACATAAAAATGCGCCATTATTTGTAGAATATATTATATTATGCTCAATTTAATTGTATATATAAAAATATATATAACCAATAAATTTAATGTAACACTTGTATATAATAAAATTCTTATATAATTTCATTATGCAATAAAATATTAAGTTATATTCATTAAATACAAGTCTTACCCACTCTTTAAAGTTTTATAATTTATATATCATTTACTGGACTCCTGGAATAGCCTGGCTGACACTCCCTCACTCTAAAAAAAACAATAAAAAAAAATGCTAAGATTTTTTCTTTTTGTATTTTTTCAACAGAGCAGGTAGATTTGAAATTTCCTTGCCAGGTATCCATGCATCATGTTCAGATGATTTGTTCTTATATCTCAATAAATATTCAGTACCTCTTTCAGAAGTGATAATTCTATCATTGAGAATTTTATCAATTTCTGCTGTTTCTGTGACTTCCTGAGGGTTCTTCTTAGGTCTTCCTCTTCTCTTTGGAAATAAGTCACTGTTGGAAGTATAAGGTTTAAGTAAAGAAATGGGAAAAACAGGATGTTTCCTATCATATGGAGAATACAATACAACTTCTACTGCATTATCACCAACCATTCTTTTAACAACAAATGGTCCTACAAAAGGATCTTTTAATTTGTGGTTACCT
This sequence comes from Hemileia vastatrix, assembly GCA_030280995.1. Lineage (NCBI taxonomy): Eukaryota > Fungi > Basidiomycota > Pucciniomycetes > Pucciniales > Zaghouaniaceae > Hemileia > Hemileia vastatrix. Next base: position 1,984,595 of record JASXTE010000017.1, on the reverse strand, counting down.
TGTAAATTGAAATGGACAGTAGAGATCAACACTTCATCACCCTTGTTAAATGTGTATTCTTTATGGGATTTATCCCATCTTTTCTTTTCATATTCAAATGCTTTATCAATACAACTTTGAGCATGTTTTCTGCAGAGCTGTTGCATTTGCATAAAAGATTTTACACCAGGGTGCAGTTCCAACTTAGGTAATTTATTATTGAGAATCTGAGCAGGAGTGTTTGGGACATAACCTAACCAGAGCTCAAAAGGCTTTTTCTCAGTGACAGAATGAACAGTGCTATTATATGCAAATTCAAGACCAGGCAAAAGAGTGACCCAATCATGAGTAAATCTGTCATTGTCTTTATATTCTAAACCAAAGGCACAATACCTTCTAATCATATCTTCCAGAGTCTGAATCATTCTTTCAGCTAGACCATCAGTCTGAGGATGGTGAGCTGTAGACAATTTTAACTCACAGCCACAAATATCCATCAAAGAGGTCCAAAACTCAGAAGTGAATTTTGGATCCCTATCAGAGATAATGGCTTTTGGAAAACCAATAATATTAAACATGTAAGACCACCATAAGAAAGCTAATTCTTTGGTGGATACATCTTTGTGGGTTGAAATAAATTTGCACATTTTTGTGAATCTATCAACTATTACCCAACAAGAGTTAAAGCTGTCTTTACCTGCAACAGGAAGACCAGTGACAAAATCCATATTAATGATTTGCCAGGGAGCACTAGGTGCTTCAATATGTTGTAATAACCCTGCTCTCTTACCTGTTAACCTTTTAGATTTTTGGCAGGAATCACAAGATTCAACATATAATTTTGTGTCTTCAGACATATTAGCCCACCATGCAGTGTTTTTGATTCTAATCAATGTTTTTTCAAGATCAAAATGTCCAGCTAATATGTCATCATGACAAAGTTTGAGGATAGTTTCTTTCATTGAAGGGGGAATAACAATTACATTGGTAAGCTTCCTTCTATAATATATATAACCATCTTCAATAGAAAACTTTCCTTTATTTAAAGCATTTTGGTACTTTGCAGGAAGAGTTTTTATTAATGCTTGAATTGAAGCATTCTTAGGACCATTCAAAATAGTAACTAATTTATTTAAGTCAGAATCTTTATCATATGAATCCAGTATTAACTGTAATAACTCTTCTTCCATATCAACTATAAATATACCATGTATATGAACAGTATCATCTTCAGGTACATAAGCAGGATTGGAGTCATTATTTGGCAGAGGCAATCTGGAGAGCATATCAACATTAGAGTGAACATTTCCAGCTCTATGGATAATAGTCATCCTTCCTCTGTATTCCTGAACAGCAAGTTGCCACCTGAACATATGTCTGTTAGGTGTTTTGAGGTTTAAGAGAGATTTCACAGCACTACAGTCAGTTACCAACTCAAATTTTCGGTCATCCAATTAGTAATGAAGTTTTTCAAGAGCCCAAACAACTGCTAAGCACTCCAATTGAGTGGCACCATATTTCAATTCACTATTTCTTAAGGTTCTTGAAATATAACAAATTACAACCTCTGAGGATTTATCATTAATAATTTACTTTTGGTGAAGGGCAGCACCCAGACCAATAAAGCTAGCATCTGTATAAAGTACAAATGGCTTGTTAAAATCTGGAAGAGCCAATATAGGGGCTGTCATTAAGCAACTTTTCAATGTATTAAAAGCTTTCTGACAGTCATTATTCCAGAGAAAAGCAACATCTTTTCTGGTTAGTTTTGTAAGAGGTATGGCTATGACCTGATAATTTTTAATATATTGTCTATAATAGCCACACATACCCAAAAAACTTTGGATTTCTCTTACAGAAGTTGGTGCTTTCACATTTTGAATGGCAGCAACTTTATTATGGTCTACACAAATTTGTAAGCCTGACACAACATGGCCAAGGACTTTCAAAGATTGAAAACCAAATTTACACTTTTTTAAAGATAAGGTCATATTGATTTCATCCATTTTTTGGAAAACTCTATTTAAGTGAATCATATGTTCATCAAAAGTTTTAGAAAAAACAATAATATCATCAATATAAACCATGAGCCAACCTTCAATAATTTCTTGATGGAAAGTGTTATCCATGACTTTCTGGAAAACTGAAGGAGCATTTTTAGGGCCAAATGGCATCCTAACATACTTATATATTCCCATATGAGTAGCAATAAGCAAAAAATTTTGAGAATTTTTCTCAACTGGAACTTGATGATAACCTTTATTACCATCCAGACAACTAATAAATTTTGCACCTTGCAAGGTAGCATGTATTGAATTAATTCTGGGTAAAGGATAAATATCATCAACAGTATAAGTATTTAAAGCTCTGTAATCTCCACATAATCTAGCTTTATCTTTTTCATAAGAAATCAAGACTGGGGAGATGACACAATATTTGGGGGTGACATCCACTTTCTCAATGATATTCATTTTCAATAATGTTTCAATATTATCTTCAATATCTTTTCTTTTTGATGGAGAAGCAGGATATGGTTTTTTCTTAAGGGAAGGAGGAATATCACTCAAATTACAGGATAAGGTAATTTTCATCTCTTCCTGAACAATTCCCAAGACATGAGAACCATGAGCAAAAGCCATAGGGAAAGAGGTAATAGAGGCAACAATAGAATCCTTTTGTTCATTAGTCAAATGATCACCAAAAGAAGCGGTATTTATTTCATGTAATAAATCATCCATTTCAGTTGTTGTTCTACCTTTACATTGGGTCAGTGAGTTACAAGATTTCAACAAATGCCCAGAAGGTTTAGGAGAAGAAATTTTGAATTTTCTTTTCCCATTCATTCCTAAGGTAAAGCAATTATTTGCTGGGTCTAGTTTCACACCAAACATGGTTAAAATATCATTTCCCATAATAAACCAATTGCTCAAATTATCATTTTTCATGACAACAAACTCACAAATAGCTCTGACAAAACCACCATTATATTTGAAGAATACAGAGGTTTTGTATTTGCCAATAGGAAATAAGGTAGAACCATACCCTCTCCATTTTTCAGAAGTTATAGGCAATAATTTACTTAAATATTCCTTATCCACTGAAGCCAAAGCTTTTTCAGATACTACACTTCCTCCAGCACCAGAATCAAGAACTACATCAACATTTTTACCATTAATGATAACAGGTGCCTTTAAAGGGGATATGGGAATAGAATTGTTAGTAATATCTTTAATTATCTCAGCATTTTCTACTGAAGATAAATTCAATACACCATCTTCAGATATATTATTTAAATAATGGACATCATGTTCCAACATTAAAACATCTTTAACAGATTCATTGTCATAGGAGATATTACTTTCACAGTCACTGGAAGAATTATTGACATCAAGTTCAATTTCATCAGTGTCTTCATTTTGTTCAACAAGATGAATTTTCTTGTCACAAACATGACCCTTCTGCCACGGTTTGTTACATTTATAACAAGTATTTGTTGCATATTTTTTAGGTGCAACTGGGGCAGAGGGTTTACCAGATTTTTCTGGGAGCTTTATAGAAGGTTTATTCTGATCATTATAAGATTTACTAAGGTAATTCTTTGGTTCATATCTATGGTTGAGTAGTACTTCATTACAGATATTAATGAAAGAAGAATTTTCCCTTACATGCTCAGTTCTAGCAACAATCAAATCCCTAAGAGAATTTGGTAATTTATACAAGATTTTATCTCTCCAAATATCATAATCCATCTTTGGATCAATTGCTCTAAGGATTTTAGTTATTTTCATCAGAAAAACAATGGGCTTTTCAACAGAGGAGGATACATATCTAGTATTCTCATACAGTCTTTGCTGAGCTAACCTGAATTTTGAACCACCAAACTGATTCTCAATCAAGGATTTCCAATCATTCCATGTATAATGATTGTTATCTAAGAGGACAGATTCATACCACATCAAGGCTACATTGGAAAATAAAGAAATTAGCTTAGAAACAATTTCCTCATCAGGTAGTTTATAAGATCTCTTTAAATTATCAATTCTCTGGATAAAGTGTTGCCAATCAGAGGAAGAATCACCATCAAAGGTAGGATATTGGTCTAACTTAGGCCAATTTTTCCGACTACTGGGATGGTCCACTTTTTGGTTTGAATTATTCATTAGTAATAATTCCTGAAGCTTAGCCAGGTGTTCAGAAATTTCATTATTTACAGAAACAGCTGGTGCATGACCATCACAAGATTTTTTGCTAGTAGCAAAAGATTTTACAGACTCATTGTCAGTTTGTTTAATGGTTGAAATATGAGGAAGAAAGGATGAACTTTGTTCAGGTTTTTTCCCTTTATTTTTATGCAGCTTATTTGCAGAAATCTCATTTAATTCATTATTGATGGTTAAGGTTGAAAACTTTTCCTGTAGGTCAGACACATAGTTTCTTATTCTTGGAATTTCAGACATCTGGTCATTTACCTTTGCAAGAGATAGAACATTTCTGTCCTCAGAAACTGAGTGCTTGGTACTTAGTGCATGGAAATCATTTTTTAGCTTCTTAAACTCATTTTGCAGAGATTTTATTTCATTTTTGAATGAATAATTTTCCTCAATAAGGGATTTCAATTCACTCAAGGTCTTATGTAGACTGATATTTCTATCTGAGATAGCTCTATGGTCACTTCTTATTTGTTTTTGTTGACTAAGAACAATATTCAAGGTTTCTTTGATTTTTGAATAAGCTGTATCTTGTACAGAAGAACTCACTTTACATTGCAAGTGTAAATTATTTAATCTATCATTTTCATGGATTAACACATCTCTCACATGTTTGTCTTTCACAATATTAAAATCAAGGGTATCTTTCAATATTTCCTCAGAAGTTTTTTCAATTAAGGTATAGATTTCAGGGGGAACAGAATCATTTTTAATTGCAAGAGAAGGATTAATTAAAGATGTAGAAGTTAAATGTAAAGGTTCATCAAATGACAATTTGCTAATTACATCAATAGGGCTACTAGTTACAGGAAGCTGTCTTTTAACAGGTTTAACTGTTCTTTCACCATGTTCAATAATATTACCTGCAGAAGAAGATTTATTAGAAAACATACCCAAGTGACTATCAACCAAATTACTTACCATGGCAGAGGAGGAAACTTCCCCTGGGACTGGGTTTGGGATTGTGCTTGGGCCTTCTTTCTCCTGCTTTGTTGGTAGGGATGAGGAGGTGGATGGAAATTGGGTGTTCTGGATGGGCCAGGCTGATGATGAGGAGGGTGTTGCACATTCTGTTGGTAGTGACTCATTAGATAATCCCATTTCCATTGCTCTACTTCCATAGTATTTGGATTTTGGATGGTTGAGCTGGGTGGCTGTGAAGGTTGAGCCTGAAATTGAAGCTGATTGGGAGGCAATTGAGGAGGGGCCTGGGCCTGAATCTGGTTCCTGAGTTCTTGGACCTGATCCCACAATGTGTCTACCTTTGCTTTGTATGTCATATTTTCTGTCTTCAACTCTTTTATATGACTGGATAGGTTGCTGATTTGTTGTGGCAGAGGAAGCTTTTTTATTTTGAAGCCTTTTGGAAGACCTTCTTGAGGCACTAGAGGCTTTACTTCCTTCTGTGGTACTGGGGGAAGGGGGTTTGGTTTGTTTGCATTTCCTGTCATTTCCACATCCTGCAGTATGTGAATTCTTTGTGTTAGCATAAGATTTTTTATGACCAACTTTAGAAGAACTTACAGTGTCAGCATCATAGTCAATTTCTATCTCATCCACTTGCATGTTATCCATTTTTTCTGCCAAATTGTTGGACATACTAGTGGGAAGATTTATATTTTACTTTGTACTTTATAAAAAATAATCAAAGTTAGTCAATAATTGCTCCAAATAATATAAAAAAAATTTTTTAATTAATTAAATTATAGAAAAAATAATTTTCAATATAAAGTAATAATTAAAAAATTAATTTTTTTAAAAAAAAAATGGATTGCAAGTTTAAATTGGGAATAACAAGTAAGTTAATTCAACCAATTAATTACCAATATTAAATATGGCAATATATTGGGACTAAGCACAATGTACTTTTAAGTCAACCAAAATTAACAATAATTAATAATAAAAAAAATTAAATTAATAATTCAATTTGTATTAATAATAATGTCAATTCTTCTAGGACTAAGAGGATTTAACACTCTATAATGGTCAACTAGGAAAAAAAAAAATTTTTAAAAATTGAACACTTACACTCAGTGAATCAGCAATTAAGCCACAATCACTGTTATTGCAATAAAAATATAGTAATATGAGTGAGAGGCGCAAAGGTGAACTTACTATAGTGATCGAAAAATCACTTCAAAATAATATAAAAATTAATATTATATAAACCTAAGATGTCGAACCCAAGTTCGAAACACAGTCGCGGCAAAATTTTCGTTTTGCTAGGTGGTCCGTGCGTTTTGTCGTTCGTCGCCAGGCTCGATTGTCGTCGTCGTTTGGAAAGGCCCTCAGTTGTCGGTCAGTCGTCTAGAAGAGATAAGAAAAGAGGGAAGAAATGAGAGGAGGAGAAGGAGGAAAGGAGTATGGGTAATAAAAGAAATAAAATTTAATAAAATTATTTAATTTATTGAGAGGAATCAACGACGGGTTTCTTGAGAGGTTACAAAAGTGAGGTTATTATTAATTACTAATATTATTAGGATGTAAGGACTATGCGCAGCAGACACTATGATCACTATCAGACTTAAAGCAACCTTTAAATTGTTATTTAGAATTTTATTACTAATAAAAAGAATATAAACGTAATATAAAAATTGTATTTAATTTGTTGAGTGTATAATAAGTGATAAGGCTACAGGGGATTATCCAAGGCCCTTTTATAGGCAATGGGTCCTCTGAAGCGCTACTATATTTGTAAATACAATGATTAGAATGGAATAAAACAAACATATCAAAAGAGTAAATGAAACATAACAATATAGAGAAAAACATGAAACAAATAATTAAAAGCCCAATTAAGAATCCAATTTCCCCGCCATTAATTCCCAAATCAGTAAGTGACAATAGTGAATAACTAAACAAGATTGGAAACATAGGAACTATGAGAAATATAATTCCCAACAGATGGTACATTCTGATTAAAGGATATTTTAAGTGAAACAAAAAATAATTTGACGCAAAAAAACAAGCAATTAATCTCAATTTAGTCCAAATTAATTTATTTGTTTTTTCTAACACAATTAAGGGTCAAAAGAAGTGTCGGCCGGTCGTCTAGATGAAGGAGAAGGATAGAAGAAAGAAAGAGAGGAGGAGGAGGAAAGGAGTATGGGTAATAAAACAAATAAAATTTAATAAAATTATTTAATTTATTGAGAGAAAGGCAACGACGAGTGAGCTGAGAAGAGATAACAATTTGGTTTTATAAATATTAATATTATTTAAGTAAGAATTCTGCGCGGCAACCAATATAATTACTATCAGACTTAAAGCAACCTTTAAATTGTTATATAAAATTTTAATTAGAATTTTATTACTAATAAAAAGAATATAAACGTAATATAAAAATTGTATTTAAATTGTTGAGTGTATAATAAGTGATAAGGCTACAGGGGATTATCCAAGGCCCTTTTATAGGCAATGGGTCCTCTGAAGCGCTACTATATCAGTAAATACAATGATTAGAAAGGAATAAAACAAACATATCAAAAGAGTAAATGAAACATAACAATATAGAGAAAAACATGAAACAAATAATTAAAAGCCCAATTAAGAATCCAATTTCCCCGCCATTAATCCCCAAATCAGTAAGTGACAATAGTAAATAACTAAACAAGAGTGGAAACATAGGAACTATGAGAAATATAATTCCCAACAGATGGTACATCCTGATTAGAGGACATTTTAAGTGAAACAAAAAATAATTTGACGCAACAAAACAAGCAATTAATCTCAATTTAGTCCCAATTAATTTATTTGTTTTTTCTAACACAATTAAGGGTCAAAAGAAGCGTCCTTAATAATTGTTTAGTATCATATGAGAGGTATTAGTTAATATATAAATTTAAGTAATTTATTTAAATATATTATAAATCAAATTTACACTTGTAATTATAATATATGTTTTTTTAATTAATTAAATATAAATTTATAATTATTAAATATATAAAAATGCGCATTTATTTGTAGAATATATTATATTATTCTCAATTTAATTGTATATAAAAATATATATAACCAATAAATTTAATGTAACATTTGTATATAATAAAATTCTTATATAATTTCATTATGCAATAAAATATTAAGTTATATTCATTAAATACAAGTCTTACCCACTCTTTAAGGTTTTATAATTTATATATTATTTACTGGACTCCTGGAATAGCCTGGCTGACACTCCCTCACTCTAAAAAAACAATAAAAAAAATGCTAAGATTTTTTCTTTTTGTATTTTTTCAACAGAGCAGGCAGATTTGAAATTTCTTTGCCAGGTATCCATGCATCATGTTCAGATGATTTGTTCTTATATCTCAATAAATATTCAGTACCTCTTTCAGAAGTGATAATTCTATCATTGAGAATTTTATCAATTTCTGCTGTTTCTGTGACTTCCTGAGGGTTTTTCTTAGGTCTTCCTCTTCTTTTTGGAAATAAGTCACTGTTGGAAGTATAAGGTTTAAGCAAAGAAATGGGAAAGACAGGATGTTTCCTATCATATGGAGAATACAATACAACTTCTACTGCATTATCACCAACCATTCTTTTAACAACAAATGGTCCTACAAAAGGATCTTTTAATTTGTGGTTACCTTGTAAATTGAAATGGACAGTAGAGATCAACACTTCATCACCCTTGTTAAATGTGTATTCTTTATGGGATTTATCCCATCTTTTCTTTTCATATTCAAATTCTTTATCAATACAACTCTGAGCATGTTTTCTGCATAGCTGTTGCATTTGCATAAAAGATTTTACACCAGGGTGTAGTTCCAACTTAGGTAATTTATTATTGAGAATTTGAGCAGGAGTGTTTGGGACATAACCTAACCAAAGCTCAAAAGGCTTTTTCTCAGTGACAGAATGAACAGTGCTATTATATGCAAATTCAAGACCAGGCAAAAGAGTGACCCAATCATGAGTAAATCTGTCATTGTCTTTATATTCTAAACCAAAGGCACAATACCTTCTAATCATATCTTCCAGAGTTTGAATCATTCTTTCAGCTAGACCATCAGTCTGAGGATGGTGAGCTGTAGACAATTTTAACTCACAGCCACAAATATCCATCAAAGAGGTCCAAAACTCAGAAGTGAATTTTGGATCCCTATCAGAGATAATGGCTTTTGGAAAACCAATAATATTAAACATGTAAGACCACCATAAGAAAGCTAATTCCTTGGTGGATACATCTTTGTGGGTTGGAATAAATTTGCACATTTTTGTGAATCTATCAACTATTACCCAACAAGAGTTAAAGCTGTCTTTACCTGCAACAGGAAGACCAGTGACAAAATCCATATTAATGATTTGCCAGGGAGCATTAGGTGCTTCAATATGTTGTAATAACCCTGCCCTTTTACCTGTTAACCTTTTAGATTTTTGGCAGGAATCACAAGATTCAACATATAATTTTGTGTCTTCAGACATATTAGCCCACCATGCAGTGTTTTTGATTCTAATCAATGTTTTTTCAAGATCAAAATGACCAGCTAATATGTCATCATGACAAAGTTTGAGGATAGTTTCTTTCATTGAAGGAGGAATAACAATTACATTGGTAAGCTTCCTTCTATAATAAATATAACCATCTTCAATAGAAAACTTTCCTTTATTTAAAGCATTTTGGTATTTTGCAGGAAGAGTTTTTATTAATGCTTGAATTGAAGCATTCTTAGGATCATTCAAAATAGTAACTAATTTATTTAAGTCAGAATCTTTATCATATGAATCCAGTATTACTTGTAATAACTCTTCTTCCATATCAACTATAAATATACCATGTATATGAACAGTGTCATCCTCAGGTACATAAGCAGGATTGGAGTCATTATTTGGCAGAGGCAATCTGGAGAGCATATCAACATTAGAGTGAACATTTCCAGCTCTGTGGATAATAGTCATCCTTCCTCTGTATTCCTGAACAGCAAGTTGCCACCTGAACATATGTCTGTTAGGTGTTTTGAGGTTTAAGAGAGATTTCACAGCACTACAGTCAGTTACCAACTCAAATTTTTGGTCATCCAAGTAGTAATGAAGTTTTTCAAGAGCCCAAACAACTGCTAAGCACTCCAATTGAGTGGCACCATATTTCAATTCACTATTTCTTAAGGTTCTTGAAATATAACAAATTACAACCTCTGAGGATTTATCATTAATAATTTGCTTTTGGTGAAGGGCAGCACCCAGACCAATAAAGCTAGCATCTGTATAAAGTACAAATGGCTTGTTAAAATCTGGGAGAGCCAATATAGGGGCTGTCATTAAGCAATTTTTCAATGTATTAAAAGCTTTCTGACAGTCATCATTCCAGAGAAAAGCAACATCTTTTCTGGTTAGTTTTGTAAGAGGCAAGGCTATGACCTGATAATTTTTAATATATTGTCTATAATAGCCACACATACCTAAAAAACTTTGGATTTCTCTTACAGAAGTTGGTGCTTTCACATTTTGAATGGCAGCAACTTTATTATGGTCTACACAAATTTGTAAGCCTGACACAACATGGCCAAGGACTTTCAAAGATTGAAAACCAAATTTACACTTTTTTAAAGATAAGGTCATATTGATTTCATCCATTTTTTGGAAAACTCTATTCAAGTGAATCATATGTTCATCAAAAGTTTTAGAAAAAACAATAATATCATCAATATAAACCATGAGCCAACCTTCAATAATTTCCTGATGGAAAGTGTTATCCATGACCTTCTGGAAAACTGAAGGAGCATTTTTAGGGCCAAATGGCATCCTAACATACTTATATATTCCCATATGAGTAGCAATAAGCAAAAAATTTTGAGAATTTTTCTCAACTGGAACTTGATGATAACCTTTATTACCATCCAGACAACTAATAAATTTTGCACCTTGCAAGGTAACATGTATAGAATTAATTCTGGGTAAAGGATAAATATCATCAACAGTATAGGTATTCAAAGCTCTGTAATCTCCACATAATCTAGCTTTATCTTTTTCATAAGAAATTAAGACTGGGGAGATGACACAATATTTGGGGGTGACATCCACTTTCTCAATGATATTCATTTTCAATAATGTTTCAATATTATCTTCAATATCTTTTCTTTTTGATGGAGAAGCAGGATATGGTTTTTTCTTAAGGGAAGGAGGAATATCACTCAAATTACAGGATAAGGTAATTTTCATCTCTTCCTGAACAATTCCCAAGACATGAGAACCATGAGCAAAAGCCATAGGGAAAGAGGTAATAGAGGCAACAATAGAATCCTTTTGTTCATTAGTCAAATGATCACCAAAAGAAGCGGTATTTATTTCATGTAATAAATCATCCATTTCAGTTGTTGTTCTACCTTTACATTGGGTCAGTGAGTTACAAGATTTCAACAAATGCCCAGAAGGTTTAGGAGAAGAAATTTTGAATTTTCTTTTCCCATTCATTCCTAAGGTAAAGCAATTATTTGCTGGGTCCAGTTTCACACCAAACATGGTTAAAATATCATTTCCCATAATAAACCAATTGCTCAAATTATCATTTTTCATGACAACAAATTCACAAATAGCCCTGACAAAACCACCATTATATTTGAAGAATACAGAGGTTTTGTATTTGCCAATAGGAAATAAGGTAGAACCATACCCTCTCCATTTTTCAGAAGTTATAGGCCATAATTTACTCAAATATTCCTTATCCACTGAAGCCAAAGCTTTTTCAGATACTAAACTTCCTCCAGCACCAGAATCAAGAACTACATCAACATTTTTACCATTAATGATAACAGGTGCCTTTAAAGGGGATATAGGAATAGAATTGTTAGTAATATCTTTAATTATTTCAGCATTTTCTACTGAAGATAAATTCAATACACAATCTTCAGATATATTATTTAAATAATGGACATCATGTTCCAACATTAAAACATCTTTAACAGATTCATTGTCATAGGAGATATTACTTTCACAGTCACTGGAAGAATTATTGACATCAAGTTCAATTTCATCAGTGTCTTCATTTTGTTCAACAAGATGAATTTTCTTGTCACAAACATGACCCTTCTGCCACGGTTTGTTACATTTATAACAAGTATTTGTTGCATATTTTTTAGGTGCAACTGGGGCAGAGGGTTTACCAGATTTTTCTGGGAGCTTTATAGAAGGTTTATTCTGATCATTATAAGATTTACTAAGGTAATTCTTTGGTTCATATCTATGGTTGAGTAGTACTTCATTACAGATATTAATGAAAGAAGAATTTTCCCTTACATGCTCAGTTCTAGCAACAATCAAATCCCTAAGAGAATTTGGTAATTTATACAAGATTTTATCTCTCCAAATATCATAATCCATCTTTGGATCAATTGCTCTAAGGATTTTAGTTATTTTCATCAGAAAAACAATGGGCTTTTCAACAGAGGAGGATACATATCTAGTATTCTCATACAGTCTTTGCTGAGCTAACCTGAATTTTGAACCACCAAACTGATTCTCAATCAAGGATTTCCAATCATTCCATGTATAATGATTGTTATCTAAGAGGACAGATTCATACCACATCAAGGCTACATTGGAAAATAAAGAAATTAGCTTAGAAACAATTTCCTCATCAGGTAGTTTATAAGATCTCTTTAAATTATCAATTCTTTGGATAAAGTGTTGCCAATCAGAGGAAGAATCACCATCAAAGGTAGGATATTGGTCTAATTTAGGCCAATTTTTCTGACTACTGGGATGGTCCACTTTTTGGTTTGAATTATTCATTAGTAATAATTCCTGAAGTTTAGCCAGGTGTTCAGAAATTTCATTATTTACAGAAACAGCTGGTGCATGACCATCACAAGATTTTTTGCTAGTAGCAAAAGATTTTACAGACTCATTGTCAGTTTGTTTAATGGTTGAAATATGAGGAAGAAAGGATGAACTTTGTTCAGGTTTTTTCCCTTTATTTTTATGCAGCTTACTGGCAGAAATCTCATTTAATTCATTATTGATGGTTAAGGTTGAGAACTTTTCCTGTAGGTCAGACACATAGTTTCTTATTCTTGGAATTTCAGACATCTGGTCATTCACTTTTGCAAGAGATAGAACATTTCTGTCCTCAGAAACTGAGTGTTTGGTACTTAGTGCATGGAAGTCATTTTTTAGTTTCTTCAACTCATTTTGTAGAGATTTTATTTCATTTTTGAATGAATAATTTTCCTCAATAAGGGGTTTCAATTCACTCAATGTCTTATGCAGACTGATATTTCTATCTGAGATAGCTCTATGTTCACTTCTTATTTGTTTTTGTTGACTAAGAACAATATTCAAGGTTTCTTTGATTTTTAAATAAGCTGTATCTTGTACAGAAGAACTCACTTTACATTGCAAGTGTAAATTATTTAATCTATCATTTTCATGGATTAACACATCTCTCACATGTTTGTCTTTCACAATATTAAAATCAAGGGTATCTTTCAATATTTCCTCAGAAGTTTTTTCAATTAAGTTATAGATTTCAGGGGGAACAGAATCATTTTTAATTGCAAGAGAAGGATTAATTAAAGATGTAGAAGTTAAATGTAAAGGTTCATCAAATGACAATTTGCTAATTACATCAATAGGGCTACTAGTTACAGGAAGCTGTCTTTTAACAGGTTTAACTGTTCTTTCACCATGTTCAATAATATTACCTGCAGAAGAAGATTTATTAGAAAACATAGCCAAGTGACTATCAACCAAATTACTTACCATGGCAGAGGAGGAAACTTCCCCTGGGACTGGGTTTGGGATTGGGTTTGGGATTGTGCTTGGGCCTTCTTTCTCCTGCTTTGTTGGTAGGGATGAGGAGGTGGATGGAAATTGGGTGTTCTGGATGGGCCAGGCTGATGATGGGGAGGGTGTTGCACATTCTGTTGGTAGTGACTCATTAGATAATCCCATTTCCATTGCTCTACTTCCATAGTATTTGGATTTTGGATGGTTGAGCTGGGTGGCTGTGAAGGTTGAGCCTGAAATTGAAGCTGATTGGGAGGCAATTGAGGAGGGGCCTGGGCCTGAATCTGGTTCCTGAGTTCTTGGACCTGATCCCACAATGTGTCTACCTTTGCTTTGTACGTCATATTTTCTGTCTTCAACTCTTTTATATGACTGGATAGGTTGCTGATTTGTTGTGGCAGAGGAAGCTTTTTTATTTTGAAGCCTTTTGGAAGACCTTCTTGAGGCACTAGAGGCTTTACTTCCTTCTGTGGTACTGGGGGAAGGGGGTTTGGTTTGTTTGCATTTCCTGTCATTTCCACATCCTGCAGTATGTGAATTCTTTGTGTTAACATAAGGTTTTTTATGACCAACTTTAGAAGAACTTACAGTGTCAGCATCATAGTCAATTTCTATTTCATCCACTTGCATGTTATCCATTTTTTCTGTCAAATTGTTGGACATACTAGTGGGAAGATTAATATTTTACTTTGTACTTTATAAAAAAATAATCAAAGTTAGTCAATAATTGCTCCAAATAATATAAAAAAATTTTATTAATTAATTAAATTATAGAAAAAATAACTTTCAATATAAAGTAATAATTAAAAAATTAATTTTTTTTTTTTTTTTAAAAAAAAAAAATGGATTGCAAGTTTAAATTGGGAATAACAAGTTAGTTAATTCAACCAATTAATTACCAATATTAAATATGGCAATATATTGGGACTAAGCACAATGTACTTTTAAGTCAACCAAAATTAACAATAATTAATAATAAAAAAAAATTAAATTAATAATTCAATTTGTATTAATAATAATGTCAATTCTTCTAGGACTAAGAGGATTTAACACTCTATAATGGTCAACTAGGAAAAAAAAAATTTTTAAAAATTGAACACTTACACTCAGTGAATCAGCAATTAAGCCACAATCACTGTTATTGCAATAAAAATATAGTAATATGAGTGAGAGGCGCAAAGGTGAACTTACTATAGTGATCGAAAAATCACTTCAAAATAATATAAAAATTAATATTATATAAACCTAAGATGTCGAACCCAAGTTTGAAACACAGTCGCGGCAAAAGTTTCGTTTTGCTAGGTGGTCCGTGCGTTTTGTCGTTCGTCGCCAGGCTTCAATCGTCGTCGTCGTTTGGAAAGGCCCTCAGTTGTCGGCCGGTCGTCTAGAAGAAGGAGAAGGATAGAAGAAAGAAAGAGAGGAGGAGAAGGAGGAAAGGAGTATGGGTAATAAAACAAATAAAATTTAATAAAATTATTTAATTTATTGAGAGAAAGGCAACGACGAGTGAGCTGAGAAGAGATAACAATTTGGTTTTATAAATATTAATATTATTTAAGTAAGAATTCTGCGCGGCAACCAATATAATTACTATCAGACTTAAAGCAACCTTTAAATTGTTATATAAAATTTTAATTAGAATTTTATTACTAATAAAAAGAATATAAACGTAATATAAAAATTGTATTTAAATTGTTGAGTGTATAATAAGTGATAAGGCTACAGGGGATTATCCAAGGCCCTTTTATAGGCAATGGGTCCTCTGAAGCGCTACTATATCAGTAAATACAATGATTAGAAAGGAATAAAACAAACATATCAAAAGAGTAAATGAAACATAACAATATAGAGAAAAACATGAAACAAATAATTAAAAGCCCAATTAAGAATCCAATTTCCCCGCCATTAATCCCCAAATCAGTAAGTGACAATAGTAAATAACTAAACAAGAGTGGAAACATAGGAACTATGAGAAATATAATTCCCAACAGATGGTACATCCTGATTAGAGGACATTTTAAGTGAAACAAAAAATAATTTGACGCAACAAAACAAGCAATTAATCTCAATTTAGTCCGAATTAATTTATTTGTTTTTTCTAACACAATTAAGGGTCAAAAGAAGCGTCCTTAATAATTGTTTAGTATCATATGAGAGGTATTAGTTAATATATAAATTTAAGTAATTTATTTAAATATATTATAAATCAAATTTACACTTGTAATTATAATATATGTTTTTTTAATTAATTAAATATAAATTTATAATTATTAAATATATAAAAATGCGCATTTATTTGTAGAATATATTATATTATGCTCAATTTAATTGTATATAAAAATATATATAACCAATAAATTTAATGTAACATTTGTATATAATAAAATTCTTATATAATTTCATTATGCAATAAAATATTAAGTTATATTCATTAAATACAAGTCTTACCCACTCTTTAAGGTTTTATAATTTATATATTATTTACTGGACTCCTGGAATAGCCTGGCTGACAAGAAGTGTCCTTAATTATTGTTTAGTATCATATGAGAGGTATTATTTAATATATAAATTTAAGTAATTAATTTAAATATATTATAAATCAAATTTACACTTGTAATTATAATATATGTTTTTTAATTAATTAAATATAAATTTATAATTATTAAATACATAAAAATGCGCCATTATTTGTAGAATATATTATATTATGCTCAATTTAATTGTATATATAAAAATATATATAACCAATAAATTTAATGTAACACTTGTATATAATAAAATTCTTATATAATTTCATTATGCAATAAAATATTAAGTTATATTCATTAAATACAAGTCTTACCCACTCTTTAAAGTTTTATAATTTATATATCATTTACTGGACTCCTGGAATAGCCTGGCTGACAAAATTAGCATTGGTTGATGGCAATCTTGTTAAGTGACCAGGTGAAGGACATGGTGCTGAATTTTACAGTGTGCCAGACATGTGAGGTTCAGATGTTAAGTAGGAGGAAGCTATTTCAGAATTGGAATCATTTGAATTGTCTTCTGATGAAGGAGGTGAAGTGTGAGATGTAGATGATGAAGAGGAGGCAGGATGAATGGGAACACCAGGAGTTAACAAGAATTTAGTGTTGTTGGGTGTTTTAGGAACTTTTTTTAGGAGTTGTGACCATTGAACGCACTTGGAGCTTGAGGATATGAAAGGAAAAAAGAATTCATTAAATGCTACAGATTTGGCAATAACTACTTTCTTAATTTCCAAGTCCCAAACACGATAATTTGTTGTTCCTTCTTCATATCCTAACATAGCACACTTCCTGGAGTTTGCTGAGAACTTTCCAGGACACTGAAGTTTGTCAAGAAAAGCATAGCATGCACAACCAAAGACTTTAAGATGTGAAATTCTAGGTTTGGATTTGTTCCAGGCTTCAAAGGGAGTTGATTTATTGAGAAGAGCTTTGGTTGGTAACCTGTTTTCAAGATAAACTGAGGTTTTGACTGCTTCAGACCAAAGTTCAATTGGAGCATTTGAGTGGATTATCATTGTTTTGGATTTTTCTGTAGTGATACGGTTTCCTCTCTCAGAAATTGGATTTTGTTGAGGAGTGTATGGGGCTGTCACTTGAAGAGAAATCCCGTGTTGTTTCAGGAAGTTGGTAAGACCAGCATTAATATATTCACCACCACAATCACAAACTAACTTCTTAATCTTAAAACCAGTTTGCAACTCAACTGACGCCTTATATTCTAGAAAATACTTAAATACTTGGGTTTTGGATGAAATGAGATAAACATGACGGTATGAAGTGGCCTGATCCGTGAATTTAAGATAATACTGTGAACCATCAAAGGAGGGAGGCTGAATTTTTCCAGATAAATCTGTGTGTACAACTTCAAGAGGATTTTTGACAGCAGGCAAATGACCAGGAAAGGAAGCATGGGTTTGTTTACCCAAAAAACACGGTTCACAGAAATTCATTTCAGAGTCAGACAAACTAGAGCTAGATACATCAGAAGCCAATCCATTAAAGTTTTTTTGAATGTATGGGGTGTGAGGATGTCCTAATCTTTCAGAATGATGGAAACTTCAAACAAAGAATTGGAAATAACTCCTCCCATGTAATTCTTTCCATTACGTGTGATAATGAAGTTTGAAATTGGATTAGAGGGAGCAGGAATAAGAAGACAACCAGTTCTTCATAGACATTTAAGAGAGATAAGCTTTCTGCCAAGATCAGGAACATATAATGCATCAGAGAAGTAGAGTTTTCCTTCAAGGCCTCCTGATGCAGCAACTGTTCCTTGTCCAGTGGCAACAATGGATTTGCCTACTCCAGCAGCTTGAATTTGAACATTAGTGTGCTGAAAGGTGATGAAACTATCTCTGTTATTAAACATGTGACAACTGGCACCAGAATCAATAATTGGAGGAAGATTGGCTGAGTGAGCAGCCATGGATGCAGAGACATTGGTAATGATAATGGGATCTTCTTTATCAGATGGATGGGCAACAGCTCCAAAAATAAAATGTTTGTCAGAAGAAAAAGCAAAGGCAGAGTTGGCTAGAGGTCCAGCTGATTCTTCTTTTGAGGTGCCTGTTTCAGATTTAACAGTGTCATTCTTGGAAGAAGGGGAAACAGTGTTGGCATGATTTTTCTTGGGAGGACGGATTTCAGGATGTTGTGCAAAACAGTGGTTGTCATCATGTCCAATATTTTGGCCATGAACAGAGCGGGATTATTTGCTACGTGCTTTGGATTTGGATGATTTTGAGGATTTTTGAGATGCAGAATGAGCATTTGCGGTTGACATAACATTGTGAAAATCATCAACTACTTTTTCATCAGAAGCATAATCCAGGAAAGAAGATAAAACATCATCCAGGCGCATATTGTCAATTTCTTGTCTGTCTCTGGTAAGAAGACCACACCAATGTTTGAAGGAAGGAGGAAGAGTAGCAAAGAAGAGATAAATAAGGACTTCCTGAGAAATAATAAGCCCAGAGCAGATCATATGAAAGTTAATCCTTTTGAAAGCGTCCACATGAGCTTTGTAATCTCCTCCATCAGAAAGAGAGAGAGTGACCATGGATCAGAAATGAGAGATTCTTGATCCAACTTGGTTGCTGGCATGTCTGCGTGCCAATGCTGTCCACATGGCATGAGAAGTGGGACATGTATGTACCAGTTTCTTCTTTGCTACATCAACTCTGGTAATAATTTCATATTTGCAACTAGTGTGATTTCTGATCTATTGTGCAAGTTCAGATTTGGTTTCAGTATCTGCAGAAGAACCATCATTAGTTGGAAGAGGAGCAAGAACTTTTCCAGAAACCAAGCCAAAAAGGTCCAGAACTTCAAAGTGAAGGGGCATAGTGCTTTCCCAGGTGTCATAGGAGTCATCAGTAAGAAGAGGAATCATTGATCTACTGGAATCCTGGTTAGAGGCCATGGTAACGTTGAGTCAACAGCAGGAGATTTGGAGAATGAGAGATGTGAAGTGAGGAGTGATCCAAAATCTGAGAGAAAGGCTGTTTTATTGTTCAGTAAGCGGTTTTGTTGTAAATATACTTGAAGGAGGTACTTTAGGCAACTGGGCCCATAACCTGTAGAAGTTTTAGCACAAGGGAAAGCTAAAAACAGGTCAATCAGAAACTGTGCACCTTACAACAACAAGTAACTACAACAAAGCGTGTGCTAAAACTGGACAAAAGACTTTATTCTCCCCAAACAGTGCAAAGACTGTCAGATGCGGCCAAAGGGGAAAGCAGTGGGCAGGAAGAAGCAGTGTAAGGGATAAAGAGAATAGAGAGAAAGAGAAAGAAAAAGATTTGGATGGGGAAAACGGAAATGGCAAAGAGAGGGCTCATTATATGACAAAGTCCACCATCCAAAACAATAGAAACTAACATGACATCAACAAAACTACTGAACTACAATACAGGAAAAGAGACAGGTTTACATCCAAGGAGAAAGTTCTCAGCCGGGGAAAAGATTCACACTCCAGGTAAAGAAACACGTCCTCGAGGTCCAGAATCAAGACATTGACTCTGGGTGGGAAAGAAATTTTGTCTTTGATGCTGGAGCTCGTATCTTTGAAGTTCCTCAGCGGAAAAGGTCAGGAAAAGAGAATATGAGCAAGGAGAATGACTTGAGACAATGGTAAGATGGTGGAGTAAGGAATCAGTCAGGTATTAGAGGCGGAAATTTCAACACCCCCCCTTAATGCCAGACTCATGAGTTTGAGGAGATAAGACAGCTTGACTTTTCCCAATTATTTTGTAAGAAGATCAGCCACCATGTTATCAGTTGAAATGTGTTGAAGCTGAAAATGATTTTTGTTGATGCTTTCAGTAATCCAACAAAGTTGAGTGTCCACATGTTTTGATCTTTGACGGTATCTGAGTGAATCCTTGCATTGTGAAATGGAACTGGAATTGTCAGCAAGGATTAAAGGTGAAGGTGATTTAGGAATATTGAAGGAAGTAAGTAATTTAGTCAGCCAGATTGCTTCACATCCAGAATCCACAATGCCTCTGAACTCAGCTTCAGTACTAGAGATAGTGACAACTTTCTGCTTTTTAGAACTCCAGGAAATAGCTCCTCCATTGAGTATGGCAACATACCCTCCAGTTGAGCGCCTGGTATCAGGATCCCCAGCATAATCAGTGTCAGAGTAAATAAGAGGACAGAGTGATGGATGATTTGGAATTGAGCATTTTCCTCCAAAAGTGAGAGATGATGATGAAGTGACACGCAGATATCTGAAAGTGTGTTTGACAGCAAGCCAGTCTTTGATACCTGGTTCAATGAGATGCTGAGATAATGCACCAACTGCAAAAGAGAGATCAGGTCTTGTTGCAACTGACAAATATTTGAGTGCACCAATAGCAGAGCGGTAATTGATTTTCAGAGCATTGAATTCAGCAATTTCTTCACTGGTTGCTTTGACAGGATAATCATTTGGGGATAAGGGAGTAAGACAGGGATTGCAGTTGGACAAAACTTTTTCAGCATAAGAATCTTGTGATAAAGAAAGGGTGCGTGCTGTTCTGTTCCTGGTGAGACACATTCCCAAAATCCAAGTGGCAGGACCAAGATCATCCATCTCTAATTCAGTTTTGATTTTGTCTTTGAACCAAAGAAAATGATTACAAGTAATGACCATATCATCAACATGAAGATAAATGATACAGATTTGTGATTTGTTTCTCCAAACATACACACACTGATCACACTTAAGGGGGGAGAAGTTGAGCTTCCACAAGTAGTCATTTATACGTGAATTCCAGAAAAAGGGAGCTTGTTTGATGCCATAAAGAGGACGCAACAATTGGCAAACTTTACCTTCATTTCCAGCAGTTAATGTTCCTTCAGGCTGTTCCATATAAACAGTTTCATTTAGGTTTCCCTGGAGAAAAGCTTCCACTACATCCATTTGATGAACATCCCAGTCAAAATAAGCTGCTAAAGAAAGAATAGTTCTGAGAGAGGTGATCCGTCCAGTGGGTGCAAAAGTTTCATGAAAATCTATTCCTAGGATTTGAGAATATCCTTTTGCTACACAACGGGCTTTGAACTTTGAAACACCTCCATCAGCATTAGGTTTAACCCTGAAAACCCACCTGCAGCCAATTACATTAGCTTTTTCAGGCCTGGGGACAATTTTCCAAGTGTTACAATGCTGAAGTGCTTGATGTTCATGTTTCACAGCCTCTTCCCATTCTGCTGAATATTTGGAATAGATTGCTTGCTTATAACACTGGGGTTCATGAATTTCATGAGCTAGCAAGGGAGCTTCTAGAGAGAAAGCAAAAGCATTTGCTGCATATAACCCAAGAGGATCAGGAGAATCAGAGTAGGAATCATGTTGATAATGATCATAATAAATCTGACGTAAATGTTCAGGAGTGGATGTTTCAGCTGAAGAGTTTTCAGAATAACTGGGGGATTGTGATGAGGGAACATAATGAGGATCTGCTGGATTGTCTGGCTCAATTGATGAATATGATGGATCAGATTGACTGGAACCTTCTTCATCTGGGACATTGGAATGAGGTAATCTTGTTAAGTGGCCAGGTGAAGGACAAGGAGTTGAATTGGAAGGTGTGCCTGACATGTGAAAATCAGAGGATGAAGAAGAAGAAGGAGAATTATCTTCAGAATGTGAATCAGAGATGTTTCCTGAGGATGGATCAGGAGTTGGAGACTCAGAAGGAGATTGAGCTGGAGAAAAGGAAAGGCCAGGTGTTGGAAGTGGTTGACTGTCATGAATTTGATCTGGCATTTGCTTCATCAGTTGTGACCATTAAGGGCGCTTAAATCTGGAGTCAAGAAAGGGGAAGAAATTTTCATTGAAGGCCACAGATTTGGCAATAACAATCTTTTTAAGCTCAAGGTCCTAAAAACAATAATTTGTTGTTCCAACTTCATATTCAAGCATGACACACTTTCTGGCATTAGCTGAAAACTTTCCAGGACGTTGATGTTTATCAAGGAGGACATAGCAAGCACAACCAAAAACTCTGAGGTGTGAAACTCTGGGTTTGGATTTATTCCAGGCTTCAAAAGGAGTTGACATATTTTGAAGAGCTTTGGTTGTTAATCTGTTTTCAAGATATACTGCTGTTTTGACTGCTTCAGACCATAGGTGAATTGGTGCATTAGAATGAAACATCATGGTTTTGGATTTTTTCAGTGGTAATACAGTTTCCTCTCTCAGAAATTGGATTTTGTTGGGGAGTGTAAGGAGCCGTAACTTGAAGAGCAATGCCATGTTGTTTAAGAAAGTTGACCAGACAAGAGTTTATATACTCACCACCACCGTCACAAACAAGCTTTTTGATTTTGAAGCCAGAATGCAGCTCTACAGATGCCTTATATTCCAAGAAATATTTGAATACTTGGGATTTTGAGGAAAGAAGGTAAACATGACGGTATGAAGTGGCCTGATCAATGAAATTAAGGTAATACTGAGAGCCATCAAAAGAAGGAGGTTGAATTTTCCCAGATAAATCCATGTGGATAACTTCAAGAGAATTTTTGGCAACAGGCAACTGGCCAGGAAAGGAAGCATGGGTTTGTTTACCCAACACACACGGTTCACAAAAATGCATTTCAGAATCAGACAAACTAGAACTAGAAACATCAGATGCCATTCCATTAAAACGTTTTTGAATATATGGGGCGTAGCAATGTCCTAATCTGTTGTGCCAGAGAGTTAGAGACTGACTTGAAGCTTTTGCATAGAGAGCTGAGGAATTAGGGGGAGACATGCCTTGTGGAACCACAGAAACTTCAAATAATGAATTGGAGATGACTCCTCCCATATAATTCTTTCCATTACGTGAAATAATGAAGTTTGATGTAGGATTAACTGGTGCAGGGATGAGAAGACAACCAGTTCTCCAAAGATGTCTCAGGGAGATGAGATTCCTTCCAAGATCAGGGACATAAAGAGCATCAGAAAAGAAAACTTTTCTTTCCATTCCTCCAGAAGCAGCAACATTTCCTTTTACAGTTGCATAGATTGATTTCCCAATACCAGCAAGTTGAATTTGAATGTTGACAGGTTGAAAGCTGATAAAACTGTCTCTGTTGTTAAACATATGACAGCTGGCCACAGAATCAATAATTGGAGAAATGTTTGAGGAATGAGAAGCCATGGAAGCAGAAGCGTTGATAATGCAGTCAGAATTCGATTTTTCAGACAAGCAGGCAACAGCTGTAAAAAGGAATTCTTCATCAGAAGGGAAGACAAAAGCACAATTAGCCATGGCATCAGGTTGTTCTTCCTGAGGAGGGGGAACAGGAGTTGCTTTGTTGGAATTGTCCTTTGATGGGGCAAATACCTGACCCATTCCTTACTCCAGCTTCTTACCATTGTCTCAAGTCATTCTCCTTGCTCATATCCTCTTTTCCTGACTTTTTCCGCCAAGGAACTTCAAAGATACGAGCTCCAGCATCATGAACAACATTTCTTTCCCACCCGGAGTCAATGTATTGATTCTGGACCTTGAGGACGTGTTTCTTTACCTGGAGTGTGAATCTTTCCCCCGGCTGAGAACTTTTTCCTTGGATGTGAACTTGTCTCTTTTCCTGTATTGTAGTTTAGTAGTTTTGTCGACGTTGTGTTAGTTTCTATTGTTTTGGATGGTGGACTTTGTCATATAATGAGCCCTCTCTTTGCCATTTCCGTTTTCCCCATCCAAATCTTTTTCTTTCTCTTTCTCTCTATTCTCTTTATCCCTTCCACTGCTTCTTCCTGTCCACTGCTATCCCTTTTGGCCGCATCTGACAGTCTTTGCACTGTGTGGGGAGAATAGAGTCGTTTGTCCAGTTTTACCACACGCTTTGTTGTAGTTACTTGTTGTTGTAAGGTGCACAGTTGCTGATTAACCTGTGTTTAGCTTTCCTCTCTGCTAAAACTTCTTCAACCACAGCAGCTCACACTTGTGTCCCTTATAGTTTTAGCACACTCTTTGTTGTAGTTACTTGTTGTTGTAAGGTGCTGTCGGTCAGTTGTCTAGAAGAGGGGAAGAAAAGGGAGACAAAAAAGAAGAGGAAAGGGGAATAGGCACTAAAGGTATGTAAAAAAATAAAAGTAATAAAGAAAATAATTTATTTAAAGTGAGGCAACGGTGATTGAGTTGAGAGATGACACAAATTGAGGTTTTATTTAATAATAATATTATTTCAAATAAGAGTTCTGCGCAGCAAACACTATGATTACTATCAGACTTAAGGCAACCTTTTAATTGTTATATAGAATTTTTAATTAGATTGTAATACTAATAAAAATAATAATAAATGTAATAAAATTATATTTAAATTGTTGAGTGTATAGTAAGTGATGAGTTACAGGGGATTATCCAAGGCCCTTTTATAGGCAATGGGTCCTCTGAAGCGCTACTATATTTGTAAATACAAGAATCATAATAGAATGAAACAAGAATATAAAAGAATAAGTGAAACATAACAATGTAGAGAAAAATATGAAACAAATAATTAAAAACCCCTATTAAGAATCCAATTTTCCCACAATTAATCCCCAAATCAGTAAGTAAAAATAGTGAATAACTAAACAAGCCTGGGACATAGGGACTATGAGAAAAATAATTCAAAACAGATTGTACAGTCTGATTTAAGGATTTTTAAGTGAAACAAAGAATATTGTTACGCAACAAAATATGTAATTAATCTCAATTTAGTATAAATTAATTACTTGTTTTTCCTGACACACTTAAGGGTCAAAAGAAGCGTCATTAATTATTTTTTTAATATTATATGAAAGGTGTTATTTAATATATAAATTTAAATAAATAATTTAATTATATTATAAGTCAATTTTACACTTATAATTATAATATATGTTCTTAATTAATTAAATATAAATTTATAATTATTAAATACATAAAAATGCGCCATTATTTGTAGAATATAAAATATATCATAATTCAAATGTATAAAAACTTATATAAACAATAAAATTAATAAAACGCTTATATGTAATAAGATACTTATATAATTTTATTATGCAATAAAATATTAATTTATATACATTAAATACAATTCTTACGCCCTCTTTCAGGTCTTATAAGTTAACATATCATTTACTGGACTCCTGGAATAGCCTGACTGACAGGTGCACAGTTGCTGATTAACCTGGGTTTAGGTATGTTTGTTTTTGCAATAAAATCCAAATCTTTTTCTTTCTCTTTCTCTCTATTCTCTTTATCCCTTCCACTGCTTCTTCCTGTCCACTGCTTTCCCTTTTGGCCGCATCTGACAGTCTTTGCACTGTGTGGGGAGAATAGAGTCTTTTGCTAGTTTTAGCACACGGTTTGTTGTAGTTCTTGTTGTTGTAAGGTGCACAGTTGCTGATTAACCTGTGTTTAGCTTTCCTCTGTGCTAAACCTTCTTCAGGTTATGGGCCCAGTTGCCTAAAGCACCTCTCTCAAGAATACATATAACAAAACCGCTTACTGGACAATAAAATAGCCTTTTCTCTCAGATTTTGGATCATCCTCTTCACATCTCATCTTCTTTCTCTCCAAATCTTTGCTGTTGACTCGACCAAATCATGGCATCCAATCAGGATTCATATAGGGTTATGGTCACCCCTCTCACTGACGAATCCTATGACACCTGGGAACACATTATGCGTCTTCACTTTGAAGTTCTGGATCTTTTTGGCATTGTTTCTGGACAAGTCCCTGCCCCTGTTCCTCACAATGATGGTTCACCTTCAGACGCTGAAATCAAAGCTCAACTTGCTTTATGGATCAGAAATGACACCAGGTGCAAGTATGAAATCATCACCAGATTGGATGATGTTAACAAGAAGCTGGTCAACACTTGCCACACCTCTGCTCAAATGTGGTCAGTTCTTGCAAGAAGACACGCCAGAAATAAAGTTGGATCACGGATTTCTAACTTTCTCTTTCTGAAGGAGGAGACCCCAAAACTCATGTTGATGCTTTCAAAGGCATTAACTTCCATATGATCCGCTCTGGGCACATCATTCCCCAGGAAACTCTTATTTATCACTTCTTTTCCAATCTTCCACCCTCCTACAAACATTGGCGTGGTTTGCTCACCAGAGACAGACAGGAAATTGATCACCTGCATCTGGATTATGTTTTATCTTCTTTCCTGGATTACACTGCTGATGACAAAGTTGTTGATGAATTTCACAATGCTATGTCAAATGTTAATGCTCATTCTGCCTCAGCCAAATCATCAAAGTCATCCAAATCCAAGGCACGCAGCAAACTCTCATGTTCTGTTCATGGTCAAAATGTTGGACATGATGATAATCATTGCTTTGTTCAACATCCTGAACTCCGTCCCAAGAAGAACCAAGCCAACTCAGCTGCCCCATCAAAGGACAATTCCAACAAAGCAACTCCTGTTCACCCTCCTCAGGAAGAAAAACCTGATGCCGCAGCTAATTGTGCTTTTGTCTTCCCTTCTGATGAAGAATTTCTTTTTACAGCTGTTGCCTGCTTGTCTGAAAAATCAAATTCTGACTGCATTATCAACGCTTCTGCTTCCATGGCTTCTCATTTCTCAAACCTTTCTCTAATTATTGATTCTGGAGCCAGCTGTCATATGTTAAACAACAGAGACAGTTTTATCAGCTTTCAACCTGTCAACATTCAAATTCAACTTGCTGGTATTGGGAAATCAATCTATGCAACTGGAAAAGGAACTGTTGCTGCTTCTGGAGGAATGGAAGGAAAAGTTTTCTTTTCTGATGCTCTTTATGTCCCTGATCTTGGAAGGAATCTCATCTCCCTGGGACGTCTTTGGAGAACTGGTTGTCTTCTCATCCCTGCACCAGTTAATCCTGCATCAAACTTCATTATTTTATGTAATGGAAAGAATTATATGGGAGGAGTCATTTCCAATTCATTATTTGAAGTTTCTGTGGTTCCAAAAGGCATGTCTCCCTCTAATTCCTCAGCTCTCTATGCAAAAGCTTTAAGTCAGTCTCTAACTCTCTGGCACAACAGTTTAGGACATCCCTACACCCCATATATTCAAAAACTTTTTAATGGAATGGCATCTGATGTATCTAGTTCTAGTTTGTCTGATTCTTAAATGCATTTTTGTGAACCGTGTGTGTTGGGTAAACAAACTCATGCTTCCATTCCTGGCCAGTTGCCTGTTGCCAAAAATCCTCTTGAAGTTATCCACATGGATTTATCTGGGAAAATTCAACCTCCTTCTTTTGATGGCTCTCAGTATTACCTTAATTTCATTGATCAGGCCACTTCATACCGTCATGTTTACCTTCTTTCCTCAAAATCCCAAGTATTCAAATATTTCTTGGAATATAAGGCATCTGTAGAGCTGCAATCTGGCTTCAAAATCAAAAAGCTTGTTTGTGACGGTGGTGGTGAGTATATCAACTCTAGTCTGGTCAACTTTCTTAAAAAACATGGCATTGCTCTTCAAGTTATGGCTCCTTACACTCCCCAACAAAATCCAATTTCTGAGAGAGGAAACCATATTACCACTAAAAAATCCAAAACCATGATGTTTCATTCTAATGCACCAATTCACCTATGGTCTGAAGCAGTCAAAACAGCAGTATATCTTGAAAACAGATTACCAACCAAAGCTCTTCAAAATAAATCAACTCCTTTTGAAGCCTGGAATAAATCCAAACCCAGAGTTTCACACCTCAGAGTTTTTGGTTGTGCTTGCTATGCCTTCCTTGATAAACATCAATGTCCTGGAAAGTTTTCAGCTAATTCCAGAAAGTGTGTCATGCTTGGATATGAAGTTGTAACAACAAATTATCGTGTTTGGGACCTTGAGCTTAAAAAGATTGTTATTGCCAAATCTGTGGCCTTCAATGAAAATTTCTTCCCCTTTCTTGACTCCAGATTTAAGCGCCCTCAATGGTCACAACTGATGAAGCAAATTCCAGATCAAATTCAGATAGTCAACCACTTCCAACACCTGGCCTTTCCTTTTCTCCAGCTCAATCTCCTTCTGAGTCTCCAACTCCTGATCCATCCTCAGGAAACATCTCTGAATCACATTCTGAAGATAATTCTCCTTCTTCTTCTTCATCCTCTGATTTTCACATGTCAGGCACACCTTCCAATTCAACTCCTTGTCCTTCACCTGGCCACTTAACAAGATTACCTTACTCCAATGTCCCAGATGAAGAAGGCTCCAGTCAATCTGATCCATCATATTCATCAATTGAGCCAGACAATCCAGCAGATCCTGATTATGTTCCCTCATCACAATCCCCCAGTTATTCTGACAACTCTTCAGCTGAAACATCAACTCCTGAACATTTACGTCAGATTTATTATGATCATTATCAACATGATTCCTACTCTGATTCTCCTGATCCTCTTCGGTTATATGCAGCAAATGCCTTTGCTTTCTCTCTAGAAGCTCCCTAGCTAGCTCATGAAATTCCTGAACCCCAGTGCTATAAGCAAGCAATCTATTCCAAATATTCAGCAGAATTGGCAGAGGCTGTGAAACATGAACATCAAGCACTTCAGCATTGTAACACTTGGAAAATTGTCCCCAGGCCTGAAAAAGCTAATGTAATTGGCTGCAGGTGGGTTTTCAGGGTTAAACCTAATGCTGATGGTGGTGTTTCAAAGTTCAAAGCCCGTTGTGTAGCAAAAGGATATTCTCAAATCCCAGGAATAGATTTTCATGAAAATTTTGTACCCACTGGACGGATCACCTCTCTCATGACCATTCTTTCTTTAGCAGCTTATTTTGACTGGGATGTTCATCAAATGGATGTAGTGGCAGCTTTTCTCGTGGGAAACCTAATTGAAACTGTTTATATGGAACAGCCTGAATGAACATTAACTGCTGGAAATGAAGGTAAAGTTTGCCAATTGTTGCGTCCTCTTTATGGCATCAAACAAGCTCCCTTTTTCTGGAATTCATGTATAAATGACTACTTGTGGAAGCTCAACTTCTCCCCCCTTAAGTGTGATCAGTGTGTGTATGTTTGGAGAAACAAATCACAAATCTGTATCATTTATCTTCATGTTGATGATATGGTCATTACTGGTAATCATTTTCTTTGGTTCAAAGACAAAATCAAAACTGAATTTGAGATGGATGATCTTGGTCCTGCCACTTGGATTTCAGGAATGTGTCTCACCAGGAACAAAACAGCACATACTCATTCTTTATCACAAGATTCTTATGCTGAAAAAGTTTTGTCCAACTGGAATATGGCCAACTGTAATCACTGTCTTACTCCCTTATCCCCAAATGATTATCCTGTCAAAGAAACCAGTGAAGAAATTGCTGAATTCAATGCTCTGAAAATCAATTACCGCTCTGCTATTGGTGCACTCAACTATTTGTCTGTTGCAACAAGACCTGATCTCTCTTTTGCAGTTGGTGCATTATCTCAACATCTTATTGAACCAGGTATCAAACACTGGCTTGCTGTCAAACACACTTTCAGATATCTGCGTGCCACTTCATCATCATCTCTCACTTTTGGAGGAAAATGCCCAATTCCAAATCATCCATCACTCTGTCCTCTTATTTACTCTGACACTGATTATGCTGGGGATCCTGATACTAGGCGCTCAACTGGAGGGTTTTTTGCCATACTCAATGAAGGAGCTATTTCCTGGAGTTCTAAAAAGCATTAAGTTTTCACTATCTCTAGTACTGAAGCTGAGTTCAGAGGCATTGTGGATGCTGGATGTGAAGCAATCTGGCTGACTAAATTACTTACTTCCTTCAATATTTCTAAATCACCTTCACCTTTAATCCTTGCTGACAATGCCTGTTCCATTTCACAATGCAAGGATTCACTCAGATACTGTCAAAGATCAAAACATGTGGACACTCAACTTTTTTGGATTACTGAAAGCATCAACAAAAATCATTTTCAGCTTCAACACATTTCAACTGAACACATGGTGGCTGATCTTCTTACAAAATCTTTGGGAAAAGTCAAGCTGTCTTATCTCCTCAAACTCATGGGTCTGGTATTAAGGGGGGTGTTGAAATTTCTGCCTCTAATACCTGACCCATTCCTTACTCCAGCTTCTTACCATCGTCTCAAGTCATTCTCCTTGCTCATATCCTCTTTTCCTGACCTTTTCCGCCAAGGAACTTCAAAGTTACAAGCTCCAGCATCAAGAACAACATTTCTTTCCCACCCCGAGTCAATGTCTTGATTCTGGACCTTGAGGACGTGTTTCTTTACCTGGAGTGTGAATCTTTTCCCCAGCTGAGAACTTTTTCCTTGGATGTGAACCTGTCTCTTTTCCTGTATTGTAGTTTAGTAGTTTTGTCGACATCGTGTTAGTTTCTGTTGTTTTGGATGGTGGACTATGTCATATAATGAGCCCTCTCTTTGCCATTTCCGTTTTCCCCATCCAAATATTTTTCTTTCTCTTTCTCTCTATTCTCTTTATCCCTTCCACTGCTTCTTCCTGTCCACTACTTTCCCTTTTGGCCGCATCTGACAGTCTTTGCACTGTGGCGGGAGAATAGAGTCTTTTGTCCAGTTTTAGCACACACTTTGTTGTAGTTACTTGTTGTTGTAAGGTGCACAGTTGCTGATTAACCTGTGTTTAGCTTTCCTCTGTGCTAAACCTTCTTCAAGTAACTGTGCACCTTACAACAACAAGTAACTACAACAAAGCGTGTGCTAAAACTAAACAAAAGACTCTATTCTCCCCACACAGTGCAATGACTGTCAGAAGCGGCCAAAGGGGAAGCAGGGGACAGGAAGAAGCAATGGAGGGAGTAAAGAGAATAGAGAGAAAAAGATTTGGATGGGGAAAACAGAAACAGCAAGCAGAGGCTTGATTATATGACAAAATCCACCATCCAAAACAACAGAAAACTACTCAATGGTCAAAAAGACTACTCAATTACAATACAGGAACATAGGAAAGCATAAGATCAAAGAAAGTAGTCAAGGAGACAATTCCTAACTATGAGAACAAAAGGAAAATAAGGTATGTGAGGGAAAGAATAGCCGGGGAAGTAGTTCCCTTGACATGAGAACAAGGGAAATGGTGGAGGAAGCTGTTCCCACACAGTGACAGTTTGACATTCCAGGTGTGAAAGCACATCCTTGAGGTCCAGGTCGAGGAATACAAATCCGGGTGGGAAAGAACAGTTTTCCTTGACATTTGAGCTTGTATCTCTGTGATTCCTCGGTCAAAATGAACAGGAAAAGAAGATATGAACTTGGAGAATGAACAGGAAAAGGAGGAAAAGAGCTGGAGAAGATATGGGTCAGGTATAAGATGCAGAAATTTCTACACTCCATTGAGTATGGCAACATACCCTCCAGTTGAGCGCCTGTTATCAGGATCCCCAGCATAATCAGTGTCAGAGAAAATAAGAGGAAAGAGTGATGGATGATTTGGAATTGGGCATTTTCCTCCAAAAGTGAGAGATGATGATGAAGTGGCACGCAGATATCTGAAAGTGTGTTTGAAAGCAAGCCAGTGTTTAATACCTGGTTCAATAAGATGTTGAGATAATGCACCAACTGCAAAAGAGAGATCAGGTCTTTTTGCAACAGACAAATAGTTGAGTGCACCAATAGCAGAGTGGTAATTGATTTTCAGAGCATTAAATTCAGCAATTTCTTCACTAGTTGCTTTGACAGGATAATCATTTGGGGATAAGGGAGTAAGACAGGGATTACATTTGGCCATATTCCAGTTGTAAAAAACTTTTTCAGCATAAGAATCTTGTGATAAAGAAAGAGTACGTACTGTTCTGTTCCTGGTGAGACACATTCCCAAAATCCAAGTGGCAGGACCAAGATCATCCATCTCAAATTCAGTTTTTATTTTGTCTTTGAACCAAAGAAAATGATTACCAGTAATGACCATATCATCGACATGAAGATAAATGATACAGATTTGTGATTTGTTTCTCCAAACATACACACACTGATCACACTTAAGGGGAGAGAAGTTGAGCTTGCACAAGTAGTCATTTATACGTGAATTCCAGCAAAAGGGAGCTTGTTTGATGCCATAAAGAGGACGCAACAATTGGCAAACTTTACCTTCATTTCCAGCAGTTAATGTTCATTCAGGCTGTTCCATATAAACAGTTTCATTCAGGTTTCCCTGGAGAAAAGCTGCCACTACATCCATTTGATGAACATCCCAGTCAAAATAAGCTGCTAAAGAAAGAATGGTCCTGAGAGAAGTGATCCGTCCAGTGGGTGCAAAAGTTTCATGAAAATCTATTCCTAGGATTTGAGAATATCCTTTTGCTACACAACGGGCTTTGAACTTTGAAACACCACCATCAGCATTAGGTTTAACCCTGAAAACTCACCTGCAGCCAATTACATTAGCTTTTTCAGGCCTGGGGACAATTTTCCAAGTGTTACAACGCTGAAGTGCTTGATGTTCATGTTTCACAGCCTCTGCCTATTCTGCTGAATATTTGGAATAGATTGCTTGCTTATAACACTGGGGTTCAGGAATTTCATGAGCTAGCTAGGGAGCTTCTAGAGAGAAAGCAAAAGCATTTGCTGCATATAACCCAAGAGGATCAGGAGAATCAGAGTAGGAATCATGTTGATAATGATCATAATAAATTTGATGTAAATGTTCAGGAGTGGATGTTTCAGTTGAAGGGTTGTCAGAATAACTGAGGGATTGTGATGAGGGAACATAATCAGTATCTGTTTGATTTTCTGGCTCAATTGATGAATATGATGGATCAGATTGACTGGAATCTTCTTCATCTGGGACATTGGAATGAGGTAATCTTGTTAAGTGGCCGGGTGGAGGACAAGGAGTTGAATTGGAAGGTGTGCCTGACATATGAAAATCAGAGAATAAAGAAGAAGAAGGAGAATTATCTTCAGAATCTGAATCAGAGATGTTTCCTGAGGATGGATCAGGAGTTGGAGACTCAGAAGGAGATTGAGCTGGAGAAAAGGAAAGGCCAGGTGTTGGAAGTGGTTGACTATCATGAATTTGATCTGGAATTAGTTTCATCAGTTGTGACCATTGAGGGCGCTTAAATCTGGAATCAAGAAAAGGGAAGAAATTTTCATTGAAGGCCACAGATTTGGCAATAACAATCTTTTTAGGCTCAAGGTCCCAAAAACGATAATTTGTAGTTCTACCTTCATATCCAAGCATGACACACTTTCTGGCATTAGCTGAAAACTTTCCAGGACATTGATGTTTATCAAGGAGGGCAAAGCAAGCACAGCCAAAAACTCTGAGGTGTGAAACTCTGGGTTTGGATTTATTCCAGGCTACAAAAGGAGTTGATTTGTTTTGAAGAGCTTTGGTTGGTAATCTGTTTTCAAGATATACTGCTGTTTTGACTGCTTCAGACCATAGGTGAATTCCTGCATTAGAATGAAACATCATGGTTTTGGATTTTTCTGTGGTAATACAGTTTCCTCTCTCAGAAATTGGATTTTGTTGGGGGGTGTAAGGAGCCGTAACTTGAAGAGCAATGCCATGTTGTTTAAGAAAGTTGACCAGACTAGAGTTGATATACTCACCACCACCGTCACAAACAAGCTTTTTGATTTTGAAGCCAGATTGCAGCTCTACAGATGCCTTATATTCCAAGAAATATTTGAATACTTGGGCTTTTGAGGAAAGAAGGTAAACATGACGGTATGAAGTGGCCTGATCAGTGAACTTAAGGTAATAACGAAAACCATCAAAAGAAGGAGGTTGAATTTTCCCAGATAAATCCGTGTGGATAACTTCAAGAGGATTTTTGGCAACAGGCAACTGGCCAGGAAAGGAAGCATGGGTTTGTTTACCCAACACACACGGTTCACAAAAATGCATTTCAGAATCAGATAAACTAGAACTAGATACATCAGATGCCATTCCGTTAAAAAGTTTTTGAATATATGGGGCGTAGGGATGTTCTAATCTGTTGTGCCAGAGAGTTAGAGACTGACTTGAAGCTTTTGCATAGAGAGCTGAGGAATTAGAGGGAGACATGCCTTGTGGAGCCACAAAAATTCAAATAATGAATTGGAAATGACTCCTCCCATATAATTCTTTCCATTACGTGAAATATTGAAGTTTGATGCAGGATTAACTGGTGCATGGATGAGAAGACAACCAGTTTTGCAAAGATGTCCCAGGGAGATGAGATTCCTTCCAAGATCAGGGACATAAAGAGCATCAGAAAAGAAAACTTTTCCTTCCATTCCTCCAGAAGCAGCAACAGTTCCTTTTCCAGTTGCATAGATTGATTTCTTAATACCAGCAAGTTGAATTCAAATGTTGACAGGTTGAAAGCTGATAAAACTGTCTCTGTAGTTAAACATATGACAGCTGGCCCCAGAATCAATAATTAGAGAAAGGTTTGAGGAATGAGAAGCCATGGAAGCAGAAGTGTTGATAATGCAGTCAGAATTTGATTTTTCAGACAAGCAGGCAACAGCTGTAAAAAGAAATTCTTCATCAGAAGGGAAGACAAAAGCACAATTAGCTGTGGCATCAGGTTGTTCTTCCTGAGGAGGGGGAACAGGAGTTGCTTTGTTGGAATTGTCCTTTGATAGGGCAGCTGAGTTGGCTTGGTTCTTCTTGGGACAGAGTTCAGGGTGTTGAACAAAGCAATGATTGTCATCATGTCCAACATTTTGACCATGAACAGAACATGAGAGTTTGCTGCGTGCCTTGGATTTGGATGACTTTGATGATTTGGCTGAGGCAGAATGAGCATTAACATTTGACATAGCATTGTGAAATTCATCAACAACTTTTTCATCAGCAGCGTAATCCAGGAAAGAAGATAAAACATCATCCAGATGCAGGTGATCAATTTCCTGTCTGTCTCTGGTGAGAAAACCACGCCAATGTTTGTAGGAGGGTGGAAGAGTAGCAAAGAAGAGATAAATAAGAATTTCCTGGGGAATGATGAGCCCAGAGCGGATCATATGGAAGTTAATGCCTTTGAAAGCATCAACATGAGTTTTGGGGTCTCCTCCTTCAGAGAGAGAAAGTGAGAAATCCGTGATCCAACTTGATTTCTGGTGTGTCTTCTTGCAAGAACTGACCACATTTGAGAAGAGGTGTGGCAAGTGTTAACCAGCTTCTTGTTAACATCATCCAATCTGGTGATTATTTCATACTTGCACCTGGTGTCATTTTTGATCCATAAAGCAAGTTGAGCTTTGATTTCAGCGTCTGAAAGTGAACCATCATTTTAAGGAGCAGGGGCAGGAACCTGTCCAGAAACAATTCCAAAAAGATCCAGAACTTCAAAGTGAAGATGCATAATGTGTTCCCAGGTGTCATAGGATTTGTCAGTGAGAGGGGTGACCATAACCCTACCTGAATCCTGATTGGAGGCCATGGTTTGGTGGAGTCAACAGCAAAGATTTGGAGAGAAAGATGATGAGATGTGAAGAGGATAATCCAAAATCTGAGAGAAAAGGCTGTTTTATTGTCCAGTAAGCAGTTTTGTTGTAAGTATTCTTGAGAGAGGTGCTTTAAGCAACTGGGCCCATAACCTGAAGAAGTTTTAGCACAGAGGAAAGCTAAACACAGGTTAATCAGCAACTGTGCACCTTACAACAACAAGTAACTACAACAAAGCGTGTGCTAAAACTGGACAAAAGACTCTATTCTCCCCACACAGTGCAAAGACTGTCAGATGCGGCCAAAAGGGAAAGCAGTGGAAGGGATAAAGAGAATTGAGAGAAAGAGAAAGAAAAAGATTTGGATGGGGAAAATGGAAATGGCAAAGAGAGGGCTCATTATATGAGAAAGTCCACCATCCAAAACAACAGAAACTAACACAATGTCAACAAAACTACAAAACTACTATACAGGAAAAGAGACAGGTTCACATCCAAGGAAAAGATTCACACTCCAGGTAAAGAAACATGTCCTCAAGGTCCAGAATCAAGGCATTGACTCCGGGTGGGAAAGAAATGTTGTTCTTGATGCTGGAGCTCGTATCTTTGAAGTTCCTCAGCGGAAAAGGTCAGGAAAAGAGGATATGAGCAAGGAGAATGACTTGAGACAATGGTAAGAAGCTGGAGTGAGGAATGGGTCAGGTATTAGAGGCAGAAATTTCAACATTGCAAATGACCAGGAAAGATAGCATGGGTTTGTTTACCCAAAATACAAAGTTCACATAAATTCATTTCACAATCAGACAAACTAGAGCTAGATACATCAGAGGCCAAAGCATTAAAGAGTTTCTTGATAAAAGGGGCATGAGGATGTCCTAGTCTGTTGTGCCAAAGCATCAGTGATTGCTTTTACGATGTTGAAAGTAAAGCAGATGGAGGAGATGATGTGCCTTGGGGAATAACAGAAACTTCAAATAAGCAGTTGGAAACGGTGCCACCCATATAATTTTTGCCATTTCTGGTGATGACAAAATGAGAAGAAGGATTGGTTGGAGAAGGAAAAATAGTACAGCCAGATTTCCAAAGTTTCCCAAGAGAAATAAGATTTTGTCCAAGGTCTGGAACATAAAGAGCATCACTAAAGAAAACATTTCCCTCCAATCCACCTGAAGCAACAACAGTTCACTTTTGCTTTGGCATAGATTGACTTGCCTACACCAGCAAGCTGAATTTGAGTCTGGCAAGGCTGAAAATTAGTGAAGTTGGCTTGATTGTTGAACATGTGGCAACTTGCACCAGAGTCAATAATTGGAAGAAGACTAGAATATTTTGAGGCTGAGAAATCAGATGCCTATTCAACAGGACTTGAATCAGATGATACTGATGAAGATAAAGAAATAGCTCCTAAAAGATATTTGGTGTCTTCAGGGAAAACAAATGCAGCATTTGCAGTAGCAGTTGGGGTGTCATCCTTAGATGAAGGAGTAGGCTTTTCAGTAGGAGTAGATTTTGATGACTTTGACACACTAGCTTGCTGGTCCTTTGAGCGTAATTCAGGATGTTGAGCAAAACAATGAGCATCATCATGACCGAAACTTTTGCCATGAACTGAGCAAGAAAAATCTCTTCTTTTGTCAGGTTTCTTCTTGGTGAACTTAGAAGATGCTGAATTAGCATTAGCGGTTGACATGACATTATGGAATTCATCCACAACTTTTTCATTTGTGGAATAATCCGTGAAAGAAGAAAGGACATCATCCAACAACAAATTATCAATCTTGGTCCTATCTCTGGTGAGCAAACCACACCAATGATTGAAGGAAGGAGGAAGAGTTGCAAAGAAAAGATAAATAAGAATCTCTTGAGGAATAATAAGTCCAGAATGAATCATATGAAAGTTGATGTTCTTGAAGGAATCAACATGGGCCCTACAATCACCACTTTCAGAAAGAGAAAGAGTAACCATGGATAAGAAGTGAGAGATCCTAGTGCCAATTTGATTACTGGCATGACGACAAGCAAGGATAGACCACATTGATGCAGCAGTGAAACAAGAAGTAACCAATTGCTTGTTAGCATCATCAAGTCTGGTAATGATTTCATACTGGCATCTAGTGTCATTCTTGATCCATTGAGCCAACTGCTCCTTGAGTAAAGCGTCAGCTGGAGAATTATCATTAAGAGGGACAGGAGAAGTTGATCTGCCATTAACAATATCAAAAAGTTCAAGAACTTCAAAATGAAGACGCATGGTTAACTCCCAAGTATCATAGTTGGAGTCAGTGAGAGGAGAAATCTGTGCTCTGCCAAGATCCTGAGTTGAGGCCATCGTTAAAAAGAGTCTGAAAGAGATGTGATGAGGAAGGTGATCCAATTAAGAGAAGTCTGTTTGAATGCCTAGGAAGACTTTAATGCTGTATCTGAGTTACTGATAGATGCCTTAGGCAGCTGGGCCCATAAACTGTTAAAAGTTTAGTACAATGGGGGAGACTAAACACAAGTTGATCAGCAACTGTGCACCTTACAGCAACAAAAATTCTACAACAAATCAGTGCTAAACTAGACAAGAGACTCTGAACACTCCACACAGTGCTTGTACTGTCAGAATAGGCCAAAAGTGAAGCAAAGGGACAGGAAAAGAGCAGTGGAGAAGTGGAAGAGAAAGAAATTTGATAAATCATTGAAAAACATACCTAAACACAAGTTGATCAGCAACTGTGCACCTTACAGCAACAAAAAGTCTACAACAAATCAGTGCTAAACTGTAAGGGACACACAAATGAGCTACTTTGTTAGTATAAATCAGTGAGAAAAGTGAAAGAAAGAAACAGAGTAAGAACCTAGACAAGAGACTCTGAAAACTCTACATAGTGCTTGTACTGTCAGAATAGGCCAAAAGTGAAGCAAAGGGACAGGAAAAGAGCAGTGGAGGAGTGGAAGAGAAAGAAATTGGATGGGGGAAATGGGAACAGCAGACAGAGGCCAGTATATGTGACAGAATCCCCCAGCCAAGTAACACAAATGCAAGAAATCAACTAAAACTTCTAAACTACTGAAGCGAGCTTAAATCTGATGATCGGAATAGAAAGAGCGCACAAAATTAGTGTAGAACAAACATTCCTGAATCTATATCTGATTTATTCATTGAACTATAATACAAAATGTAAAAAACACCCTAACTCCACCAATTGAACTATGCAGACATGTGCAACACAAAAGTGTGCATAGCTCAGTCAATATTTCTTCGATTTTGGATCTGATTGTATCAATCAAATTGAAATCTTCTGATTGACCATCCTACAGTGTTATATGACAATCGCATCAAAAACAAAAATCTGGCATACCGGTTTTGAAAGTAAAGTGATGACTGAATTAAACTAGCAGCGTGAGGGATCAGATTTTTAAACATATTTTACACCAGGGTGTAATTTTGGTTTGGGTAATTTATTATTGATAATTTTAGCAGGAATATTTGGGGCATAGCCTAGAAAAAGCTCAAAAGGCTTTTTCTCAGTGACAGAGTGAACAGTGCTATTATAAGCAAATTTAAGACCTGGTAATAGAGTAACTGTCAGCCAGGCTATCTCAGGAGCCCAGTAAATTGTTATAATTATTTATTGAAATTATAAAAGGGAATAAAATTATGTATTTTCATGTATTTAAAATAAAATATTTTATTGAATAATAAAATCACATAACCATTTTATAAATAAGTAAAATAGTTATTATATTAATTTTATTATTAAGTAAATTATTTATTACATAAAAATATATTATATTCTATAAAATTATGGCCCATTTTTATGTATATAATATTTTTAAATTAATAATTAATAATTTATAAAAATATATTATAAGTTTAATGATAAATTCAACTTATAATGTAATTAAAATTTAATTAATAAAATTTGTATATTAAATACAACTTGCCAATTATTATTATCCAAAAAGATTGGGCACTTTTTTGACCCTTAACTGTGTTAGAAAAATTATTAAATAATTTAAAACACTTACTTAATAAAATGATATTCAAATTCTCACTTTAAATTAGTAATATCATTAAATTAATTATTTGTTTCAATTAAACTAGTTATTAAATTACTTAAATAGTTAAAACAATTAATTAATTTTTTTTATACTGGGTTAAATTGATTACATAAATTTTGGCATGAAAATAATTTTATTTTTTTAATTAAACCCTGTACATCTTACTGTAATACCTGTTTAGGATTCTTTTTCTCACAGTTCTCATAGTTCATACACACTTAGTTACTCATTATATTAATTAATTGTTTTGGGAATTTATGGAGGGAAAAATATTTACTTACTCACGGATTTAGTTTATTGTTTCACTTTTTTCTCTTAATTTCTATGTTTCAATTAAATTCTTTTGTTTTCTTGTTTCACATTACTACTACTTTGTATATACATTATTGTGAAGCTTAAGAGGTCCCCTTGCCTATAAAATGGCCTTGGTTGTCCCCTTTAGCTGCATCACTTACAATACTTATAACAATTTAAATACTTTATTATTATTTTTTGATGCTACATATTGGCCGGTCGTCTAGAAGAAGGAGAGAAGGAGGAGGAAATAGAGGGAAAAGGTTTATAATAGGTAGAGAAATAAAAATAATAAATTAATGTAATTATTTTTAAAGAGAAGGCAATGAGTTTTAAGGGGACTAGTGTCGGTCAGTCATCTAGAAGTAGGTAAGAAAAGGTGGAGAAATGGAGGAGGACAAGAAGGAAAATAAAAGAAATAAAATATAAAAAGATTATTTAATTTATTGAGAGGAATCAACAACGGTTTTCTTGAGAGGTGACAAAAATGAGGTTATTATTAATTAATAGTATTATTATGATGTAAGGACTATGCGCAGCAGACACTATGATCACTATCAGACTTAAAGCAACCTTTAATTTGTTGTATAGAATTTTAATTAGAATTT
Source organism: Hemileia vastatrix (assembly GCA_030280995.1). Classification (NCBI taxonomy): domain Eukaryota; kingdom Fungi; phylum Basidiomycota; class Pucciniomycetes; order Pucciniales; family Zaghouaniaceae; genus Hemileia; species Hemileia vastatrix. The sequence continues at coordinate 1,943,881 of JASXTE010000017.1, read as the reverse complement.
TATTACTAATAAAAAGAATATAAATGTAATATAAAAAGTGTATTTAATTCGTTGAGTGTATAATAAGTGATGGGGCTACAGGGGATTAACCAAGGCCTTTTTATAGGCAATGGGCCCTCTGAAGCGCTACTATATTTGTAAATACAAGAAACATAATAGAATAAAACAAGAATTTAAAAAGAATAAGTGAAACATAACAATGTAGAGAAAAATATGAAACAAATAATTAAAAACCCCAATTAAGAATCCAATTTTCCCGCCATTAATTCCCAAATCAGCAAGTAAAAATAGTGAATAACTAAACAAGCCTGGAACATAGGAACTATGAGAAAAATCATTCAAAACAGATGGTACAGTCTGATTTAAGGATTTTTAAGTGAAACAAAAAATATTCTGACGCAACAAATATGTAATTTATTTCAATTCAGTATTAATTAGTTTTTCCTGACACAATTATAGGTCAAAAGAAGCGTCATTATTTATTGTTTAATATTATAAGAAATGATATTTAATATATAAATATAATTAATTAATTTAATTATATTATAAGTAAATTTTACACTTATAATTATAATATATGTTTTTAATTAATTAAATATAAATTTATAATTATTAAATACATAAAAAATGCGCCATTATTTTTAGAATATATTATATTATGTTAAATTTAAATGTATATAAAAAATTTATATAACCAATAAAATTAATATAACACTTATATGTAATAAAATACTTATATAATTTTATTATGCAATAAAATATTAATTTATATACATTAAATACAATTCTTACCCCCTCTTTCAGGTCTTATAAGTTACATATCATTTACTGGACTCCTGGAATAGCCTGGCTGACACTCCCTCACTCTAAAAAAAACAATAAAAAAAATGCTAAGATTTTTTCTTTTTGTATTTTTTCAACAGAGTAGGCAGATTTTAAATTTCCTTGCCAGGTATCCATGCATCATGTTCAGATGATTTGTTCTTATATCTCAATAAATATTCAGTACCTCTTTCAGAAGTGATAATTCTATCATTGAGAATTTTATCAATTTCTGCTGTTTCTGTGACTTCCTGAGGGTTCTTCTTAGGTCTTCCTCTTCTTTTTGGAAATAAGTCACTGTTGGAAGTATAAGGCTTAAGCAAAGAAATGGGAAAGACAGGATGTTTCCTATCATATGGAGAATACAATACAACTTCTACTGCATTATCACCAACCATTCTTTTAACAACAAATGGTCCTACAAAAGGATCTTTTAATTTGTGGTTACCTTGTAAATTGAAATGGACAGTAGAGATCAACACTTCATCACCCTTGTTAAATGTGTATTCTTTATGGGATTTATCCCATCTTTTCTTTTCATATTCAAATGCTTTATCAATACAACTCTGAGCATGTTTTCTGCATAGCTGTTGCATTTGCATAAAAGATTTTATACCAGGGTTTAGTTCCAACTTAGGTAATTTATTATTGAGAATCTGAGCAGGAGTGTTTGGGACATAACCTAACCAAAGCTCAAAAGGCTTTTTCTCAGTGACAGAATGAACAGTGCTATTATATGAAAATTCAAGACCAGGCAAAAGAGTGACCCAATCATGAGTAAATCTGTCATTGTCTTTATATTCTAAACCAAAGGCACAATACCTTCTAATCATATCTTCCAGAGTTTGAATCATTCTTTCAGCTAGACCATCAGTCTGAGGATGGTGAGCTGTAGACAATTTTAACTCACAGCCACAAATATCCATCAAAGAGGTCCAAAACTCAGAAGTGAATTTTGGATCCCTATCAGAGATAATGGCTTTTGGAAAACCAACAATATTAAACATGTAAGACCACCATATGAAAGCTAATTCTTTGGTGGATACATCTTTGTGGGTTGGAATAAATTTGCACATTTTTGTGAATCTATCCACTATTACCCAACAAGAGTTAAAGCTGTCTTTACCTGCAACAGGAAGACCAGTGAAAAAATCCATATTAATGATTTGCCAGGGAGCACTAGGTGCTTAAATATGTTGTAATAACCCTGCTCTTTTACCTGTTAACTTTTAGATTTTTGGCAGGAATCACAAGATTCAACATATAATTTTGTGTCCTCAGACATATTAGCCCACCATGGAGTGTTTTTGATTCTAATCAATATTTTTTCAAGATCAAAATGACCAGCTAATATGTCATCATGACAAAGTTTAAGGATAGTTTCTTTCATTGAAGGAGGAATTACAATTACATTGGTAAGCTTCCTTCTATAATATATATAACCATCTTCAATAGAGAACTTTCCTTTATTTAAAGCATTTTGGTACTTTGCAGGAAGAGTTTTTATTAATGCTTGAATTGAAGCATTCTTAGGATCATTTAAGATAGTAACCAATTAATTTTAATCAGAATCTTTATCATATGAATCCAGTATTAATTGTAATAACTCCTCTTCCATATCAACTATAAATATACCATGGATATGAACAGTATCATCTTCAGGTACATAAGCAGGATTTGAGTCATTATTTGGCAGAGGCAATCTGGAGAGCATATCAACATTAGAGTGAACATTTCCAGCTCTATGGATAATTGTCATCCTTCTTCTGTATTCTTGAACAGCAAGTTGCCACCTGAACATATGTCTGTTAGGTGTCTTTAGGTTTAAGAGGGACTTCACAGCACTACAGTCAGTTACCAACTCAAATTTTTGGTCATCCAAATAGTAATGAAGTTTCTCAAGAGCCCAAACAACTGCTAAGCACTCCAATTGAGTGGCACCATATTTCAATTCACTATTTCTTAAGGTTCTTGAAATATAACAAATTACAACCTCTGAGGATTTATCATTAATAATTTGTTTTTGGTGAAGGGCAGCACCCAGACCAATAAAGCTAGCATCTGTATAAAGTACAAATGGCTTGTTAAAATCTGGAAGAGCCAATATAGGGGCTGTCATTAAGCAACTTTTTAATGTATCAAAAGCTTTTTGACAGTCATTATTCCAGAGAAAAGCAACATCTTTTCTGGTCAGTTTTGTAAGAGGCAAGGCTATGACCTGATAATTTTTAGTATATTGTCTATAATAGCCACACATACCCAAAAAACTTTTGATTTCTCTTACAGAAGTTGGTGCTTTCACATTTTGAATGGCAGCAACTTTATTATGGTCTACACAAATTTGTAAGCCTGACACAACATGGCCAAGGACTTTCAAAGATTGAAAACCAAATTTACAATTTTTTAAAGATAAGGTCATATTGATTTCATCCATTTTTTGGAAAACTCTATTCAAATGAATCATATGTTCATCAAAAGTTTTAGAAAAAACAATAATATCATCAATATAAACCATGAGCCAACCTTCAATAATTTCTTGATGGAAAGTGTTATCCATGACTTTCTGGAAAACTGAAGGAGCATTTTTAGGGCCAAATGGCATCCTAACATACTTATATATTCCCACATGAGTAGCAATAAGCAAAAAATTTTGAGAATTTTTCTCAACTGGAACTTGATGATAACCTTTATTACCATCCAGACAACTAATAAAATTTGCACCTTGCAAGGTAGCATGTATTGAATTAATTCTGGGTGAAGGATAGATATCATCAACAGTATAAGTATTTAAAGCTCTGTAATCTCCACATAATCTAGCTTTATCTTTTTCATAAGAAATCAAGACTGGGGAGATGACACAATATTTGGGGGTGACATCCACTTTCTCAATGATATTCATTTTTAATAATGTTTCAATATTATCTTCAATATCTTTTCTTTTTGATGGAGAAGCAGGATATGGTTTTTTCTTAAGGGTAGGAGGAATATCACTCAAATTACAGGATAAGGTAATTTTCATCTCTTCCTGAACAATTCCCAAGACATGAGAACCATGAGCAAAAGCCATAGGGAAAGAGGTAATAGAGGCAACAATAGAATCCTTTTGTTCACTAGTCAACTGATCACCAAAAGAAGCGGTATTTATTTCATGTAATAAATCATCCATTTCAGTTGTTGTTCTACCTTTACACTGGATCAGTGAGTTACAAGATTTCAATAAATGCCCAGAAGTTCTAGGAGAGGAAATTTTGAATTTTCTTTTCCCATTCATTCCTAAGGTAAAGCAATTATTTTCTGGGTCCAGTTTTACACCAAAAATGTTTAAAATATCATTTCCCATAATAAACCAATTGCTTAAATTATCATTTTTCATGACAACAAACTCACAAATAGCTCTGACAAAACCATTATTATATTTGAAGAAAACAGAGGTTTTGTATTTGCCAATAGGAAATAAGGTAGAACCAAACCCTCTCCATTTTTCAGAAGTTATAGGTAATAATTTACTCAAATATTCCTTATCCACTGAAGCCAAAGCTTTTTCAGATACTAATTATTCATTATTAATAATTCCTGAAGTTTAGCCAGGTGTTCAGAAATTTCATTATTTACAGAAACAGCTGGTGCATGACCATCACAAGATTTTTTGCTAGTAGCAAAAGATTTTACAGACTCATTGTCACTTTGTTTAATGGTTGAAATATGAGGAAGAAAGGATGAACTTTGCTCAGGTTTTTTCCCTTTATTTTTAAGCAGCTTATTGACAGAAATCTCATTTAATTCATTATTGATGGTTAAGGTTGAGAACTTTTCCTGCAGGTCAGACACATAGTTTCTTATTCTTGGAATTTCAGACATCTGGTCATTTACTTTTGCAAGAGATAGAACATTTCTGTCCTCAGAAACTGAGTGTTTGGTACTTAGTGCATGGAAATCATTTTTTAGCTTTTTATACTCATTTTGCAGAGATTTTATTTCATTTTTAAATGAATAATTTTCTTTAATAAGGGGTTTCAATTAACTCAAGATCTTATTTAGACTGATATTTCTATCTGAGATAGCTCTATGGTCACTTCTTATTTGTTTTTGTTGACTAAGAACAATATTCAAGGTTTCTTTGATTTTTAAATAAGCTGTATCTTGTACAGAAGAACTCACTTTACATTGCAAGTGTAAATTATTTAATCTATCATTTTCATGGATTAACACACTTCTCACATGTTTGTCTTTCACAACATTAAAATCAAGGGTATCTTTCAATATTTCCTCAGAAGTTTTTTCAATTAAGGTATAGATTTCAGGGGGAACAGAATCATTTTTAATTGCAAGAGAAGGATTAATTAAAGAAGTAGAAGTTAAATGTAAAGGTTCATCAAATGACAATTTACTAATTACATCAATAGGGCTACTAGTTACAGGAAGCTGTCTTTTAACAGGTTTAACTGTTCTTTCACCATGTTCAATAATATTACCTGCAGAAGAAGATTTATTAGAAAACATATCCAAGTGACTATCAACCAAATTACTTACCATGGAAGAGGAGGAAACTTCCCCTGAGACTGGGTTTGGGATTGTTCTTGGGCCTTCTTTCTCCTGCCTTGTTGGTAGGGATGAGGAGGTGGATGGAAATTGGGTGTTCTGGATGGGCCAGGCTGATGATGAGGAGGGTGTTGCACATTCTGTTGGTAGTGACTCATTAGATAATCCCATTTCCATTGCTCTACTTCCATAGTATTTGGATTTTGGATGGTTGAGCTGGGTGGCTGTGAAGGTTGAGCCTGAAACTGAGGCTGATTGGGAGGCAACTGAGGAGGGGCCTGGGCCTGAATCTGGTTCCTGAGTTCTTGAACCTGATCCCACAAGGTGTCTACTTTTACTTTGTACGTCATATTTTCTGTCTTCAACTCTTTTATATGACTGGACAGGTTGCTGATTTGTTGTGGCAGAGGAAGCTTTTTTATTTTGAATCCTTTTGGAAGACCTTCTTGAGGTACTAGAGGCTTTACTTCCTTCTGTGGTGCTGGGGGAAGGGGGTTTGGTTTGTTTACATTTCCTGTCATTTCCACATCCTGCAGTATGTGAATTCTTTGTGTTAGCATAAAATTTTTTATGTCCAACTTTAGAAGAACTTACAGTGTCAGCATCATAGTCAATTTCAATTTCATCCACTTGCATGTTATCCATTTTTTCAGCCAAATTGTTGGACATAATAGTGGGAAGATTTTAATTTACTTATTATTTATTAAAAAAAATAATAAAAGTTAGTTAATAATTGCTCCAAATAAAAAAAAATTTATTAATTAAATTATAGAAAAAAAAAATTTCAATATAAAGTAATAATTAAAAAATTAATTTTTTTTTTAAAAAATGGATTGCAAGGTTAAATTGGGAATAAACAATCAAGTTAATTCAACCAATTAATTACCAATATTAAATATGGCAATATATTTGGGACTAAGCACAAAGTACTTTTAAGTCAACCAAAATTAACAATAATTAATAAAAAAAAATTAAATTAATAATTCAATTTGTATTAATAAAAAATGTCAATTCTTCTAGGACTAAGAGGATTTAACACTCTATAATGGTCAACTAGGAAAAAAAAATTTTTAATAATTGAACACTTACACTCAGTGAATCAGCAATTAAGCCACAATCACTGTTATTGCAGTAAAAATATAGTAACATGAGTGAGAGGTGCAAAGGTGAACTTACTATAGTGATTGAAAAATCACTTCAAAATAATATAAGAATTAATATAATATAAACCTAAGAAATCGAACCCAAGTTCGAAACACAGTCGCGGCAAAAGTTTTAGTTTTTGCTAGGTGGTCCGTGCGTTTGTCGTTTGTCGTCGTCGTTTGGAAAGGCCCTCAGTTGTCGGTCAGTCGTCTAGAAGTAGGTAAGAAAAGGTGGAGAAATGGAGGAGGACAAGAAGGAAAATAAAAGAAATAAAATATAAAAAGATTATTTAATTTATTGAGAGGAATCAATGATGGTTTTCTTGAGAGGTGACAAAAATGAGGTTATTATTAATTAATAATATTATTATGATGTAAGGACTATGCGCAGCAGACACTATGATCACTATCAGACTTAAAGCAACCTTTAATTTGTTATATAGAATTTTAATTAGAATTTTATTACTAATAAAAAGAATATAAACGTAATATAAAAAGTGTATTTAATTTGTTGAGTGTATAATAAGTGATGGGGCTACAGGGGATTAACCAAGGCCTTTTTATAGGCAATGGGCCCTCTGAAGCGCTACTATATTTGTAAATACAAGAAACATAATAGAATAAAACAAGAATTTAAAAAGAATAAGTGAAACATCACAATTTAGAGAAAAATATGAAACAAATAATTAAAAACCCCAATTAAGAATCCAATTTTCCCGCCATTAATTCCCAAATCAGTAAGTAAAAATAGTGAATAACTAAACAAGCCTGGAACATAGGAACTATGAGAAAAATCATTCAAAACAGATGGTACAGTCTGATTTAAGGATTTTTAAGTGAAACAAAAAATATTCTGACGCAACAAATATGTAATTTATTTCAATTCAGTATTAATTAGTTTTTCCTTACACAATTATAGGTCAAAAGAAGCGTCATTATTTATTGTTTAATATTATAAGAAATGATATTTAATATATAAATATAATTAATTAATTTAATTATATTATAAGTAAATTTTACACTTATAATTATAATATATGTTTTTAATTAATTAAATATAAATTTATAATTATTAAATACATAAAAAATGCGCCATTATTTGTAGAATATATTATATTATGTTAAATTTAAATGTATATAAAAAATTTATATAACCAATAAAATTAATATAACACTTGTATGTAATAAAATACTTATATAATTTTATTATTCAATAAAATATTAATTTATATACATTAAATACAATTCTTACCCCCTCTTTCAGATCTTATAAGTTACATATCATTTACTGGACTACTGGAATAGCCTGGCTGACAACTAGATACTATTGTAAGGGTTATTTAAATTATAATATATTTATTTAAGTAGTAGTTATATTCAATGCGCGACAGTCAACTATTGTTATTATGAGACTTAAGGCAAGCTTTAATTACTTATATACTTTTTAAATTAGATTGAGAGTACTAATATAAAAGATAATAAAAGTAATGAAATTAATAATAAAATTATTTAGAGAGTAAATAATGATGCAGCTACAGGGGATTATCCAAAACCTTTTATAGGCAAAGGAACCTCTCAAGTGCCACAAGTGAGTAATTACAAAATGGTAATAAAATGAAACAAGAATAAAAAAGAATAGAACTAAAACATAGATATTGAGAGAAAAACATGAAACAATAAACTAAACCCGTGAATAATCAACCAATTTTCCCACCATAAGTTCCCAAAATAATTAGTTAAAATAATCAGTAACTAAGTAAATGTCAGCCAGGCTACTAGACTTAACCGGTAAAATAATTAATTATTTTACTGAGTTGAAGCCATGCCCCTTCTTCTTAATAATTAATTATCTACTTAAATATTACTTACAATTAACTAGTTAAGTACAATAAGTAGTATAATTAATTAGTGTAAATAAAATGTCCCTTACAATTTTACTCCCTAAAACCGTGCTCAATGGTATATGTCAATGGGAATAGAAATTAATAATAAAAATAAAATAAAAAAATTTTTAAACAATTATATTACCTCAGTGAGAGATCTGGAATCCTGTGAGAGTAATATAGATAAATAATTATTGTGTAATTGATTGTGACAGTCCAAGGAACTCATACTTTATTGCTAATAAATTTGATGTCCTTGTTGATGTACCAGTTTATTTAATTCTTGTGTCATATATGTACTCCTTTCAGTCATTCTTTTTCTCACATGCTTACAATATATGATGTAAATTCCGTATATTTTATTCCCTCATGTTTTGCCTATAAAAGGCCTCTTACTTTGTGCTTTTCAAAACATTCTTTTTATCACTTACAACACTACATTTATTTCTATATTTTATAACTTTAGGATTTACAACATCTTAATTCTAATCTATAATTTATATTGATATCTTAAATCTACCTTTTATCTTTGAGTGAATTAATCAAATTGATTTTAGAAATACATACCTTTTTGTTGAGAGACCTTTAAAACCCTTAAATATCCCGTGAAAAACTCAAATAAACTTCTAGACCCAAAAGACCCCTTGACAATTGAGGGCCTTCCCGAATTATCAACGGCGCATCGTGATTTGAGGGCGTAATTGAAGGGAGCATCGGCGTTCGAGTACCTGTAAGGACGAGAAAGCGACAAAAACGATGAATGTCATACGTCACGTGACAAAAGTTTTTGCTGCAAAAGGGAATCGAACCGCACTCCAAAAATTAGGTTCATATATTGACAAAACGTCGTATATATCGTGGTAATTATTGACATTACTATTTGTGGGTTACTCTTCACTCTTCATTTGCTACATATTTCCTTTTACTCAGCACTCTGTAAGTGGCATTAATTTGCTCATTTTACAGGGGGAGGTGTCTGGTAATTTGGAATTTATTTTTATTATTATATTTTTTTTAATTTTTCCTGGTTGACCATAATAGAGCAACAAGTGTTCTTAGTCCCAGAAGTAATAAAATAATTATATTTTAATATTAATTATTATAATTTTTCAGTTGAAATTTGTCCTGATTAATTTAAAATTTAATTGTTCCAGTTGACAAATTGTCCTGACAATAATATTTTTAATTAATATATAATTCATATTTAATTACTTCAGTTGACCTTGAGTCCTGGTAGTTCAATAAATTTATTAATTAATAAAACTCATATTTAATTATTTCAGTTGACATTAAGTCCTGGTAGTTAAGTGATCAGCTTAATAAAATTTTAAAATAATTCATATTTAATTACTTCAGTTGACATTAAGTCCTGGTAGTTAAGTAATCAGTTTAATAAAATTTTGTTAAATTAATAAAGATTCATATTTGATTACTTCATTTGACAATAAGTCCTGGTAATAAATTAGTTGATTTAAATCCTGAAAATAATTAATTAAAATTATTAATAAAAATTTTAATTTATTTCTACAGTTGATTATATTATAATCCTGGTTTTAAATTATTTGTTTTTGAATTAATAAATTAATTTTATTTAGTTGATTTTTATCCTAAAAAAGATTTTTTTTTATTATTTTTGTTTTATTTTTCGTTAAATAAAAATCAAAAATAAAGACTAATTAATCTTATTGTCTCTTTTCTTCATTTCAGTAAAGTCATAAAATGACTGACCAAAGTGGTTCTGCTGCACGTGAAGAAGAACTAGACTTGATTGATTATGATGAGCCTACTTCTGTAAGTTCTCCTTTAACAAGAAGAATTTCTCAGACTAATAAATCCTTGCCCCAAACAGGATGTACAGATGGAAGAAGTAGAAATCCTAGTGGACACGACTCAGGATAAGAAGCCTATGATAAACCCACCTGAAGAGCTTCCAAAAGGCTCCAGGGTAAAAAAGATGCCATTGTCTCAACAGGTAAAGAATCTGTCAACTCACATAAAGGAGCTAAGGACAGAAAACTTGAGACTAAAGGCAAGGATAGATGCTCTGGAAGAAAAGGTGAGAAGAATAGATACCTTTCTTCAAGAGAAGAAGAAACCTCTTCCTCCCAGGGATCAACAACAATTGGCTCCCCAGTCCCTAGAAAAGGTGGAAGTGTCCAAGTGGCAGTGGGACTGGTTAAACACTCAGTGGGACTACCTGTCTCAAAATTAGCATCAGTTACCTCAGGCAGGTCCGTCAAGGCCCAACCAGGTCAACCCCACACCTCCCCACCCCTATCAAGGAGGCAAAAGAAGAAGAAAGCCCAATATGTTCATACCCAGCAAACCCTGGTACGTCCCTCTATTGATTCTCAAGTGCCTTTTCTTCTAGCTGATTCTGTTCTTTCAGGTAAATCTGAGAGGGAAGAAGACACCTTGAGACCAGTAGAGGCTGGGAGCAGTAGACAGATAACTCATGTATCTAATCCATTACTTTTAATTGCTACCTCAATGATTAACCCTTATATGGCTGTAATTGATAAAACTATTGACCCTGAATTTTATGAGAGTCTGGAAAGTTACTCAGTTTCCTTATTGAGAAACACTCCAGATGTAGCAAGGATTAATGATGAGTACTTAAGAGATATTATTGCCAAACAAAATCATATAATGAACAATATGCAATTGACTCAGAGATATAATAGTTTGTTAACTGATCAGAGTTATCAAGCATTAAGAAGTGAATCACAGAGAGTCTCTGATGAATTGTCTCATTACAAAGCAACCCATGAAAAGAAAGTTGCTTTATGGCAAAATATAAAAAATGATTTGTCTAAAATAAAAGATACTGTATCTGCCTGTTGCCAGGAGGTGGAGATAGATAAGATGAATCTGATGAGATTGAATGACCATTATTCATCTTTTCAAAATAAAAATCAGTTATCTTTTGCAACTATCAATGAGAGTTTATCTAGTCTTCCAAGAATGAAAACAAGACTAACAACCATTGAAGAAAAATTGAACTCATTGTTGAATGACCAGAAATATTCTGACATTTCTGTGAAGGAAAATATAGTGCAGGATGCTCAAATATTACCTATGGCTAGTTCATCTAAAGTAAAAATAGCTCCAGAAATACCTGTTGATAACACTGAGTTTCCATCAAAAACTGATGATGCACCAGGATCTTCAACAGAAGGATTAAACAATGAGATTACAGCCCAATTAGAGAAATTACAGCTGCTTCTTACTCAGAAACAAGCTAGTACTAAGTAGTCTCCTTCAAATCAAAGGAATTAGCCAAAACTTGACCAATATCCTACATTTGATGGTGATTCTTCCTCTGATTGGCAACAATTTATTTGAAGAATTGATAACTTAAAAAATTCATACAAACTCCCAGATAAGGAAATTGTGTCCAATTTAATTTCTTTGTTCACTAATGTTGCCCTAATGTGGTATGAATCTGTTCTCCTGGATGGGAATAAATACTCATGGGAGGATTGGAAGAAATTTATTAAAGCACAATTTGGTGGCTCCAAGTTCAGAATGGCTCAACAAAGGCAGTATGAGGAAACTAGATATAGCTCTTCTACTGATAAACCTATTGAGTCTTTAATGAAACTTTTAAAAATCTTAAGGGCAATGGACCCAAATATGGAGTTTGAGTTATGGAAGGACAGGATCCTTTATAAATTACCAATTTCTCTGAGAGACTTGATAGTGGCTAGGACTGAGTTCTCCAGAGAACCCTCTTCTTTCATTAATACTTGCAATGAGATCCTTATAAACAACAAGTATGACGCCAGAAGATTCATTCCTAATACCCCTTTGGAGAAACCCTCCACTTACCAACAGAAACCTCTGGAAAAGGTTGGTAAACCTTCTGCCCCTGTTGCACCAAAAAAGTATGCAACAAACACTTGCTTCAAGTGCAACAAGCCTTGGCAGAAAGGCCATGTTTGTGACAAGAAGATAAATCTTGTAGAACAAACAGAGGAGCATGCTGATGACACAGTAGCACTGGATGATACATCAAGTGATTGTGCCAGCAATATTTCATATGAATCTCAACAAGAAATCTTGATGCTGGAAGAGGATATTCATTATTTAACTACTATTGATATTGATAATAATGCTCTATCTACAGTTGAAGATGCTGAGATCATAAAGAACATTGAGGATAACTCAATTGTTATTGCCCCTCTTAAGGCACCAGTCTTGATTAATAGAACCAGCATTGAAGTTGTTCTGGATTCTGGAGCTGGAGGAAGTGTAGTTTCTGAAAGAGAACTTGCTTCAGTAGATCAAGACTATAAATCAAAACTGATTCCTATCATTTCTGAAAATTGGAGAGGGTATGGCTCTGTTTTGTCCCCCATCGGTAAATACAAAGCCACAGTGTTTTTTAAATATAACCATGGTTTTGTAAGAGCTATTTGTGATTTTGTTGTCATGAAGAATGATAACTTGAGCAATTGGTTTATTGTAGGGAATGATATTTTAACCAAGTATGGCATAGAATTGGATCCCTCAAACCAATGTTTCACAATGGGGATGAATGGGAAGAGAAAATTTAAGATTTCCTCCCCTAAAAAATTATTGAAACCAGAATTGAAAACATGTAATTCTGTAGTTCAATGTAAAGGAAGATCTACAAAAGAGATGCATGCCCTTTTGTTTGAAATTGACAATGCCTCTTTTGGAGAACAACTTTCTGGTGAGGATAAAGATTCTATCATTAACTTGATAAAGTCTTTTCCTATGGCCTTTGCTCATGGGTCACATGAACTGGGATTAGTTAAAGAGAAAACGAAACTTTCATTGTCTTGCCCATTAACTGATATACCACCTAGTTTAAAGAAGAAGCCTTATCCTGCTTCTCCCACAAAGAGAAAAGATATTGAAGACAATATCTCTACCCTTATAAAAATGAATATTATTGCAAAGGTAGTTGAAACACCTAAACATTGTGTTATCTCACCTGTCCTAATTTCTTATGAGAAAGATAAAGCAAGGTTATGTGGTGATTATAGAGCACTAAATACTTATACTGTTGATGATATCTACCCTTTACCTAGAATTAGCTCTATACATGCTACTTTAAAGGGAGCTAAATATATCAGCTGTTTGGATGGTAACAAGGGATATCACCAGGTACATGTTGTGAAAAATTCTCAGAATTTTCTGATGATTGCTACTAATATGGGTATTTATAAGTATATTAGGATGCCTTTTGGCCCTAAAAATGCCCCTTCAGTTTTCCAAAAAGTAATGGATAACACATTCCATCAAGAGATTATTGAAGGATGGCTGATGGTTTATATTGATGATATCATTATATTCTCAAAAACATTTGAGGACCATCTTAACCACCTGTGTAAAGTGTTTCAGAAAATGGATGAAATAAATATGACACTTGCCTTGAAGAAATGTAAATTTGGTTTTCATTCTTTAAAAGTTCTTGGTCATGTTGTTTCAGGATTACAGATAATGTGACAATCAAGAGAAACTTAAGTTTTATTTCAAATAATACTGATATCTTCCTTGACGCTCCATTTAGTATAGATTCTATTATTTCACATACTTTCTTTTATTTAACTTTTCCCTCTCATACTTTTGTATTAGGAGATATTAATCCTGTGTTTTATTTTCTCACATTTTGCCTATAAAAGGCCACTCCTTTTTGTGCTTTTCCATCATTCCTTTACTACATTATTTTATTACTATTACAAACATCAAACTTATTCTTATATTTTATAACATTAGTATTTACAATAACGTAATTCTGATCTATAAATTATATCAATATTTTAAATCTACCTCTTTTATTTGAGTAATTAAATCACTTTGATAAAGAAATACGTACCACTTGTTGAGAATCCATTATAATCCGTAAAATCCTTGTAGAAACCCCGTACCAAATCTTCTAGACCAAAAGGGGACCTTGACAATTGGGAACCTTTCCAAAATATTGATGACGCAACGTTAATTGAGGCGTAATCGAAGAGACCATTGGTGTACGAGTACCTGTAAAGGACAAAAGAGGCGAGAAAACAACAAACGTCATATGTCACGTGACAAACGTTTTTGCTGCGAACGGGAATCGAACCACACTCCAAAAATTAGGTTCATATATTGACTAAACGTCGTATATATCGTGGTAATTATTGAAATTACTATTTGTGGGTTACTCTTCACTCTTCATTTGCTACATATTTCCTTTTACTCAGCACTCTGTAAGTGGCATTAATTTGCTCATTTTACAGGGGGAGGTGTCTGGTAATTTGGAATTTATTTTTATTATTATATTTTTATTTTATTTTTCCTGGTTGACCATAATAGAGCAATAAGTGTTCTTAGTCCCAGAAGTAATAAAATAATTATATTTTAATATTAATTATTATAATTTTTCAGTTGACATTTGTCCTGATTAATTTAAATTTTAATTGTTCCAGTTGACAAATTGTCCTGACAATAATATTTTTTTTAATTAATAAATAATTCATATTTAATTACTTCAGTTGACCTTGAGTCCTGGTAGTTCAATAAATTTTTTAATTAATAAAACTCATATTTAATTACTTCAGTTGACATTAAGTCCTGGTAATAAATTAGTTGATTTAAATCCTGAAAATAATTAATTAAAATTATTAATAAAAATTTAATTTATTTCTTCAGTTGATTATATTATAATCCTGGTTTTAAATTGTTTTGAATTAATAAATTGATTATTATTTTAGTTGATTTTATCCTAAAAAATTTTATTTTATTATTTTTCTTTTTAATATAAAGTAAAAATATAAATTAATTTATCTTATTTTCTCCTCTCTCATTGCAGTAAAAATTAGAAATGACTGATCAAGGTCTCTCTGCTGCACGTGAAGAATAATTGGATTTGATTGATTATGATAAGGATACTTCTGTAAGTTCCCATTTAACTAAAAAATTGGCTCAAATTGATCAATCATTGCCCAAATCAGGATGTAGAAATGGAGGAAGTGGAAGTTCTGGTGGAGACTCAGGAACAGAAACCTATTATAAACCCCCCAGAAGGACTTCCAAAAGGCTTTAAGATAAAAAAGATGCCATTGCCTCAACAAGTAAAGAACCTGTCAACACATATAAAGGAACTAAGGACAGAAAACTTGAAATTGAGGTCAAAGGTAGGTGCTCTAGAAGAAAAGGTAAGAAAAATAAATGTTTTTCTTCAAGAGAAGAGGAAACCTCCTCCCCACAGGGATCTTCAGCAATTGGCTCCCCAGCAGCCAGAGAGGGTGGAAGTATCCAAGTGGCAGTGGGATTGGCTGAACACTCAGTGGGATAACCTGGCTCAAAACCAACAGACGCCCCAAGAAGGTCCATCCATACACAACCAAGTCAACCCAAAACCTCCTCACCCCTATCAAGGAGGAAGAAGAAGAAAAAACAATATGATATTGCCCAGCAAACCTTGGTAAGCCCCTCTATTGATTCTCAAGTACCATTTCTTGTAACTAATCCAGTTCCCTCAGGTAATTATGGAAGAGGAGATGAGACTGTGAGACCTCTAGAAAACAGTAGACAAATTACTCAAATTTCAAATGTATCTAATCCTTTAGTTCTGATTGCTACTTCAACAATAAATCCTGATATGGCTATTATTGATGAGACACTTGAACCTGAGTTTTATGAGATGCTGGAAAGTTACTCTGTTTCCTTACTGAGAAACACTCCAGATCTAGCTAACATCAATGATGAATATTTGAGAAATATTATTGCCAAACAAAACCATACAATGAACAACATGCAATTGACTCAGAAATATAATAGTTTGTTAACTGATCAGGGTTATCAAGCATTAAGAAGTGAATCACAGAGAGTCTCTGATGAATTGTCTCATTACCAAGCAATCCATGAAAAGAAGGTTGCTTTATGGCAAAATATAAAAAATGATTTGTCTAAACTGAAAGATACTGTATCTGTCTGTTGCCAGGAGGTGGAGATAGATAAGATGAATCTGAAAAGATTGACTGACCATTTTTCATCTTTTCAAAATAAGAATCAGTTATCTTTTGCAACAATCAATGAGAGTTTATCTAGTCTTCCAAGATTGAAAACTAGACTAACAACCATTGAGGAGTAATTGAACTCATTGTTTATTGATCAAAAGTATTCTGAGATTTCTTTGAAGGAACAAATAGTACAGGATGCTCCAGAGTTACCTGTGGCTAGTTCATCTCAAAGTAAATTAGTTCCAGAAATACATGTTGATACCCCTGAGTTTCCATTAAAAATTAATGATGCACCAGGACCTTTAACAGAGGGATTAAACAATGGGATTACTACCCAACTAGAGAAATTACAGCTTCTCCTTACTCAGAAACAAGCTTTTACTAAGGAGACTCCTTCAAATCAAAAGAATTGGCCAAAACTTGACCAGTACCCAACATTTGATGGTGATTCTTCCTCTGATTGACAACAATTTATTTGCAGAATTGATAACTTAAAAAATTCTTACAAACTCCCAGATGAGGAAATTGTGTCCAAGTTAATTTCTTTTTTTACTAATGTTGCCCTAAAGTGGTACGAATCTGTTCTCCTGGATGGGAATGACTACTCATGGGAGGATTGGAAGAAATTTATTAAAGCACAATTTGGTGGCTCCAAGTTCAGAATGGCTCAACAAAGGCAGTATGAGGAAACTAGATATAGCTCTTCTACTGATAAACCTATTGAGTTTTTAATGAAACTTGTAAAAATCTTAAGGGCAATGGACCCAAATATGGAGTTTGAGTTATGGAAGGACAGGATCCTTTATAAATTACCAATTTCTCTGAGAGACTTGATAGTGGCTAGGACTGAGTTCTCCAGAGAACCCTCTTCTTTCATTAATACTTGCAATGAGATCCTTCTAAACAACAAGTATGATGCCAGAAGATTCATTCCTAGGACCCCTTTGGAGAAACCCTCCACTTACCAACAGAAACCTCTGGAAAAGGTTGGTAAACCTTCTGCCCCTGTTGCACCAAAAAAGTATGCAACAAACACTTGCTTCAAGTGCAACAAGCCTTGGCAGAAAGGCCATGTTTGTGACAAGAGGATAAATCTTGTTGAACAAAATGAGGAGAAGGCTAATGACACAATGGAACTGGATGATACTTTGAGTAATTGTGCCAGCAATATTTCATATGAATCTCAACAAGAAATCTTGATGCTGCAAGAAGATATTCATTATTTAACTACTATTTATATTGATAATAATGATTTATCTACAGTTGAGGATGCTGAGATCATAAAGAACATTGAGGATAACTCAATTGATATTGCCCCTCTCAAGGCACCAGTCTTGATAAATGGAACCAGCATTGAAGTTGTTCTAGATTCTGGAGCTGGAGGAAGTGTAGTTTCTGAAAGAGAACTTGCTTCAGTAGATCAAGACAATAAATCAAAACTGATTCCTATCATTTCTGAAAATTGGAGAGGGTATGGCTCTGTTTTGTCCCCCATTGGTAAATACAAATCCACAGTGTTTTTTAAATATAACCATGGTTTTGTAAGAGCTATTTGTGATTTTGTAGTCATGAAAAATGATCACTTGAGCAATTGGTTTATTGTAGGGAATGATATTTTAACCAAGTATGGCATAAAATTAGATCCTTCAAACCAATGTTTCACACTGGGGATGAATGGGAAGAGAAAATTTAAGATTTCCTCCCCTAAAAAATTATTAAAACCAGAATTGAACACATGTAATTCTGTGGTTCAATATAAAGGAAGATCTACAAAGGAAATGCATGCCCTTATGTCTGAAATTGACAATGCTTCTTTTGGAGAACAACTTTCTGGTGAGGATAAAGATTCTATCATTAACTTGATAAAGTCTTTTCCTATGGCCTTTGCTCATGGGTCACATGAACTGGGATTAGTTAAAGAGGAAATGAAACTTTCATTGTCTTGTACATTAACTGATATACCACCTAGTTTATAGAAGAAGCCTTATCCTGCTTCTCCCACAAAGAGAAAAGATATTGAAGACAATATCTCTACACTTTTGAAAATGAATATTATTGAAAAGGTAGTTGAAACACCTAAATATTGTGTTATCTCACCTGTCCTAATTTCTTATGAGAAAGATAAAGCCAGATTATGTGGTGACTATAGAGCACTAAATACTTATAATTTTTATTATATCTACCCTTTACCTAGAATTAGCTCTATACATGCTACTTTACATGGTGCTAAATATATCAGCTGTTTGGATGGTAACAAGGGATATCACCAGGTACCTGTTGAGAAAAATTCTCAGAATTCTCTGATGATTGCTACTCATATGGGTATTTAAAAGTATACAAGGATGCCTTTTGGCCCTAAAAATGCCCCTTCAGTTTTACAAAAAGTCATGGATAACACATTCAATCAAGAGATTATTGAAGGATGGCTGATGGTTTATATTGATGATATCATTATATTCTCAAAAACATTTGAGGACCATCTTAACCACCTGTGTAAAGTGTTCCAGAAAATGGATGAAATAAATATGACACTTGCCTTAAAGAAATGTAAATTTGGTTTTCATTCTTTAAAAGTTCTTGGTCATGTTGTTTCAGGATTACAGATATGTGTTGACTAAAACAAAGCGGCAGCCATACAACAGGTGAAGGCTCCTACTACAGTTAGAAAGCTCCAGAGTTTTTTGGGAATGTGTGGATACTATAGACAGTATATTAAAAATTACCAAGTTATAGCTTTACCCCTTACCCAATTAACTAGAAAGGATGTTGCTTTTGTCTGGAATAGTGAAAGACAAAGAGCTTTTGACACTATGAAACACTGTTTGATGTCAGCACCAATTCTTGCTTTACCTGACTTTAATCAACCATTTGTTTTGTACACTGATGCCAGTTTCATTGGTCTTGGTGCTGCCCTCCATCAAAAACAAGTGATAAATGATAAAGTTTCAGAAGTAGTAATTTGTTATATTTCAAGAACCTTGAGAAATAGTGAATTGAAATATGGTGCTACTCAATTGGAATGTTTAGCTGTAGTGTGGGCTCTAGAAAAGCTTCATTATTACCTAGATGACCTGAAATTTGAACTTGTCACTGACTGCAGTGCAGTTAAATCCCTTTTGAACTTTAAAACACCAAACAGACATATGTTCAGATGGCAGTTGGCTGTTCAAGAATACAGAGGGAGAATGACAATTATTCATAGGGCTGGTATTGTTCACTCAAATGTAGGTATGTTATCTAGGTTACCTTTACCAAATAATGACTCTAATCCTGCTTATGATCCTGAGGATGAAATTATTCATATACATGAGATATATGTGGTTGATATGCAGGAAGAGCCATTACAGATTATTCTGGATTCATATGATAAGGACAATGACTTGAAAAAGTTATGCACCATATTAAATGATCCAAAGAATGCTTTAATACAAGCATTAATTAAAACCCTTCCACCCAAGTACCAGAAGGCTTTGGAAAAAGGAAAATTTTCAATTGATAAAGGATATCTATATTATAGAAGAAAGTTGAGTAATGTTATTGTTATTCCTCCTTCAATGAGAGAAATCATCTTGAAAATTTGTCATGATGACATATTAGCTGGACATTTTGATCTTGAAAAAAAATGATCAGAATTAAGAACACTGCTTGGTGGGTTAATATGTCTGAAGACACCAAATTATATGTTGAATCTTATGATTCTTGCCAAAAATCAAAAAGATTGACTGGTAAAAGAGCAGGATTAATGCAACATATTGAACCTCATGATGCACCATGGCAAATAATAAACATGGATTTTGTAGCAGGATTACCAATTGCTTGAAAAGACAGTTATAACTCTTTTTGGGTTATTGTGGATAGATTAACTAAAATGTGTAAATTTATCAATACTCACAAGGATTTTTCCACTAAAGAATTAGCTTTCTTATGGTGGTCTCATATGTTTAATACTGCTGGTTTTCCTAAAGCCATAATCTCTGACAGAGACCCTAAATTTACTTCTGAATTTTGGATGTCTCTGATGGATGTTTGTGGTTGTGATCTGAAACTTTCTACTGCCCATCATCCACAGACTGATGGCTTAGCTGAAAGAATGATTCAGACTTTAGAGGACATGATAAGAAGGTATTGTGCTTTTGGCCATGAGTATAAAGATAATGACAGATTCACTCATGATTGGGTTACTTTACTTCCTGGGTTGGAATTTGCTTATAACAGCACTGTTCATTCTGTTACTCAAAGAAAGCCTTTTGAGCTCTGGCTTGGATATGTTCCCAATACTCCTGCCCAAATTCTCAATAACAAAATACCTAAATTGGATATACATCCTGGTGTAAAATCTTTTCTTCAAATGCAACAACTTTGCAGAAATCATGCTCAAAAATGTATTGAAAAATCATTTGAATATGAGAAGAAGAGATGGGACAAATCCCATAAAGAATACACTTTTAAAAAGGGTGATGAAGTGTTGATTTCTACAGTCCACTTTAACTTACAAGGTAATAACAAATTGAAAGACCCATTTGTTGGTCCATTTGTTGTCAGAAGAATGATTGGAGATAATGCAGTTGAGGTTATTTTGTATTCTCCATATGACAGAAAACATCCTGTTTTTCCAATATCTCTTCTGAAACCTTACACATCCAATAGTGATTTATTTCCAAAAAGGAGGGGAAGACCAAAGAAAACCCCAAATGAAATCACTGAAACAGCAGAAATTGAAAAAATTCTAAATGACAGAATAGTCACTGCTGAAAAAGGTACAGAACACTTATTGAGATTCAAGAATAAATCATCTGAATATGATTCTTGGATACCTGGGAAGGAGATATCTAATCTTCCTACTTTACTAAAAAAGTATAAAAAGAAAAAATCATAGCAATTTTTTTATTGTTTTTTTTAGAGTGAGGGAGTGGCAGCCAGGCTACTAGACTCACCCAGTAAAATAATTGATTATCTTACTGAAGTGAAGCCACACCTTTTTAATACTTATTAATAAAATAATTAATTATTTAAACTACTTATGTATTACTTAAAAATAACTAGTTAAGTACATTAAGAAAGGTAGATAATTAATAAAAGATAATAAGTACCTTTCCCATACATATTTTATTCCCTAACACCGGTGATCAACCATACAGAGGAGTAGGAATAAAATTAGTTTTAAAAAATAATTATAAATTCTAAAAAATTCAAATTCTTTTATTAAGAATTGTAAATACTGTTGAATCTACATTTTAAAATCAAATGTTTAGTATTAAATGTGACAATCAAGAGAAACTTAAGTTTTATTTCAAATAATACTGATATCTTCCTTGACGCTCCATATAGTATAGATTCTATTATTTCACATACTTTCTTTTATTTAACTTTTCCCTCTCATACTCTTGTATTAGGATATATTAATCCCGTGTTTTGTTTTCTCACATTTTGCCTATAAAAGGTGCCTCCTTTTTGTGCTTTTCCATCATTCCTTTACTACATTATTTTATTACTATTACAAACATCAAACTTATTCTTATATTTTATAACATTAGTATTTACAATAACGTAACTCTGATCTATAAATTATATCAATATTTTAAATCTACCTCTTTTATTTGAGTAATTAAATCACTTTGATAAAGAAATATGTACCACTTGTTGAGAATCCATTATAATCTGTAAAATCCTTGTAGAAACCCCGTACCAAATCTTCTACACCAAAAGGGGACCTTGACAATATTTGTAGCTTAAAGTGGGGATTTAAATACTATGTTATTAAATAAGTATTATAATTTATTTAATAATTTTTCTGACACAATTAAGGGTCAAAAAAGCATCCAATATTATTGTTTAATAATATATGAAAGGTTTTTATTTAATATATAAATTTAAATAATTAATTTAATTACATTATAAGTCAATGTTACACATATAATTATAATATATGTTTGTAATTAATTAAATATTAATTTATAATTATTAAATACATAAAAGTGCACCATTATTTGTAGAATATAAAATATATTATGCTTAATTTAAATGTATAGATAATTTATATAACAATAAAATTAATATAGCACTTTTATTTAATAAGATACTTATATAATTTTGTTATGCAATAAAATATTAATTTATATATATCAAATGCAATTTTTTACACCCTCTTTCAGGTCCAATAAGTTAACATATCATTAACTGGGCTCCTGGTATAGCCTGGCTGACACTACAAGCTTTATAAAATATTATATAAATAACTAAAGGTTTCTTTAAGTCTGTTAGTAATTATATTTGATATTTAAGCAGAAATAAAATACTTACTTGATCATTATTTCCTATTACACCAGTACTTCTCGTTGTGTCAATACTCACAAATCTGTTGTTACACTCCCCTTAATTATTCTCTTTATTTTCTTTTATTTATTTTATTTTTTTATTATATCCTTTACATCCATTTTCCTTTCCTCTAGCTTCATCATTTCTTATTCTTCTTCTTTTCCTTCTTCTAAACAACCGGCTGACAACTGGGAGCCCTTCCAATAGACAATGACGACTTCTGAAAAACAACTCAATGCACAGACCACCTAGTGCAAAAACGTCAATTTTCACTGCGACCATGTTTTAAACTTGGGTTCAACTTTTTAGGTTTATATAATATTAATTTATATATATTTCAAGGTGATTTCTTGATCACTATAGTAAGTAAACCTTTTCACCTATCAACTATATTATTAAATTTTTATTGCAATAACAGTGCCTTATTTATTTTGCTGAGTCACTGAGTGTAAGTGATCAATTTTTTTTCCTAGTTGACCATAATAGAGTTATTATCTTAGTCCTAGAAGATCATTATTTTCTTAAAGAATTATTAAATTAATTTTTTATTAAAATTTTGATATTATTGGTTGACCGTAATAGTACTCAGTGCTTAGTCCCAATATTACCAATATAATTTTGGTTGACTTCTTAAACCTTTTTTGGTTAATCCCAAAATAATTATTGTTTATTTCTTAATAATATAAGTTGTAATTACATATTTTTTGTATTACAATTTTATTGTTAATTGATTTATAAACTGAATAAAATTTATATTTTTATTTTTTAAAAAATAATTTAAATTTTTTTATTTATTTTGAAAAATATAAATTTAAATCATTGATTAAATCCAATTGATTTTGGTTCACAGTTTTTATGTCCAGTAGCTTGACAAGCAGCATGTATAATCTTCATGTTGATGAAATGATGTGGATATTGATAATGAATCTGTAGGTTCTTCAAAATTAACTTACAGAAATTCTTCAGCTGAAAAAAAACCTTCATATTCTTCAGGACATAGAAATGTCAGGGGAGTGGAAAACCCCCCTCCCCCAATTACTCTGAAAGAAGTAAAGCCTCAGATCAATCAGGAAAATCCTCTAAAGGGTATAAAAATAAAAAAGATCCCTCTGGCGCAGCAAATATACAATCTGTCCAGTCATATAAAAGAACTGAAAGCATAAAACATGAAGTACAAGGCAAAAGTAGACACACTCTGGCAACAGATGCAGGAGTTCTTAAATCACAAGCAGGTTCAACCTCCTCCTTTACCAACCACTCAGCCTCAGCCTCAACCTCAGCCCCATCAGGCACCCAGCTCTTTCACTCAAAGTAAGAACACTCTACAAGTGGAACAGTGGAAATGGGACTACCTGATGAGCCATTAACAGCATAATGTACAGCTACAAGCAGTTCAACATCCTGGCCCATCCAGGACACAAACTTACCATCAACCTCCTCAGGCCCATCCTTATCAGGGAGGCAGAAGAAAGAAGGCACAGGGGAAATTTTCTCCCTTGCTATGGTAAGTAATTTGTTTGATAAAAAGGTTGGTATGTATAGTAATAAATCTTCCTCCACAGGTAATCTTGTTAAAAATGGTGAAAGTGTTGAACTTTCTGCCTCTAATACCTAACCCATTCCTCACTCCAGATTCTTACCATTGTCTCAAGTTATTCTCCTTGCTCATATCCTCTTTTCCTGACCTTTTCTGCCGAGGAACTTCAAAGATACAAGCTCCAGCATCAAGAACAACATTTCTTTCCCACCTGGAGTCAATGTCTTGATTCTGGACCTCGAGGACGTGTTTCTTTACTTGGAGTGTGAATATTTTCCTTGGCTGAGAGCTTTTTCCTTGGATGTCAACCTGTCTCCTTTCCTGTATTGTAGTTTAGTAGTTTTGTTGACATCGTGTTAGTTTCTGTTGTTTTGGATGGTGGACTTTGTCATATAATGAGCCCTCTCTTTGCCATTTCTGTTTTCCCCATCCAAATCTTTTTCTTTCTCTTTCTCTCTATTCTCTTTATCCCTTCCACTGCTTCTTCCTGTCCACTGCTTTCCCTTTTGGCCGCATCTGACAGTCTTTGCACTGTGTGGGGAGAATAGAGTCTTTTGTCCAGTTTTAGCACACGCTTTGTTGTAGTTACTTGTTGTTGTAAGGTGCACAGTTGCTGATTGACCTGTGTTTAGCTTTCCTCTGTGCTAAAACTTCTTCAGGTTATGGGCCCAGTTGCCTAAAGCACCTCTCTCAAGAATACTTACAACAAAACCACTTACTGGACAATAAAACAGCCTTTTCTCTCAGATTTTGGATCATCCTCTTCACATCTCATCTTCTTTCTCTCAAATTCTTTGCTGTTGACTCAACCAAATCATGGCCTCCAATCAGGATTCAAGTAGGGTTATGTCACCCCTCTCACTGACAAATCCTATGACACCTGGGAACACATTATGCGTCTTCACTTTGAAGTTCTGGATCTTTTTGGCATTTTTTCTGGACAGGTTCCTGCCCCTGTTCCTTACAATGATGGTTCACCTTCAGATGCTGAAATCAAAGCTCAACTTGCTTTATGGATCAAAAATGACACCAGGTGCAAGTGTGAAATCATCACCAGATTGGATGATGTTAACAAGAAACTGGTGAACTCTTGCCACACCTCTGCTCAAATGTGGTCAGTTCTTGCAAGAGGACATGCCAGCAATCAAGTTGGATCACGGATTTCACACTTTCTCTCTCTGAAGGAGGTGACCCCAAAACTCATGTTGATGCTTTCAAAGGCATTAACTTCCATATGATCTGCTCTGGGCTCATCATTCCCCAGGAAATTCTTATTTATCTCTTCTTTGCCACTCTTCCACCCTCCTACAAACATTGGCATGGTTTGCTCACCAGAGACAGACAGGAAATTGATCACCTGCATCTGGATGATGTTTTATCTTCTTTCCTGGATTATGCTGCTGATGACAAAGTTGTTGATGAATTTCACAATGCTATGTCAAACATCAATGCTCATTCTGCCTCAACCAAAACATCAAAGTCATCCAAATCCAAGGCACACAGAAAACTCTCATGTTCTGTTCATGGTCAAAATGTTGGACATGATGATAATCATTGCTTTGTTCAACATCCTGAACTCCGTCCTAAGAAGAACCAAGCCAACTCAGCTGCCCCATCAAAGGACAGTTCCAACAAAGCAACTCCTGTTCCCCCTCATCAGGAAGAACAACCTGATGCCACAGCTAATTGTGCTTTTGTCTTCCCTTCTGATGAAGAATTTCTTTTTACAGCTGTTGCCTGCTTGTCTGAAAAATCAAATTCTGACTGCATTATCAACACTTCTGCTTCCATGGCTTCTCATTCCTCAAACCTTTCTCCAATTATTGATTCTGGGGCCAGCTGTCATATGTTTAACAACTGAGACAGTTTTATCAGCTTTCAACCTGTCAAAATTCAAATTAAACTTGCTGGTATTGGGAAATCAATCTATGCAACTGGAAAAGAAACTGTTTCTGCTTCTGGAGGAATGGAAGGAAATGTTTTCTTTTCTGATGCTCTTTATGTCCCTGATCTTGGAAGGAATCTCATCTCCCTGGGACGTCTTTGGAAAACTGGTTGTCTTCTCATCCCTGCACCAGTTAATCCTGCATCAAACTTCATTATTTTACGTAATGGAAAGAATTATATGGGAGGAGTCATTTCCAATTCATTATTTGAAGTTTCTGTGGTTCCAAAAGGCATGTCTCCCTCTAATTCCTCAGCTCTCTATGCAAAAGCTTTAAGTCAGTCTCTAACTCTCTGGCACAACAGATTAGGACATCCATATGCCCCATATATTCAAAAATCTTTTAGTGGAATGGCATCAGCTGTATCTAGTTCTAGTTTGTCTGATTCTGAAATCCATTTTTGTGAGCCGTGTGTGTTGGGTAAACAAACCCATGCTTCCTTTCCTGGCCAGTTGCCTGTTGCCAAAAATCCTCTTGACGTTATCCACACAGATTTATCTGGGAAAATTCAACCTCCTTCTTTTGATGGTTTTCAGTATTACCTTAAGTTCACTGATCAGGCCACTTCATACTGTCATGTTTACCTTCTTTCCTCAAAAGCCCAAGTATTCAAATATTTCTTGGAATATAAGGCATCTGTAGAGCTGCATTCTGGCTTCAAAATCAAAAAGCTTGTTTGTGATGGTGGTGGTGAGTATATCAACTCTAGTCTGGTCAACTTTCTTAAACAACATGGCATTGCTCTTCATGTTACGGCTCCTTACACTCCCCAACAAAATCCAATTTCTGAGAGAGGAAACCGTATTACCACTGAAAAATCCAAAACCATGATGTTTCATTCTAATTCACCAATTCACCTACAGTCAGAAGCAGTCAAAACAGCAGTATATCTTGAAAAAAGATTACCAACCAAAGCTCTTCAAAACAAATCAACTTCTTTTGAAGCTTGGAATAAATCCAAACCCAGAGTTTCACACCTCAGAGTTTTTGGCTGTGCTTGCTATGCCTTCCATGACAAACATCAATGTCCTGGAAAGTTTTCAGCTAATTCCAGAAAGTGTGTCATGCTTGGATATGAAGTTGGAACAACAAATTATTGCGTTTGGGACCTTGAGCTTAAAAATATAGTTATTTCCAAATCTGTGGCCTTCAATGAAAATTTCTTCCCTTTTCTTGATACCAGATTTAAGCGCCCTCAATGGTCACAACTGATGAAACAAATTCCAGAGAAAATTCATGATAGTCAACCACTTTCAACACCTGGCCTTTCCTTTTCTCCAGCTCAATCTCCTTCTGAGTCTCCAACTCCTGATCCATCCTCAGGAAACATCTCTGATTCACATTCTGAAGATAATTCTCCTTCTTCTTTCTCATCTTCTGATTTTCACATGTCAGGTACACCTTCCAATTCAACTCCTTGTCCTTCACCTGGCCACTTAACAAGATTACCTCATTCCAATGTCCCAGATGAAGAAGATTTCAGTCAATCTGATCCATCATATTCATCAATTGAGCCAGACAATCTAGCAGATCCTGATTATGTTCCCTCATCACAATCCCCTAGTTATTCTGACAACTCTTCAGCTGAAAAATCCACTCCTGAACATTTATGTCAAATTTATTATGATCATTATCAACATGATTCCTACTCTGTTTCTCCTGATCCTCTTGTGTTAAATGCAGCAAATGCTTGTGCTTTCTCTCTAGAAGCTCCCTTGCTAGCTCATGAAATTCCTGGACCCCAGTGTTATAAGCAAGCAATCTATTCCAAATATTCAGCATAATGGGCAGAGGCTGTGAAAAATAAATATAAAGCACTTCAGCATTGTAACACCTAAAAAATTGTCCCCAGGCCTGAAAAAGCTAATGTGATTGGCTGCAGGTGGGTTTTCAGGGTTAAACCTAATGCTGATGGCGGTGTTTCAAAGTTCAAAGCCTGTTGCGTAGCAAAAGGATATTCTCAAATCCTAGGAATAGATTTTCATTAAACTTCTGCATCCACTGGACGGATCACCTCTCTCAGGACCATTCTTTCTTTAGCAGCTTATTTTGACTGGGATGTTCATCAAATAGATGTAGTGGCAGCTTTTCTCCAGGGAAACCTGAATGAAACTGTTTATATGGAACAGCCTGAAGGAACATTAACTGCTTGAAATGAAGGTAAAGGTTTTCCAATTGTTGTGTCCTCTTTATGGCATCAAACAAGCTCCCTTTTGCTGGAATTCATGTATAAATGACTACTTGTGCAAGCTCAACTTCTCTCCCCTTAAGTGTGATCAGTGTGTGTATGTTTGGAGAAACAAATCACAAATCTGTATCATTTATCTTCATGTCATTGATATGGTCATTACTGGTAATCATTTTCTTTGGTTCAAAGACAAAATCAAAACTGAATTTGAGATGGATGATCTTGGTCCTGCCACTTGGATTTTGGGAATGCGTCTCACCAGGAACAGAACAGCATGTACTCTTTCTTTATCACAAGATTCTTATGCTGAAAAAGTTTTTTCCAACTGGAATATGGCCAACTGCAATCCCTGTCTTACTCCCTTATCCCCAAATGATTATCCTGTCAAAGCAACTAGTGAAGAAATTGTTGAATTCAATGCTCTGAAAATCAATTACCGCTCTGCTATTGGTGCACTCAAATATTTGTCTGTTGCAACAAGACCTGATCTCTCTTTTGCAGTTGGTGCATTATCTCAACATCTCATTGAACCAGGTATCAAACACTGGCTTTCTGTCAAACACACTTTCAGATATCTGCGTGCCACCTCATCATCATCTCTCACTTTTGGAGGAAAATGCCCAATTCCAAATCATCCATCACTCTGTCCTCTTATTTTCTCTGACACTGATTATGCTGAGGATCCTGATACCAGGCGCTCAACTAGAGGGTATGTTGCCTTACTCAATGGAGGAGCTATTTCCTGGAGTTCTAAAAAGTAGCAAGTTGTACTATCTCTAGTACTGAAGCTGAGTTCAGAGGCATTGTGGATGCTGGATGTGAAGCAATCTGGCTGACTAAATTACTTACTTCCTTCAACATTCCTAAATCACCTTCACCTTTAATCCTTGCTGACAATGCCAGTTCCATCTCACAATGCAAGGATTAACTCAGATACCGTCAAAGATCAAAACATGTGGACACTCAACTTTGTTGGATTACTGAAAGCATCAACAAAATCCATTTTCAGCTTCAACACATTTCAACTGAACACATGGTGGCTGATCTTCTTACAAAATCTTTGGGAAAAGTCAAGCTGTCTTATCTCCTCAAACTCATGGGTCTGGTATTAAGGGGGGTGTTGAAATTTCTGCCTCTAATACCTGACCCATTCCTCACTTCAGCTTCTAACCATTGTCTCAAGTCATTTTCCTTGCTCATATCCTCTTTTCCTGACCTTTTCTGCCAAGGAACTTCAAAGATACGAGCTCCAGCATCAAGAACAACAATTCTTTCCCACCTGGAGTCAATGCCTTGATTCTGGACCTTGAGGACGTGTTTCTTTACCTGGAGTATGAATCTTTTCCTTGGCTGAGAACTTTTTCCTTGGATGTGAACCTGTCTCTTTTCCTGTATTGTAGTTTAGTAGTTTTGTCGATGTCGTGTTAGTTTCTGTTGTTTTGGATGGTGGACTTTGTCATATAATGAGCCCTCTCTTTGCCATTTCTGTTTTCCCCATCCAAATCTTTTTCTTTCTCTTTCTCTCTATTCTCTTTATCCCTTCCACTGCTTCTTCCTGTCCATTGCTTTCCCTTTTGGCTGCATCTGACAGCCTTTGCACTGTGTGGGGAGAATAGAGTCTTTTGTCCAGTTTTAGCACACACTTTGTTGTAGTTACTTGTTGTTGTAAGGTGAACAGTTGCTGATTAACCTGTGTTTAGCTTTCCTCTGTGCTAAAACTTCTTCAGAAAGAACTGTTAAACCTATTAAGAGACAAATTCCTGTAATGAGTAGCCCCAATGATATAATTAGTAAATTGTTATTTGAAGAGCCTTTACATTTAACTACAACTTCTTTAATTAATCCTTCTCTTGAAATTAAACATGATTCTGTTTCTCCTGAATTCTATGCCTTGCTTGAGAAAATGTTTGAGAAAATATTGAATGATACCCTTGATTTTAATGTTGTAAAAGACAATATTTTGAGAGATGTATTAGCACATGAAAGTGACAGATTGAATAATATGCATTTACATTGTAAATTGAGTTCTTCTGTGCAAGATACAGCTTTTTTTAAAATAAAAGAAACTATGAATATTGTTCTTAGTCAAAAAAACAAATAAGAAGTGATCATAGAGCTATTTCAGATAAAAACCTTTATCTGCATAAAACTTTGAGTGAGTTGAAACCCCTTATTGTTGAGAATTCTTCATTAAAGAGTGAAAATAAGTCTCTACACAATGAGTTGAAAAAGCTGAAAATTGATTTCCAGGCTCTGAGTAACAAATACTCAGTTTATGAAGACAGAAATGTTTTATCCCTTGAAAAAATCAATGACCAAATGTCTGAAATTCCATGGATAAAAAATTATTTGTCTGAGCTACAAGAAAAATTCTCAGCCTTACCTGTAATCATTATGGTGTAGATCAAAATTATGCCCATAAGCTGAATAAGAATAAAGGAAAAGAGCCTGAACAAAGCAGCTCCTTTCTTCCTCCTATTTTAGCCATTAAAAAACCTGACAATGAGTCTGTGAAATCTTTTGCAACTAGCAAAAAATATTTTAATGTCCATGAACCAGCTGTTTCTGTAAATAATGAAATTTATGAACACCTTTCAAAACTTCAAGAATTATTAATCTTAAATAATTCTAATCAAAAGGTGGACCATCCCAGTAACTAAAAAATATGGCCTAAACTGGATCAGTATCCCACCTTTGATGGTGACTCTTCATCTGATTGGCAGCACTTTGTCCAAAGAATTGATAATCTAAAAAATTCCTATAAATTTCCAGATGAAGAGATTTTTTCTAAATTAATTTCTTTATTTTCTAATGTAGCTTTAATGTGGTATGAATCTGTCTTATTGGACAATCAACATTATACTTGGAAAGAGTGGAAAACATTGATTGAAAATCAATTTGGTGGTTCAAAATTTAGACTTGCTCAACAGAGATAATATGAGACTGCAAAATATGCATCCTCCTGTCCTTAAAAACCTATTGTTTTCCTCATGAAAATAACAAAAATTCTTAGAGCAATGGATCCAAAAATGGATTATGATATTTGGAGAGACAAAATTCTCTATAAATTGCCAAATTCTATGAGAGATTTGATTGTGGCAAGGACTCTGAGCATGTTAGAGAAAATTCTTCCTTTATTAATATCTGTAATGAAGTTCTACTTAATCATAGATATGAACCAAGGAGTTATCTTTTTAAATCTTATCATTACCAGAAAAAGCCTTCCACAAAACTTCCAGACAAAACTGGTTAACCCTCTGCTTCAGTTGCACCAAAGAAATATGTAACAAACACTTGTTTTAAATGTAACAAACCATGGCAGAAGGGACATATTTGTGACAAGAAAATTCATCTTGCTGAACAAACTAAGGAATCTGAAAATACTCAAGCTGATCTTGATGATTCCTCAAGTGACTGTAATAGTAATATTTCTTATGACCATGATTCTTCTCAAGAAGTTTTAGTCTTAGAAAAAGATATCCAATATTTAGACAACTGGTCTGAAAATTGTGATGTTGATCTATCTTTTGTAGAAAATGCTGAAATCATTAAGGATATTATTGACAGTTAAACTTTAATATCACCCTTGAGAGCACCAGTTATCATAAATGGTAAAAATGTTGAGGTTACTCTTGACTCTGGTGCTGGAGGAGTGTAGTGTCTGAGAAAGCACTAGCTTTAGTGGATAAAGATTATCAAAGCAAATTGTTACCTATAACATCTGAAAAATGGAAAGGTTATGGTTCTGTTTTATGTCCCATTGGCAAGTACAAGACCACTGTGTTCTTTAAATATAATGGTGGTTTTTTCAGAGCTATTTGTGAATTTTTTGTGATGAAAAATGACAATTTAAGCAATTGGTTTATCATGAGAAATGACATTTTAACCATGTTTGGCATTAAATTGGATCCTACAAACAATTGTTTTACCTTGGGCATGAATGGGAAAAGAAAATTTAAAATTTCTTCTTCTAAAAAGCATTCTGCACCCTTATTAAAATCTTGTAATTCATTGATCCAATGTAAAGGTAGACAACCAGAGGAAATGGATGTATTATTGTCTGAAATAGACACAGCTTCATTTGGTGATTAATTAATTAATGATCAAAAAGATTCAATAGTTGCCTTGATTACATCTTTCCCTATGGCTTTTCTCATGGTTCCTATGTGTTAGGATTGGTTAAAAATGAAATGAAAATTTCTTTATCCTGTAATTTGAATGAAATACCTCCTAGCCTTAAGAAAAAACCTTATACTGCTTCTCCCACAAAGAGAAAAGATATTGAAGATAATATCTCAACTTTATTAAGTATGAATATTATTGAAAAAGTAGATGTTACACCAAAATATTGTGTCATCCCTCCAGTTTTAATTTCTTATGAGAAGGATAAAGCTAGACTTTGTGGAGATTATAGATCATTTAATACTTATAATGTGGATGATATTTACCCCTTACGCAGAATTAGCTCTATACATGCTACCTTGCAAGGCGCAAAATTCATAAGCTGTCTGGATGGTAATAAAGAATATCATCAAATAACTGTTGAAAAATCCTCCCAAAATATTTTGCTGATTGCAACTCATATGGGAATTTATAAATATTTTAGGATGCCCTTTGGCCCTAAAAATGCCCCTTCAGCATTCCAAAAAGTAATGGATAACATATTTCATCAGGGAAATTATTGAAGGATGGTTAATGGTTTATATTGATGATATCATAGTTTTTTCTAGAACTTTTGATGAAAATATCCAACACTTAAATACAGTCTTCCAGAAAATGGATGAAATTCACATGACTCTATCCTTGAAAAAGTGTAAATTTGGTTTTCAATCCCTGAAAGTCCCATAGGTCATGTAGTTTCTGGCTTACAAATATGTGTAGACCAAGGTAAAGTTGCTGCTATCCAGAATGTAAAAGCACCAACTTCTGTAAGGGAAACAAAAAGTTTTTTGGGAATGTGTGTCTACTATAGAAAATACATTAAAAATTATCAAGTCATAGCCCTACCACTTACAAAATTGACTAGAAAGGATGTGGCTTATATATGGAATGAGGATATCCAAAAAGCTTTTGATACATTAAAGAAATGTTTAATGTCAGCTCCAATCCTTGCCCTTCCAGATTTTAATAAGCCTTTTGTTCTCTTTACAGTTTCAAGTTTTATTGGACTTGGAGCTGCTCTACACCAAAAACAAATAATTAATGATAAAATTTCAGAAGTAGTGATTTGTTATATTTCAAGAACCTTGAGAAAGAGTGAATTGAAGTATAGTTCCACTAAGTTAGAGTGCTTAGCAGTAGTATGGGCTTTAGAAAACCTTCATTATTACCTAGATGATCAAAAGCTTGAATTGGTTACTAATTGCAGTGCTATGAAATCACTCTTGAACTTGATAACACCAAATAGACATATGTTTAGGTGGAAACTTGCTGTTCAAGAATACAGAGGTAGAGTGACTACTATTCACAGGGCTGGAAATGTTCATTCAAATGTTGATATGTTGTCCAAATTGCCTCTTCCAAAAGGTGTATCCAATCCAGCCTATGTACCTGAGGATGATACAGTACATATACATGGTATATACATTGTTGATATGGAAGAGGAACTATTGCAAATAATTCTGGATTCATATGATAAAGATTCAGATTTAAATTAATTAGTTACAATCTTGAATGATCCAAAGAATGCTTCTATTCAAGCATTGATAAAAACTCTTCCTCCAAAGTACCAGAATGCTTTGAATAAGGGAAAGTTTTCCATTGAAGATGATTATATTTATTACAGGAGAAAACTTACAAATGTCATTGTTATTCCTCCTTCCATGAAAGAAACCATCTTGAAATTTTGTCATGATGACATATTAGCAGGACCTTTTGATCTTGAGAAAACCATTATCAGAATTAAGAACACTGCTTGGTGGGCTAATATGTCTGATGACACTAAATTATATGTTGAATCTTGTGATTCTTGTCAAAAATCTAAGAGATTGACAGGTAAAAGTGCAGGATTGTTGAAACATATTGAAGCACCTGATCCTCCTGGGCAGATCATTAACATGGATTTTGTCACTGGTCTTCCTGTAGCAGGTAAAGACAATTATAAATCTTGTTGGGTAATAGTGGATAGATTCACCAAAATGTGCAAATTTATTGCCACCCACAAAGATGTATCCACAAAAGAATTAGCTTTCTAATGGTGGTCTTACATGTTTCATATTGTTGTATTTCCAAAAGCCATTATCTCTGACAGAGACCCTAAATTTACATCTGAATTTTGGATTTCTGTGATAGATATTTGTGGCTGTGAGTTAAAATTACTTACAGCTCACAATCCTCAGACTGATGGTCTAGCTGAGAGAATGATTCAAACTCTGGAAGATATGATTAGAAGGTATTGTACCTTTGGATTAGAATATAAGGACAATGATAGATTTACTCATGACTGGGTTACTCTATTGCCAGGTCTTGAATTTGCTTATAATAGCACTGTTCATTCTGTCACTGAGAAAAAGCCTTTTGAGCTTTGGTTAGGTTATGTCACAAACAATCCTGCTCAAATTCTCAATAATTAATTACCAAAGTTGGAAATACACCCTAGTGGAAAGTCTTTTATGCAAATGCAACAGCTATTTAGAAAACATGCTCAAAGCTGTATTGATAAGAAATTTGAATATGAAAAGAAAAGATGGGATAAATCCCATAAAGAATACACCTCTGAAAAGGGTGATGAAGTGTTGATATCTACTGTCCATTTCAATGTACAAGGAAACAACAAATTAAAAAATCCTTTTGTGGAAACATTTGTTGTTAAAGAAATGGTTGGATATAATGCAGTAGAAGTTGTATTGTACTCTCCATATGATAGAAAACATCCTGTTTTTCCCATTTCTTTGCTTAAACCTTATACTTCTAACAGTGACTTATTTCCCAAAAGAAGGGGAAGACCTAAGAAAAACCCTCAGGAAGTCACAGAAACTGCAGAAATTGATAAAATTCTCAATGATAGAATTATCACTTTTGAAAGAGGTATTGAATATTTATTGAGATATAAGAACAAATCATCTGAAAATGATGTGTGGATACCTGGAAAAAGAATTTTAAATCTTCCTACTCTGTTAAAAAGTATAAAAAGAAAAAATCTTAGCATTTTTTATTGTTTATTTTAGAGTGAAGGAGTGTCAGCCAGGCTATACCAGGAGCCCAGTAAATTGTTATAATAATTTATTGGAATTATAAAACAGAATAAAATTATGTATTTTCATGTATTTAAAATAAAATATTTTATAAATAAGTAAAATAATTATTATATTAATTTTATTATTAAGTAAATATTTATTACATAAAAATATATTATATTCTATAAAATCATGGTGCATTTTTATGTATTTAATATTTATAAATTAATAATTAATTATTTATAAAAATATATTATAAGTGTAATGATAAATTTAACTTATAATGTAATTACAATTTAATTAATAAAATTTGTATATTAAATACGAATTGCCATATATTATTATCCATAAACATTGGGCACTTTTTTGACCCTTAACTGTGTTAGAAAAATTATTAAATAATTTAAAACACTTATTTAATAAAATGATATTCAAATTCTCTCTTTAAATTAGTAATATCATTAAATTAATTATTTGTTTTAATTAAACTAGTTATTAAATTACTTAAATAGTTAAAACAATTAATTAATTTTTTCTTTATACTTGGTTAAATTGATTACATAAATTTTGGTGTGAAAGTAATTTTATTTTTTTAATTAAACCCTTTAAATCTTACTGTAATACCAGTATAGGATTTTTTTTCTCACAGTTCTCATGTTTCATACTCACTTAGTTACTCATTATATTAATTAATTGGTTTGGAAATTTATGGTGGAAAACTTATTTACTTGCTCACCATTTTCGTAAGCCGGTTGTCTAGAAGAAGGAGAAGAAGAAGAATATTAAGCGGAGAGGAGCAGAAGGAAATATAACTAAGGGATTACAAAAATACTAAGAAATGAAAATAATAAGAATAATAAAAATGATTAAATGAAATAAGGAAAATGCAACAACAATTTATGAGGAATGACAAAACTGTGAGGATTATTATATTGTTAAAATATTTATTTAAGTAAGTTACATTTTTCTCTGTGTGGCTAACAATTATTATTACTAATAAACCTAAAGCAACCTTTGATTATTTATGTAATATTTAGATTAGATTTATAATACTAATAAAATAAAAATAAATGTGTTGTATATATTAAAAAATATGTTAGAGTTGAGAGTAATCAGTGATGGGGCTACAGGGGGTTACCCAAGGCCTTTATATAGGCAAGGGGCCCTCTGAAGCGCCACAATAAAGTATATACAAAGAATTATGAAAACATAATAAAAAATAACTAATGTTTGAGTAAATTTAAGGGGAAATATGACACAATTAGCTAAGACACATGAGTTAGAGCCCAAATATCCACCAATTTAAACCCAAACAGTTACCATAAAATTAGTGAGTAATTAAATAAGTTTGAGACACATAAAAACAATTAATTTAACCCTACAACATGTCTTACAACCCTTTAAGTAATAACCAATTTAAATGAAACATGAAAAATAAACTTAATAGGGGGTATCAATGTTAGAAATATGCCATTTCAAAATACCTCTTTTTTCTACCAAATAAGTTATTACTATTTCCTCATATATGTCATATCTATCCCCCAAAACACCTTTATATGTATTATTAAACTCAAGTTTGTTACTTTATTTTTGTGCTTCAAAATAAATTTTTAAATTTTTCAGTTTTTTAACATTGATACCTATCAGCCAGGATGTCTAGAAGATTGAAGAAATGAATAGGAATAATAAAGGACAGAAATGGAAATAATAAGGTAGTAATATAAAATGAAATAAAATAAATAAAATTTGAGAGAATAGGACGACAATTTAATTGAGAGATGACAAAAGTTGTAAGTATTAAGTTAAATTGAAAATATTATTATTAATAGTAAGTGTTCAAAAGCGTGTCAGTTCAATTTTAGTATTATAAGTCTTAAAGCAACCAATAATAATTTATATAGTATTTAAATTAGATATAATGCACTAATAAAAATAGTAAATAAAGAAATTTAATTAAAATATGTTGAATGATTGTATAGTAAGTAAGTCATGAGCTACCAGAAGGACTTCTAAAGCCCTTTTATAGGCAAGAGGACATTCTGGAGTGTTCCAATAGTATATACAAAAAGGTAAAATTATGTGAAATAATTAATTTAAAAGAATCTAATTTAAAAACATAAAAAATAAATCCGTGAATAAAAAATATCCTTTCCCATTAGTAATCCCTAAAGAAGAATAGAATTAATATAACAACTAACTACGTGAGTATAAAAAATATGAGAACTATGAGAAAAAATCTAAAGAAGGAATACCAAAACTAGAAAAGTATAATTAAAATAAAAGGAAGTATTTTTACGGTTTTAAATAAGCTTAACTAAGTATGAGTAATATTAATTTAACTATTTCAAGTAAATGAACTATTAAATCAATTGAAAAATTAATTAAGTCAATACAGGAACCTTTTAACATGAGAATTTGAATTTAATCATATGAAATTAATGTAGTAATATTGGTAACAAAATTAGGGGTCACAGAAGCGCCAAATATTGATGGATATTATTATATGATAGGTTGTATTTAGTTTTATATAAATGTTATTATTTAAAAATTGTAATTACTGTGTAGGTTAAATTTAGACTGATAATATAATTTTAAATAATTTATTTATACATTAAAATCACACCATGGTATTATAGAATATTATATTTATTTATGTAATACAATTTATTTAATAATAAAATTAAGTATAATATTTTATTTCATTCACAAAACATTTATAATTTTATTTTAAATAATTTTTTGTATTTACATAAAGTTATTCCTTTACAGTAATTTATTATATAAATTACTGGACTCCTGAGATAGCCTGGCTGACAATACCCCTTAATATAACAGGTAAAAATAATTTAATTAATTAATTTAGTATAAAACAGAGTAATTAATTATTTTAATTACTTTTATTAGTGCAATAATTATTTTAAATTAAAACACATACTTATTATAACAAAATTACATAATTTTAGAATAAAACATTAATAATTTATTTAATAAAGTGTTTTAACTTGTTTAATACTTTGATGACACAATTTGTCAGCCAGGCTATTCCAGGAGTCCAGTAAATGATATGTAACTTATAAGACCTGAAAGAGGGGGTAAGAATTGTATTTAATGTATATAAATTAATATTTTATTCCATAATAAAATTATATAAGTATTTTATTACATACAAGTGTTATATTAATTTTATTGGTTATATAAATTTTTATACATTTAAACTTAACATAATATAATATATTCTACAAATAATGGCTCATTTTTTATGTATTTAATAATTATAAATTTATCTTTAATTAATTAAAAACATATATTATAATTATAAGTGTAAAATTAACTTATAATATAATTAAATTAATTAATTATATTTATATATTAAATATCATTTCTTATAATATTAAACAATAAATAATGACGCTTCTTTTGACCTATAATTGTGTCAGGAAAAACTAATTAATACTGAATTGAAATAAATTACATATTTGTTGCGTCAGAATATTTTTTGTTTCACTTAAAAATCCTTAAATCAGACTGTACCATCTGTTTTGAATGATTTTTCTCATAGTTCCTATGTTCCAGGCTTGTTTAGTTATTCACTATTTTTACTTACTGATTTGGGAATTAATGGCGGGAAAATTGGATTCTTAATTGGGGTTTTTAATTATTTGTTTCATATTTTTCTCTACATTGTTATGTTTCACTTATTCTTTTTAAATTCTTGTTTTATTCTATTATGTTTCTTGTATTTACAAATATAGTAGCGCTTCAGAGGGCCCATTGCCTATAAAAAGGCCTTGGTTAATCCCCTGTAGCCCCATCACTTATTATACACTCAACAAATTAAATACACTTTTTATATTACGTTTATATTCTTTTTATTAGTAATAAAATTCTAATTAAAATTCTATATAACAAATTAAAGGTTGCTTTAAGTCTGATAGTGATCATAGTGTCTGCTGCGCATAGTCCTTACATCATAATAATATTATTAATTAATAATAACCTCACTTTTGTCACCTCTCAAGAAAACCGTTGTTGATTCCTCTCAATAAATTAAATAATCTTTTTATATTTTATTTCTTTTATTTTCCTTCTTGTCCTCCTCCATTTCTCCACCTTTCCTCACCTACTTCTAGACGACTGACCAACACAATTAGGAATCAAAAAAGCATCCAATATTATTGTTTAATAAGATATGTAAGGTTTTATTTAATATATAAATTTAATTACATTATAAGTCAATTTTGCACTTATAATCATAATATATGCTTATAATTAATAACTTGTTAATTTATAATTATTAAATACATGAAAATGTGCCATAATTTATAGAATATAACATTTATTATGCTTAATTTAAATGTATATAAAATTTATATAATAATAAAATTAATATAATACTTATTTTACTTATATTTAATAAGATACTTATATAATTTCATTTTTCAATATAATATTAATTTATATACATAATATGCATATTTTTACACCCTCTTTTGTTTCCAGTAAATTAACATCACATTTACTGGGCTCCTGGTATAGCCTGGCTGACACTCCCTCACTCTAAAAAAACAATAAAAAATATTAAGATTTTTTCTTTTTATACTTTTTAACAGAGTAGGAAGATTTAAAAATTTTTTTTTTCCAGGTATCCACACATCATGTTAAGATGATTTGCTCTTATATCTCAATAAATATTCAATACCTTTTTCAGAAGTGATAATTCTATCATTGAGAATTTTATCAATTTCTGCAGTTTCTGTGACTTCCTGAGGATTTTTCTTAGGTCTTCCCCTTCTTTTGGGAAATAAGTCACTGTTAGAAGTATAAGGTTTAAGAAAAGAAATGGGAAAAACAGGATGTTTTCTATCATATGGAGAGTAAATTACAACTTCTACTGCATTATCTCCAACCATTCCTTTAACAACAAATGGTCCCACAAAAGGATTTTTTAATTTGTTGTTTCCTTGTACATTAAAATGGACAGTAGGTATCAACACTTAATCACCCTTGTTAAATGTGTATTCTTTATGGGATTTATCCCATCTCTTCTTTTCATATTCAAATGCTTTATCAATACAGCTTTGAGCATGTCTTCTGCATAGCTGTTGCATATGCATAAAAGATTTTACACCAGGATGTAGTTCCAACTTAGGTAATTTATTATTGAGAATTCGAGCAGGATTTTTTGGGACATAACCTAACTAAAGCTCAAAAGGCTTTTTCTCAGTGACAGAATGAACAGTGCTATTATAATCAAATTCAAGACCAGGCAATAGAGTGACCCAGTCATGAGTAAATCTGGAATTGTCTTTATATTCTAATTCAAAGGCACAATACCTTCTAATCATATCTTTCAGAGTTTGAATCATTCTTTCAGCTAGACCATCAGTCTGAGCATTGTGAGCTGTAGATAAATTTAACTCACAGCCACAAATATCCATTAAAGAAGTCCAAAACTCAGATGTAAATTTTGGATCTCTATCAAAGATAATGGCTTTTGGAAATCCAACAATATGAAACATGTAAGACCACCATAAGAAATCTAATTCTTTTGTGGATACATCTTTGTGGGTGGCAATGAATTTGCACATTTTGGTGAATCTATCCACTATTACCCAACAAGAGTTATAACTGTCTTTACCTGCTACAGGAAGACCAGTGACAAAATCCATGTTAATGATCTGCCAAGGAGCATCAGGTGCTTCAATATGTTGTAAAAATCCTGCTCTTTTGCCTGTCAATGTTTTAGATTTTTGACAAGAATCACAAGATTCAACATATAATTTAGTGTCCTTAGACATATT
This sequence comes from Hemileia vastatrix, assembly GCA_030280995.1. NCBI lineage: Eukaryota > Fungi > Basidiomycota > Pucciniomycetes > Pucciniales > Zaghouaniaceae > Hemileia > Hemileia vastatrix. The sequence goes on along the minus strand of JASXTE010000017.1, from coordinate 1,902,560 downwards.
AGCCCACCAAGCAGTGTTTTTAATTCTGATAATGGTTTTCTCAAGATCAAAATGTCCTGCAATTATGTCATCATGACAAAGTTTTAAGATGGTTTCTTTCATGGAAGGAGGAAAAAAAATGACATTGGTCAGTTTTCTCTTGTAGTAAATATAATTATCTTCAATGGAAAACTTTCTTTTACTCAAAGCACTCTGGTACTTTGGAGGAAGAGTTTTTACCAATGCTTGAATAGAAGCAATCTTTGCATCATTCAAGATTGTAACTAATTAATTTAAATCAGAATCTTTATCATATGAATCCAGAATTATTTGCAATAGTTCCTCTTCCATATCAACAATGTATATACCATGTATATGTACTGTATAATCCTCAGGTACATAGGCTAGATTGGATACATCTTTTGGAAGAGGTAATCTGGACAAAATATCAAAATTTGAATGAACATTTCCAGCCCTGTGAATAATAATAATTCTACCTCTGTATTCTTGAAAAGCTAGTTGCCATATAAACATATGTCTATTTGGTGTTTTCAAGTTTAAGAGGGATTTCACAGCACTGCAATCAGTAACCAAATCAAGCTTTTGATAACCTAAATAATAATGAAGCTTTTCTTAAGCCCAGACAACTGCTAAGCACTCTAATTGAGTGGCAACATACTTCAATTCACTCTTTCTTAAGGTTCTTGAAATATAACAAATCACTACTTCTGAAACTTTTTCATTAATAATTTGTTTTTGATGAAGAGCAGCTCCAAGTCCAATAAAACTTGCATCTGTATAAAGAACAAAAGGCTTATTAAAATCTTGAAGGGCAAGAATTGGAGCTGACATTAAACATCTTTTTAATTTATCAAAAGCTCTTTGGCTATCCTCATTCCATATATAAGCCACATCTTTTCTTGTTAGTTTGGTACGTGGTAAGGCTATGACTTGATAATTTTTTATATATTTTCTATAGTAGCCACACACTCCCAAAAACCTCTGTATTTCTTTTACAGAAGTTGGTGCTGACACATTTTGGATAGCAGCAATTTTTCCTTGGTCCACACAGATCTGTAAGCCAGATACAACATGACCCTGGACTTTCAAGGTTTGAAACCCAAATTTAAACTTTTTTAAGGATAAAGTTATGTTAAGTTCATCCATTTTTTTGGAAGACTCTATTTAAGTGTTGCATATGTTCATCAAAAGTTTTAGAAAAAACTATGATGTCATCAATATAAAACATTAACCAACCTTCAATTATTTCCTGATGAAATGTGTTATCCATAGATTTTTGGAATACTTAAGTGGCATTTTTAGGGCCAAAAGGCATCCTAACATATTTGTAAATTCCCATATGGGTTGCAATTAGCAAAAAATTTTGGGAAGACTGTTCAATAGGTATTTGATGATAACCCTTATTACTATCCAGACAGCTTATGAATTTTGAACCTTGTAAGGTAGCATGTATAGAGCTAATTCTGGGTAAGGGGTAAATATCATCCACATTATAAGTATTAAATGATCTATAATCTCCACAAAGTCTAGCTTTATCCTTCTCATAAGAAATTAAAACTGGAGGGATGACACAATATTTTGGTGTAACATCTACTTTTTCAATAATATTCATACTTAATAAAGTTGAGATATTATCTTCTATATCTTTTCTCTTTGTGGGAGAAGCAGGGTAAGGTTTTTTCTTTAGGCTAGGAGGTATTTCATCCAAATTGCAGGATAGAGAAATTTTCATTTCATCTTTATCAAGCCCAACACATGGGAACCATGAGCAAAAGCCATTGGGAAAGATGTAATTAAGGCTACTATTGAATCTTTTTGGTCATCATTTAATTGATCACCAAATGAAGCTGTTTCAATTTCAGACAATAATACATTCATTTCCTCTGTTTGTCTGCTTTTAAATTGGATCAAAGAATGACAAGATTTTAATAAGGGTGCAGAATGCTTTTTAGAAGAAGAAATTTTAAATTTTTATTGCACATTCATGCCCAAGGTAAAAAAATTGTTTGTAGGATCCAATTTAATGCCAAACATGGTTAAAATGTCATTTCTCATGATAAACCAATTGCTTAAATTGTCATTTTTCATCACAACAAATTCACAAATAGCTCTGACAAAACCGCCATTAAATTTAAAGAATACAGTAGTTTTGTATTTGCCAATGGGACATAAAACAGAACCATAACCTTTCCATTTTTCAGATGTTATAGGTAATAGTTTGCATTGATAATCCTTATCCACAGAAGCCAGTGCTTTTTCAGACACTACACTTCCTCCAGCACCTGAATCAAGAATAAATTCAACATTTTTACCATTTATGATAACTGGTGCTCTCAAAGGTGATATTAAAATGGAACTGTCAGTAATATCTCTAATTACTTCAGCATTTTCTACAGAAGATAAGTTAATATCACAATTATCAGACCAATTATCTAAATATTGGATATCCTTTTCTAAAACTAGAACTTCATGAGAAGACTGATGGTCATAAGAGATATTGCTATTACAGTCACTTGAGGAGTCATCAAGATCAGCTTGAGTATCTTCAGCCTCCTCAGTTTGTTCAACAAGATGAATTTTCTTGTCATAAATATGTTCCTTTTTCCATGGTTTGTTACATTTAAAACAAGTGTTAGTTGCATATTTATTTGGAGCAACTGGGGCAGAGGGTCTATGTCAAGGGGTCCTTTTGCTCTAGAAGATTGGTTCAAGGTTTTTACAAGGGTTTTAAGGGTTTTAATGGTCTCTCAACAAAAAGTACGTATTTCTAAATCAATATGATTATTTTACTCAAATATAAGATGCAGATTTTAAATATTAATATAGATTATAGACTAGAATTACGCTATTGTAAATACTAATGTTATAAAATATAGAAATAAGTGTTGTATTGTAAGTGTAATAATAAAGTAAAGTAATGAATGAATGTTCTTAAAAGCACAAAGTAAGAGGCCTTTTATAGGCAAAACATGAGGGAATAAAATATACGGAATTTAAACCATCTACTGTAAGAGTGTGAGAAAAAGGATAACAAAAAAAAAGGAGTACATATCTGACATAAGAAATAAATAAATTGGTACGTCAACAAGGGCATCAAATTTATTAGCAATAAAGTTTGAGTTCCTTGGACTGTCACAATTAATTACACAATAATTAATTAATTATATTACTTTCATGGGATTCCAGATCTCTCACTGAGGTAATATAATTGTTTTAAAGTTTTTGTATTATAATTTTATTATTAAATTTTATTCCCATTGACTTATACTATTGAGCACAGTGTTAGGGAGTAAAATTGTAGGGGACATTTTATTTACACAAATTATTTATACTACTTATTGTACTTAACTATTAGTAAGAAGAAGGGGCATGGCTTCAACTCAGTAAAATAATCAATTATTTTACCGGTTAAGTCTAGTAGCCTGGCTGACACTCATTCTAAAAAAACAATAAAAAAAATGCTATGATTTTTCTTTTTATACTTTTTTAGTAGAGTAGGAAGATTAGATATCTCCTTCCCAGGTATCCAAGAATCATATTCAGATGATTTATTCTTGAATCTCAATAAGTATTATGTACCTTTTTCAGAAGTAACTATTCTGTCATTTAGAATTTTTTCAATTTCTGCTGTTTCAGTGATTTCATTTGGGGTTTTCTTTGGTCTTCCCCTCCTTTTTGGAAATAAATCACTATTGGATGTGTAAGGTTTCAGAAGAGATATTGGAAAAACAGGATGTTTTCTGTCATATGGAGAATACAAAATAACCTCAACTGCATTATCTCCAATCATTCTTCTGACAACAAATGGACCAACAAATGGATCTTTCAATTTGTTATTACCTTGTAAGTTAAAGTGGACTGTAGAAATCAACACTTCATCACCCTTTTTAAAAGTGTATTCTTTATGGGATTTGTCCCATCTCTTCTTCTCATATTCAAATGATTTTTCAATACATTGTTGAGCATGATTTCTGCATAGTTGTTGCATTTGAAGAAAAGACTTTACACCAGGATGTATATCCAATTTAGGTATTTTGTTATTGAGAATTTGGGCAGGAGTGTTTGAAACATATCCAAGCCAGAGCTCAAAAGGCTTTCTTTGAGTAACAGAATGAACAGTGCTATTATAAGCAAATTCCAACCCAGGAAGTAATGTAACCCAATCATGAGTGAATCTGTCATTATCTTTATACTCAAGGCCAAAGGCACAATACCTTCTTATCATGTCCTCTAAAGTCTGAATCATTCTTTCGGCTAAGCTATCAGTCTGTGGGTGATGGGCCATAGAAAGTTTCAGATCACAATCACAAACATCCATCAGAGACATCCAAAATTCAGAAGTAAATTTAGGGTCCCTGTCAGAGATTATGGCTTTAGGAAAACCAGCAGTATTAAACATATGAGACCACCATAAGAAGGCTAATTCTTTAGTGGAAACATCCTTGTGAGTAGGGATAAATGTACACATTTTAGTGAATCTATCCACAATAACCCAACAAGAGTTATAACTGTCTTTTCCAGCAATAGGTAATCCTGTTACAAAATCCATGTTTATTATCTGCCATGGTGCATCAGGAGGTTCAATATGTTGCATTAATCCTACTCTTTTACCAGTTAATCTTTTTGATTTTTGGCAAGAATCACAAGAATCAACATATAATTTTGTGTCTTCAGACATATTAACCCACCAAGCAGTGTTCTTAATTCTGATCATTGTTTTTTCAAGATCAAAATGTCCAGCTAATATGTCATCATGACAAATTTTCAAGATGATTTCTTTCATAGAAGGAGGAATAACAATAACATTACTCAACTTTCCCCTATAATATAGATATCCTTCATCAATTGAAAATTTACCTTTTTCCAAAGCCTTCTGGGACTTTGGTGGAAGGGTTTTAATTAATGCTTGTATTAAAGCATTCTTTGGATCATTTAATATGGTGCATAACTTTTTCAAGTCAGTGTCCTTATCATATGAATCCAGAATAAGCTGTAATGGCTCTTCCTGCATATCAACCACATATATCTCATGTATATGAATAATTTCATCCTCAGGATCATAAGCAGGATTAGAGTCATTATTTGGTAAAGGTAACCTAGATAACATACCTACATTTGAGTGAACAATACCAGCCCTATGAATAATTGTAGTTCTCCCTCTTTATTCTTGAACAGCCAACTGCCATCTGAACATATGTCTTTTAGGTGTTTTCAAGTTTAAAAGGGATTTAACTGCACTGCAGTCAGTGACAAGTTCAAATTTCTGGTCATCTAGGTAATAATGAAGCTTTTCTAGAGCCCACACTACAGCTAAACATTCTAATTGAGTAGCACCATATTTCAATTCACTATTTCTCAAGGTTCTTGAAATATAACAAATTACTACTTCTGAAACTTTATCATTTATCACTTGTTTTTGATGGAGGGCAGCACCAAGACCAATGAAACTGGCATCAGTGTACAAAACAAATGGTTAATTAAAATCAGGTAAAGCAAAAATTGGTGCTGACATCAAACAGTGTTTCATAGTGTCAAAAGCTCTTTGTCTTTCACTATTCCAGACAAAAGCAACATCCTTTCTAGTTAATTAGGTAAGGGGTAAAGCTATAACTTGGTAATTTTTAATATACTGTCTATAGTATCCACACATTCCCAAAAAACTTTGGAGCTCTCTAACTGTAGTAGGAGCCTTCACCTGTTGTATGGCTGCCACTTTGTTTTGGTCAACACATATCTGTAAGCCTGAAACAACATGACCAAGAACTTTTAAAGAATGGAAACCAAATTTACATTTCTTCAAAGCAAGTGTCATATTTATTTCATCCATTTTCTGGAACACTTTACACAGGTGGTTAAGATGTTCCTCAAATGTTTTTGAGAATATAATGATATCATCAATATAAACCATCAGCCATCCTTCAATAATCTCTTGATGGAATGTGTTATCCATGACTTTTTGGAAAACTGAAGGGGCATTTTTAGGGCCAAAAGGCATCCTAATATACTTATAAATACCCATATTAGTAGCAATCATCAGAAAATTCTGAGAATTTTTCACAACAGGTACCTGGTGATATCCCTTGTTACCATCCAAACAGCTGATATATTTAGCTCCCTGTAAAGTAGCATGTATAGAGCTAATTCTAGGTAAAGGGTAGATATCATCAACAGTATAAGTATTTAGTGCTCTATAATCACCACATAACCTGGCTTTATCTTTCTCATAAGAAATTAGGACAGGTGAGATAACACAATATTTAGGTGTTTCAACTACCTTTTCAATAATATTCATTTTCAAAAGGGTAGAGATATTGTCTTCAATATCTTTTCTCTTTGTGGGAGAAGCAGGATAAGGCTTCTTCTTTAAACTAGGTGGTATATCAGTTAATGGACAAGACAATGAAAGTTTCATTTCCTCTTTAACTAATCCCAGTTCATGTGACCCATGAGCAAAGGCCATAGGAAAAGACTTGATCAAGTTAATGATGGAATCTTTATCCTCACCAGAAAGTTGTTCTCCAAAAGAGGAATTGTCAATTTCAGAAATAAGGGCATGCATCTCTTTTGTAGATCTTCCTTTATATTGAACCACAGAATTACATGTGTTCAATTCTGGTTTCAATAATTTTTTAGGGGAGGAAATCTTAAATTTTCTCTTCGCATTCATCACCATTGTGAAACATTGGTTTTAAGGATCCAATTTTATGCCATACTTGGTTAAAATATCATTCCCTACAATAAAACAATTGCTCAAGTTATCATTTTCATGACAACAAAATCACAAATAGATTTTACAAAACCATGGTTATATTTAAAAAACACTGTGGCTTTGTATTTACCAATGGGGGACAAAACAGAGCCATAACCTTTCTAATTTTCAGAAATGATAGGCATCAGTTTTGATTTATAGTCTTGATCCAGTGAAGCAAGTGCTCTTTCAGAAACTACACTTCCTCCAGCTCCAGAATCTAGAACAACTTCAATGCTGGTTCCATTTATCAAGACTGGTGTCTTGAGAGGGGCAATAACAATTGAGCTATCCTCAATGTTCTTTATGATCTCAGCATCTTCAACTGTAGATAAAAAATTATTATCAATATCAATAGTATTTAAATAATGGATATCCTCTTCCAGCATCAAGATTTCGTGTTGAGATTCATATGAAATATTGCTGGCACAATCACTTGAAGTATCATTCAATGCTACTGTGTCATCAGCATGCTCCTCTGTTTGTTCTACAAGATTTATCTTCTTGTCACAAACATGGCCCTTCTGCCAAGGTTTGTTGCACTTGAAACAAGTGTTTGTTGCATACTTTTTAGGTGCAACAGGGGAAGAAGGCTTCCCAACCTTTTCCAGAGGTTTCTGTTGATAAGTTGAGGGTTTTTCCCAAGTGGTTCTAGGAATGAATCTTCTGGCATCATACTTGTTATTTAGAAGAATCTCATTACAGGTATTGATGAAATAAGAAGGTTCTCTGGTGGACTCAGTCCTAGCCACTATCAAGTCTCTCAAAGACATTGGTAATTTATAAAGGATCCTGTCCTTCCATAACTCAAACTCCATTTTTGGGTCCATAGCTCTTAAGATTTTAACAAGTTTCATTAAGAACTCAATAGGTTTATCAGTAGAAGAACTATATTTAGTTTCCTCATACTGCCTTTGTTGAGCCATCCTAAACTTGGAGCCCCGAAATTGTGCTTTAATTAATTTCTTCCAATCTTCCCATGAGTAATCATTCCCATCTAATAGGACAGATTCATACCACATAAGGGCTACATTGGTAAATAAAGAAATTAACTTAGACACAACTTCCTCATCTGGGAGTTTGCAAGAGTTATTAAAGTTATCAATTCTGCAAATAAATTGTTGCCAATCAGAAGAAGAATCACCATCAAATGTAGGGTATTGGTCAAGTTTTGGCCAATTATTTTGATTTGAAGGAGTCTCCCTAGTACTAGCTTGTTTCTGAGTAAGAAGCAGCTGTAACTTCTCCAATTGGGCTGTAATCTCATTGTTTAATCCTTCTGTTGAAGATCCTGGTGCATCATCAGTTTTTGATAGAAACTCAGTGGTATCCACAGGTATTTCTGGAACTATTTTTACTTTAGATGAACTAGCCACAGGTAATATTTGAGCATCCTGCACTATATGTTCCTTCACAGAAATGTCAGAATATTTTTGGTCATTTAACAATGAGTTCAATTTTTCTTCAATGGTTGTTAGTCTAGTTTTCATTCTTGGAAGACTAGACAAACTCTCATTGATAGTTGCAAAAGATAACTGATTTTTATTTTGAAAAGATGAATAATGGTCATTCAATCTCTTCAGATTCATCTTATCTATCTTTGGCTCTTCACAATAGATAGATACAGTATCTTTTAATTTAGACAAATCATTTTTGATATTTTGCCACAAAGCAATCTTCTTTTCATGAGTTGCCTTTTAGTTAAACAAATCATCAGAAACTTTCTGAAATTCACTCCTTAAGGATTGATACCCTTTCTCAGCTAATAAGCCATTGAACTTCTGAGTTAATTGCATATTGTTCATAATATGATTCTGTTTTGCAATAATATCTCTCAAGTACTCATCATTAATCTTTGCTACATCTGGATTGTTTCTCAATAAGGAAACTGAGTAACTTTCCAGACTCTCATAAAATCAGGGTCAAGAGTTTCATCAATTACAGCCATATAAGGGTTAATCATTGAAGTAGCAATTAAAAGTAATGGATTAGATACATGAGTTATCTGTCTACTGCTCCCAGCCTCTAATGGTCTCAAGGTGTCTTCTTCCCTCCCAGATTTACCTGAAAGAACAGAATCAGCTACAAGAAAAGGCACTTGAGAATCAATAGAGGGACGTACCAGGGTTTGCTGGGTATGAACATATTGGGCTTTCTTCTTCTTTTGCCTCCTTGATAGGGGCGGGGAGGTGTGGGGTTGACCTGGTTGGGCCTTGACGGACCTGCCTGAGGTAACTGATGCTGATTTTGGGACAGGTTGTCCCACTGAGTGTTTAACCAGTCCCACTGCCACTTAGACACTTCCACATTCTCTTGGGACTGGGGAGCCAATGGTTGATGATCCCTGGGTGGAAGAGGTTTCTTCTTCTCTTGAAGAAAGGTATCTATCTTTCTCACCTTTTCTTCCAGAGCATCAACCCTTGCCCTTAATTTCAAGTTTTCTGTCCTTAGCTCCTTTATGTGAGTTGACAGATTCTTTACCTGTTGAGGCAATGGCATATTTTTTATCTTGAATCCTTTTGGAAGTTCTTCTGGTGATTTTATTACAGGCTTCTTATCCTGAGTTGGGTCTACTAGAATTTCCACTTCTTCCATCTCCACGTCCTGTATGGGGTAAGGATTTATTAATCTGAGAAATTCTTCTTGTTAAAGGAGAACTTACAGAAGTAGGCTCATCATAATCAATCAAGTCTAGTTCCTCTTCATGTGCAGCAGAACCACTTTGGTCAGTCATTTTAAGATTTAACTGAAATGAAGAAAAGAGACAATAAGATGAATTAGTCTTTATTTTTAATTTTTATTTAACAGAAATAAAATAAAAATAATAAAAAAATCTTTTTAGGATAAAAATCAACTAAATAAAATTAATTAATTAATTCAAAAATAATTTAAAACCAGGATTATAATATAATCAACTGAAGAAATAAATTAAAAAATTTTATTAATAATTTTAATTAATTATTTTCAGGATTTAAATCAACTAATTTATTACCAGGAATTAATGTCAACTGAAGTAATTAAATATGAATTTTTATTAATTAAAAAAAAACTTTATTGAACTGATCACTAAACTACCAGGACTTAATGTCAACTGAAGTAATTAAATATGAATTTTTTTAATTAAAAAAAATATATTGTCAGGACAATTTGTCAACTGGAACAATTAAAATTTAAATTAATCAGGACAAAATGTCAACTGAAAATTATAATAATTAATATTAAAATATAATTTTTTATTACTTCTGGGACTAAGAACACTATTGCTCTATTATTGTCAACCAGGAAAAATAAAAAAAAATATAATAATAAAATTAAATCCAAATTACCAGACACCTCCCCCTGTAAAATGAGCAAATTAATGCCACTTACAGAGTGCTGAGTAAAAAGAAATACATAGCAAATGAAGAGTGCAAAGTAACCCACAAATAGTAATATCAATAATTACCACAATATATACAATGTTTAGTCAGTATATGAACCTAATTTTTGGAGCGCGGTTCGATTCCCGTTTGCAGCAAAAAATTTTGTCACGTGACATATGACGTTTGTTGTTTTTGTCACTCTCTCGTCCTTACAGGTACTCAAACGCCGATGGTCCCTTTGATGTACACCTCAAATAACATTGCGCTGTCAATACTTCGGGAAGGCATCCAATTTTCAAGGGGTCCTTTTGGTCTAGAAGATTGGTTCGAGGTTTTTACAAGGGTTTTAAGGGTTTTAATGGTCTCTCAATGAAAAGTACGTATTTCTAAATCAATATGATTATTTTACTCAAATATAAGAGGTAGATTTTAAATATTAATATAGATTATAGACTAGAATTACGCTATTGTAAATACTAATGTTATAAAATATAGAAATAAGTGTTGTATTGTAAGTGTAATAATAAAGTAAAGTAATGAATGAATGTTCTTAAAAGCACAAAGTAAGAGGCCTTTTATAGGCAAAACATGAGGGAATAAAATATACGGAATTTACACCATCTACTGTAAGAGTGTGAGAAAAAGGATAACAAAAAAAAAGGAGTACATATCTGACATAAGAAATAAATAAATTGGTACGTCAACAAGGGCACCAAATCAATTAGCAATAAATTTTGAGTTCCTTGGACTGTCACAATTAATTACACAATAATTAATTAATTATATTACTTTCATGGGATTCCAGATCTCTCACTGAGGTAATATAATTGTTTTAAAGTTTTTGTATTATAATTTTATTATTAAATTTTATTCCCATTGACTTATACTATTGAGCACGGTGTTAGGGAGTAAAATTGTAGGGGAAATTTTATTTACACTAATTATTTATACTACTTATTGTACTTAACTAGTTTATTGATATTAATACTTGAGTAGATAATTAATTATTAGTAAGAAGAAGAGGCGTGGCTTCAACTCAGTAAAATAATAAATTATTTTACCGGTTAAGTCTAGTAGCCTGGCTGACAGTCCACCAGTTTTTTCTGGAAGTTTTGTGGAAGGCTTTTGCTGTTCATGATAAGATTTAAAAGAATAATTCCTAGGTTCATATTTATGATTTAGTAGGACTTCATTACAGATATTAATAAAGGAAGAATTCTCTCACATGCTCAGTCCTTGCCACAATTAAATCTCTCAGAGAATTTGGTAATTTATAGAGAATTTTATCTCACCAAATATCATAATCCATTTTAGGATCCATGGCTCTAAGAATTTTTGTAATATTCATAAGGAAAACAATAGGTTTTTCAGGAGAGGAGGATGCATATTTAGCATTCTCATATAATCTCTTCTGGGCAAGCTTGAATTTGGAACCACCAAATTGATTTTAAATCAATGTTTTCCACTCTTTCCAAGTATAATGTTGATTGTCTAGTAAGACAGTTTCATACCACATTAAAGCTACATTGGAAAATAAAGGAATTAATTTAGAGACAATTTCTTCATCTGGAAATTTATAAGAGTTTTTCAGATTATCAATTCTCTGAACAAAGTGTTGCCAGTCAGATGGAGAGTCACTCTCAAAAGTGGGATATTGATCCAGTTTGGGCCAATGTTTCTGGCTACTGGGATGGTCCATCTTTTGGTTTGAATTATTTAACATCAATAATTCTTGAAGTTTAGCCAGGTGTTCAGAAATTTTATTATTTACAGAAGCAGCTGGCTCATGACCATTAAAAGATTTTTTGCTAGTAGCAAAAGATTTTACAGACTCATTTTCAGGTTGTTTAATGGCTTAAATATGGGGAAGAAAAGAGCTTCTTTGTTCAGGATCCTTTCCTTTATTCTTATGCAGCTTATGGGCAGCATTTTCATCTACACCATAATGATTGATGGTTAAGGCTGAAAATTTTTCCTGTAGGTCAGACACATAGTTTCTTATCCTTGGAATTTCAGACATCTGGTCATTCATTTTTGCAAGGGATAAAAAAATTCTGTCCTCAAAAACTGTGTGTTTGGTACTCAGTGCATGGAAGTCATTTTTTAACTTTTTCAGCTCATTTTGTAGAGATTTAATTTCACTTTTAAAGGAATAATTTTCCTCAAAAAGGGGTTTTAATTCACTCAAGGTTTTATGCAGATTGATATTCTTATCTGAGATAGCTCTAAGTTCACTTCTTATTTGTTTCTGTTGGCTAAGAACAATATTCAAAGTTTCTTTGATTTTAAAATAAACTGTATCTTGTACAAAAGAACTCACTTTACAATGCAAGTGAAAATTATTCAATCTATCACTCTTATGTACTAATACATCTCTCAAATATTTGTCTTTCACAACATTAAAATCAAGTGTATCTTTCAATATTTCCTCAGAAGTTTTCTCAAGTAAGGTATAGACTTCAGGGGAAACAGAATCATTCTTAATTGCAAGAGAAGGATTAATTAAAGAAGTAGAAGTCAAATGTAAAGGTTCATCAAATGATAATTTGCTAATTACATCATTGGGGCTACTCATTAAAGGAAGTTGTCTCTTTATGGGTTTAACTGTTCTTTCACCATGATCCACAATATTACCTGTGGAAGAAGATTTGTTATTATACATACCAACAAGTTTATCAAACAAATTACTTACCATGGCAAGGGAGGAAATTTCCCCTGTGCCTTCTTTCTTCTGCCTCCCTGATAAGGATGGAGCTGAGGAGATGGATGGTAGGTTGGTGTCCTGGATGGTCCATAGTGTTGAGCTGTTGGTTGCTGAACATTCTGTTGGTAATGGTTCATCAAGTAATCCCATTTCCATTGCTCCACCTGCAGAGTGCTTTGATTTTGAGTGAAGGAGCTGGGTGCCTGATGGGGCTGAGGTTGAGGTTGAGGCTGAGGCTGAGACTGAGAGGCTGGGAAAGTAGTAGGTTGAACCTGTTTGTGATTTAATAGTTCCTGCATCTGTTTCCAGAGTGTGTCTACTCTTGCCTTGTATTTCATACTTTCTGCCTTCAGTTCTTTTATGTGACTGGAAAGGTTGTTTATTTGTTGAGTCAGAGGAATATATTTTATTCTTATACCCTTTAGTGGATTTTCCTGATTTATCTGAGGTTTTGCTTCTTTCAGAGTTGTTTAGAGAGGGGGGTTTGCCACTTCTCCTGCCATTTCTACATCCTGAAGGGTAAGAAGGTTGTTTATTATCTGAATAATTTTTGTAAGTTAATTTAGAAGAACCTACAGATTCAGTGTCAACATCCACTTCAATTTCATCCACATGTAGGTTATCCATGCTGTTAGCCAAACTACTGGACATAAAAACTGTGAACAAAAAATCAAAATGATTTTAATGATTCAATTTAGTATTTTCAAAATAAAAAATAATCAAATGATTTTTCAACAAAAATAAAAAATTTTAAATTTTTTCAAAAATCAATTAACAAAAAATTTAATACAAAAATATGTAATTACAAATTGTTTTATTAATAAATACCAATAATTATGATGGGACCAACCAAAAAAAATTAATACCAAAAAATATATTGGCAATATTGGGACTAAGCACTAAGTACTATTATGGTCAACCAATAAATCAAAAAAAAATTCAATAAAAATTAATTTAATAATTTATTAAAATTTTTAATGATCCTCTAGGACAAAGAGTATAGCTCTATTATGGTCAACTAGGAATAAAAAATAAATAAAAAATCTGATTACTTACACTCAGTGATTTAGCAATTAAGCCACAATCACTGTTATTGCAATAAAAATGTAATAATATAAGTGAGAGGTGCAAAGGTTAACTTACTATAGTGATTTCTCAATCACTTCAAAAATATATATTATTTAAAATATTATAAAACAAAGATTTTGAACCCAAGTTCAAAACACAGTGTGGTCTTCCAACATTGGCAGAGTCCTTTGTTGGTTTATTAGGTGTTGTTTTGGTATGCCTTGAATGGCATTGTTTAATAATTAGGTGTTTTTCTGGAATTACGTGGCAAATATTGTGACTATGGGGATGTGGGTACTACCATTGGATAGCCCCAGTTTTTCTCTATATTTTTTGTCTTGTAGACATTTTTCATAGTCTAAGTATTTGGGGAATAATTTCTCATTTTTCATTTTAAAAGATTGCTGTTGATTTTTGTTTTTTGTGTTTTACAGGCTAACCTTAAGTCTTAGGGTTAAGTGCTTAGTACCATTGGAATGAGCTAAATTTTCTCTACATTTCATGTCTCAATGTTGTTATAGCATAATTATGTGTTTTAAGGGTTTTAGTAGTTGTAGATTTTTTTTAAGTATTTTGGGTGTTTTTGGTGGTTTTCTGGCTTCAGGGTGGTCAGGCCGCTTCAGGCAGGTGGACCGCCTGCCTCAGTGCTAGAGGGCTTGGAAGTATTTCTAGGGAGGTTTTATGCAATTTGGCGGTCAGGAATGCCAAATTTGTGGGTGTGTATGGGCTCTTACTTAGTAGTCTGTGTGTATATAGTGAATAAGACAGTTTGGGGCAACTCTAATTATCATAAAACCATCGGGAGGTGATATCCTTTTTCCTCACTCAGTTTTCACTGTTTTCAGGCCACAATCGGCTGTGTTTGTTGCAAAGTGAGTTCTTCATTTAACTTAGCAGCTGTTTTCTCTGGTGTAGTCTTGCAAGCTATATCAAGTATTATTGCTGTCTCTGGTGTGGATTTGCAACCTACATCAAGTATCATTGCTTTCTCTGGTGTGGACATTGGTCTACATTTCAGTTTTTTTGGTTTGGTAGTCTGTCTGGAGACTACTTTCTTGACTGATCAGGCAGTCAAGTTTATTGGAAAAGGGGCTTTTGGGAAACAGGAACCGATTTACTGTAGTAGGTAAATCTCACTTATTTTTTCTAAAGGGACAGGGGATTTTCTCTATGGGTTTACTACAACTCCCTTGGTCAAGGCCTATAGCTAGTACTATAGGATTGTCTACAACAGTCGCGGAAAAATTTGATTTTTTTACCTAGGTGGTCTGTGCATTATGTTGTTTGTCGCAAGGTGTTGTATCGTTCAGAAAGGCCCTCAATTGTAAGCTGGTTGTCTAGATGAAGGTGAAGAAGAAGAATATGAATCTGAGAGAAGGAAAAGGAAATATAACTAAGGGATTACAAAAATACTAAGAAATGAAAATAATAAGAATTAAAAAAATGATAAAATGAAATAAGGAAGATGCAAAGACAATTTATGAGGAATGACACAACTGTGAGGCTTATTTTATTGTTAAAATATTTATTTAAGTAAGTTAATTTTTCATCTGCGTGGCTGAAAATTATTATTACTAATAAACCTAATGCAACCTTTGATTATTTATGTAATATTTAGATTAGATTTATAATACTAATAAAAATAAAAATAAGTGTGTTGTATATATTAAAAATATGTTAGAGTTGAGTGTAATCAGTGATGGGGCTACAGGGGGTTACCCAAGGCCTTTATATAGGCAAGGGGCCCTCTGAAGTGCCACAATAAAGTATATACAAAGAATAATGAAAACATAATAACAAATAACTAATGTTTGAGTAAATGTAAGGGGTAATATGACACAATTAACTAAGACTCATGAGTTAGAGCCCAAATATCCACCAATTTAAACCAAAACAGTTACCATAAAATTGGTGAGTAATTAAATAAGTTTGAGACACATAAAAACAATTAATTTAATTTAAAACATGTCTTATAACCTTTTAAGTAATAACCAATTTAAATGAAACATGAAAAATAAACTTAATATAACACGTAAAAATAATGTAAATAATTAATTTAGTATAAAACATGAGTAATTAATTATTTTAATTACTTTTATTAGTGCAATAATTATTTTAAATTAAAACAAATACTTAGTATAACAAAATTACTAAATTTTAGAATAAAACATTAATAATTTATTTAATACAGTGTTTTAACTCGTTTAATACTTTGATGAAACAATTAGGAATCAAAAAAGCATCCAATATTTTTGTTTAATAAGATATGTAAGGTTTTATTTAATATATAAATTTAATTAATTAATTTAATTAAATTATAAGTCAATTTTACACTTATACTTATAATATATGTTTATAATTAATTACTTATTAATTTATAATTATTAAATAAATAAAAATGTGCCATAATTTATAGAATATAACATTTATTATGCTTAG
Source organism: Hemileia vastatrix (assembly GCA_030280995.1). Classification (NCBI taxonomy): domain Eukaryota; kingdom Fungi; phylum Basidiomycota; class Pucciniomycetes; order Pucciniales; family Zaghouaniaceae; genus Hemileia; species Hemileia vastatrix. Next base: position 1,886,239 of record JASXTE010000017.1, on the reverse strand, counting down.
TTTACATGTATATATAATTTATATAATAATAAAATTAATATAATGCTTATTTTACTTGTATTTAATAAGTTACTTATATAATTTCATTATGCAATATAATATTAATTTATGTAAATAATATGCATATTTTTATGCCCTCTTTTGGTTCCAGTAATTTAACATAACATTTACTGGGCTCCTGGTATAGCCTGGCTGACAGGTTTAGTTTATTGTTTCAATTTTTTCTCTTAATCACTATGTTTCAATTAAATTCTTTTGTTTTTTGTTTCACATTACTACTACTTTGTATATACATTATTGTGACGCTTCAGAGGTCCCCTTGCCTATAAAAAGGCCTTGGTTGTCACCTTTAGCTGCATCACTTACAATACTTATAACAATTAAAATACTATATTATTACTTTTTGACACTACAAGCTTTATAAAATATTATATAAATAACTAAAGGTTGCTTTAATTCTTTTAGTAATTAAATTTGATATTTAAGCAGAAATAAAATACTTACATGATCCTTATTTGCAATTAAACCAGTACTTCTTGTTGTGTCAATACTCAAAATATTTGTCGTTACACTCCCCTTATTTATTCTCATTATTTTCTCTTAATTCTTTTATTTTTTTATTATATCCTTTATGTCCATTTCCCTTTCATCTACCTTCCTCTTTTCGTCTTCTTCATCTTCTCCTTCTTCTAGATGACCAGCTGACAGTAACCCAGTCATGAATGAATATGTCATTATCTTTATATTCTAACCCAAAGGCACCATACCTTCTAATCATATCCTCTAGAGTTTGAATCATTCTTTCAGCTAAACCATCAGTTTGGGGATGGTGAGCAATAGATAATTTCAACTCACAGCCACATATATTTATCAATGACATCCAAAATTCAGAGGTGAATTTAGGGTCTCTGTCAGATATGATGGCTTTGGGAAGTCCAACAATATTAAACATATAAGACCACCACAAGAATGCTAACTCCTTAGTGGAAACATCTTTTTGAGATGGAATAAATTTACAAATTTTTGTAAATCTATCCACAATAACCTAGCAAGAGTTATAACTGTCTTTCCCAGAAATGGGTAATCCTGTGACAAAATATATGTTAATTATTTTCCATGGTGCATCAGGAGCTTCAATATGCTGAATTTATCCAGCTCTTTTCCCAGTTAATCTCTTTGATTTCTGGCAAGAATCACAGGATTCAACATATAATTTTGTGTCCTCAGACATACAAGCCCACCAAGAAGTGTTTTTAATTCTGATTATGGTTTTCTCAAGATAAAAATGACCTGCCAATATGCCATCATGAAAAAGCTTTAAGATGGTTTCTTTCATGGAAGGAGAAATAACAATGACATTAATAAGTTTTCTCCTGTAGTAAATATAACCATTTTCAATTGAAAACTTTCTTTATTCAAAGTGTTCTGGTACCTTGGAGTAAGAGTTTTTATCAATGCTTGAATAGAAGCATTCTTTGGATCATTCAAGATTGTAACTAATTTATATAAATCAGAATCTTTTTCATATGAATACAGAACTAATTTTAATAGTTCCTCTTCCATATGAACAATATATATACCATGTATATGAACAGTATCATCTTCAGGTACATAAGCTGGAATGGAGACATCATTTGGAAGAGGTAATCTAGACAATATATCTGCATTGAAATGAACATTACAGCTGTCAGGCTAGGGTCAAGTACAAAGACGTGAACTAGCTTGAATGGTCAGTGTCTAGAAGATTTATATGGTCCTATATGAATACTGTAGTATAAATCCAATAAGTATTAAAATATAATTCAATATGAGGGTCTCAGTAATATAAATTTCCCTAATTATATATGTGGCTTACAATCTTATAGTTGGTAGAAAAATAGATTTAATAATTCAGATACTATTCAAAGACCTTATAAGGGCTATTGATATGTATTGTAATTGATTTGGTTATATGATTGAATTTTAATGATAAAGAATGTAGAAAACAAGACCCACAACCCCCTCCTTTTATACACAACAACTTCCCCAATGAACCCCTTGGTTTACCAGTCCTATACACAGTTAATGACACCTCAATCCAACTAATAGACATTTCCAAAAACATAAAGAGTGATCCATAACATAATTAGAATAATATCACCCACCAAAATCCTGTAATAATAGGGATAATCCATCAAAATTAAAGAATAACTAAAAAAGAGAGTATATGCGTATTATACATAAAATTAAAAGACTAAAGAGGGAAAATTAAGGCTAATAATTGCTTAATAATAAGGGGGTTAACAGTAGAAATGATAGGGCTAATCCTGACATTATACTATGTGAAATCCCCATTCAAAAATAACCAATATTGACTGAGAAACCACCTAGAAACCCAGAAAAGGGTGTGAGATGTGGAGTAACTACATGCAGTCCTTGGAAGGCGCTTGCACGGGTAAATCCTTGACTAATTTAGGGGAATTTAATTCTGGTAGTGAAATAAAGAGCAAAGATTAAGGTTATTAATGAAATTAGTGCATATAAAGAGGGTCAATGCATTTGTAATTAAGCTAGGACACTAAATAAGTGCCTCTTGCCTATTTTAGCGTGTTTCCCCACAGTGGGCATAGAATGTGGGGTAACTATAGTGTTAAAAAGCTAACTTTGCTAAAATTGAAGCTATTCACACGTGAAAAATGCAGGCAGTATGTGGCCAGTACACAGAAGCCATTTCTGGCATAAAAACACCAAATTTGTAAAGTGTTATTTTTATGCATCTGAGTAGCCAAATCAATAGTCCTAATTAAGACAAATTGAACTTTCAAAGCGCAATTTTAATACTATTACATTTATAGCCCATATAATCAACTTTTAAGTGATTTAAAGTGGATTTCTTGTTTTTTGCATAAAACAATGAAAACAACAGCTTTAAGTGTACTTAAAAATTACGTAGCCTTATATTTAAGGCTCTTAAGATTACCCTAACATATTCCAACTTAATATTAAGTACATAAGACTTATAAAAGGTGGATATATGCGTGTATATAAGGTGTTATAATGGCATTTTTTGTATATTATCATAATTTTACTTATGTATACTGTTTGTGTACTCTAATTTATTGTCCCCATGTATAGTTCATGTGTTTAACATAAATTATAAGTACTTTTTACTCAGTCATGGGGATATCCAGGCTGACAACAGCTCTGTGAATAATAGTCATTCTACCTCTGTATTCTTGAACAGCAAGTTGCCACCTAAACATATGTCTATTTGGTGTTTTCAAGTTTAAGAGGGATTTTACAGCACAGCAATAAGTAACTAATTCAAATTTTTGATCATCCAGGTAATAATGAAGCTTATCCAAAGCCCATACAACTGCTAGGCACTCCAATTGAGTGGCACCATACTTCAATTCACTATTTCTCTAGGTTCTTGAAATATAACAGATTACTACTTCTGAAGATTTATCATTTATAATTTGTTTCTGGTGGAGGGAAGCTCCTAGTCCAACAAAACTTGCATCTGTGTAGAGGACAAAAAGTTTATTGAAATCTGGGAGAGCCAGGATCAGGGCAGTCATTAAACATTTCTTTAATGTTTCAAAAGCCTTTTGAGTATCCTCATTCCATATATATGCTACATTGTTTCTGGTTAATTTAATTAGGGGTAGGGCTATGACTTGGTAATTTTAAATTTATTGAATATAGTAACCACACATTCCTAAAAAACTTTGTATTTCTCTAACAGAAGTTTGTGCTTTCACATTTTGGATAGCAGCCACTTTACCCTGGTCTACACATATTTGTAAGCCAGAAACAAAATGACCCAGGACTTTCAGGGATTCAAAGCCAAATTTACACTTTTTTAAGGATAGAGTAATGTTAATGTCATCCATTTTTTGGAAGACTTTTCCTAAGTGTTGGATATGTTCATCAAAAGTTATAGAAAAAACTATGATATCATCAATATAAACCATTAGCCATCCTTCAATTATTTCCTGATGAGATGTATTATCCATTACTTTTTGGAACACTGAAGGGGAATTCTTAGGGAAAAAAGGCATCCTAGCATATTCATAAATTTCCATATGATTTGAAATTACCAAAAAATTCTGGGAGGATTTTTCAACAGGTATTTGATGATAACCCTTATTACCATCTAGGCAACTAATAAACTTTGCACCATGTAAGGTTGAATGTATGGAGTTTATCCTTGATAAAGGGTGAATATAATTCACTGTGTAAGTATTTAAGGCTCTATAATCTCCACACAATCTAGCCTTATCTTTCTCATAAGAGATCAAGACTGGAGAGATGACACAATATTTTGGGGTAACATCTACTTTGTCAGTAATATTCATTTTCAATAAGGTAGAAATATTATCCTCAATGTCTTTCCTTTTAGTGAGGGAATCAGGATAAGGTTTTTTCCTCAGACTAGGAGGAATATCATTCAAATTACATGATGAAAATTTTTTCATTTTTTCCTTTACAACACCCAATTCATGGGATCCATGAGAAAAAGCCATAGGAAAATAAGTAACTAAAGAAATTAAAGAATCCTTCTATTCACCAGTTAAATGATCACCAAATGAAGCATTATTTATTTCAGACAATAAATCTTCCATTTCCTCTGTTGGTCTTCCTTTACATTGAATCAATGAATCACAAGACTTCAACAGGTGTGCAGAATGTTTTTAGGAGGAGAAAATTTAAATTTTCTTTTTCCATTCAAGCCCAATGTTAAAAAATTGATTTCTGGATCCAATTTGATACCAAACATGGTTAAAATGGCATTACCCATAATAAACCAATTGCTTAAGTTATCATTTTTCATCACTACAAATTCTCACACAGCTCTGACAAAGCCACCATTATAATAAATGAATACAGTAGCTTTGTACTTGCCAATGGGACATAAGACAGAGCCATAACCTCTCCATTTTTCATATGTTATATGTAACAATTTCATTTATATAATTATTATCTACTGAAGCAAGTGCCTTTTCAGACACCACACTACCACCAGCACCAGAGTCAAGAACAACCTCAAAATTTTTACCATTAATGATAACTGGTGCTCTCAAAGAGGAGATAAATATGCAACTGTCAGTAATATCTTTAATAATTTCTGCATTTTCTACTGAAGATAAATCCAAGTTACAAGTCCGAGATCAATTATCCAAATATTCAATATCATGTTCTAACATTAAAACATCATTGAGGGCATCATCCTCATAAGAGATATTGCTATCATAGTCACTTGAAGATTCATCAAGGTCAACTTTAGCATCTTCAGGATCTTCAGTTTGTTCAACACAATGAATTTCTTTTTCACAAACATGTCCTTTTTTCCATGATTTTTTACATTTATAACAAGTATTAGTTGCATCTTTCTTTGGAGCAACTGGAGCAGAGGGTTTGCCAGCTTTTTCTGGAAGTTTTAAAGAAGGTTTGAGTTGGTCATTGGAAGGACTTGAAGGATAATTCCTTGGGTCATATCTGTGGTTGAGTAATACCTCATTACAGATATTAAAAAAGAAGAATTTTCCCTAACATGCTCAGTCCTGGCTACAATCAAATCCCTCAGTGAGTTTGGCAATTTATAGAGAATTTTGTCTCCAAATATCATAATCCATTTTTGGATCAATAGCTCTAAGAATATTTTTTATTTTCATGAGGAAACTAATAGGTCTCTCAGTAGAAGTGGATTTATATTTAGCTTTCTCATATAATCTTTGTTGTGCCAATCTGAACTTTGAACCACCAAATTGATTCTCAATTAATGTTTTACATTCAGGCAAAGTATAGTGATAATTTTCCAGAAAGAAAGACTCATACCACACCAGGGAAACATAGAAGAATAAAAAAATCAGCTTAGAGACTATTTCTTTATCTGGAATTTTTTAAGAAATTTTTAAATTATCAATTCTTTAAATAAAATGCTGCCAGACAGATGAAGAATAACCATCAAAGGTGGGATATTGATTAAGTTTACAATGATTTTCATGGCCAATTGGCTGTTCAAATTTAGAATTACTAATTGTAAATAATTCCTGAAGCCTTGATAGTTGTTCGGAAATTTCATTATTGAAAGAAACAGGTGGCTAATGTTGAGTATTGCAAACCTTTTTGTCGTCCAAAGCAGAAGTTAACAATACATTGTCAGGCTGTTTATTTGACACATTTAAAGGGGGGTAAGAGCCACTGTTTTCAGTTTGTTTACCCTAATTTGTGAAGGAATTATGAGTAGTTGTTCAATTTGAAAAACATGTTCATCAGGGATAAGAGGTAAGGTAGAGAATTTTCCCTCAAGATCAGACAAAATATTTCTCAACCTAGGAAGTTCAGATAGTTGATCATTAATTTTTGTAAGAGATATAACATTTCTGTCCTCATATATTGAGAATTTACTACTCAAAACTTGCAAATTGTTTTTCAATGTTTTAAAATCCTTATGTAAGGATGAATTTTCATTTCTTAATGAAAAATTTATATCTACAATGGGTTTTAAACATGAATATTTTTGTGTAAAGTATAAACCTTATCCACAAAAGACTTGTAATCATTTTTCAAGTGTTTTTGGTGAGCAAGAACAGTATTCAAGGTGTCTTTCAATTTAAAATAAGCAGTGTTTTGAGCAGAAGAACTCACTATACAATGTAAATGCAGATTATTTAATCTGAAATTCTCATGTTTCAACAAATCTCTCAGCAGTCTATTTTTCAAAACACTAAAATCAGGAGAATCTTTAAATATTTCCTCAGAAGTTTTCTCAAGCAAGACATATACCTCAGGGGCAACAGAATCATTTTTAATAGCAAGAGAAGAATTTATTAAAGAAGTTGAAGTTAAATGTAAAGGTTCATCAAATGACAATTTAATAATTACATCATTAGGGCTACTCATAACTGGAAGTTGTCTCTTCATAGGTTTGACAGTCCTTTCACCATGATCAACAATATTACCTTTAGAGGAAGATTTATTATTATAAATACCAACATGTTTATCAAACAAATCACTCACCAAGGCAAAGGAGAAACTTCCCCTGTGCTTTCTTTTTTCTGCCTCCCTGATAAGGATGGGGCTTTTTATGGAAATTTTGTGTCCTAGATGGGCCAGGTTGATGAGCTGGCTGATGCTGTGCATTCTGCTTGTAGTGGCTCATGAGATAGTCCCATTTCCAATGCTTTACTTCAAGATTTTTTTTGATTTTTCTGGGAAAAGTTGAGGTTTTGGTGAGACTGATGAGTCTTGTTGGTCTGTGAGGGAGGAGGATGTTCTTTTCTTTTATTCAAGAGCTCCTGCATTTGCCCCCAGAGGTTTTATACCTTTGCTTTGTATTTCATATTGTCTGCCTTTAGTTCCTTTATGTGACTGGACAAGTTGTTTACCTGTTGTGACAGTGGAATATTTTTTATTTTTATTCCCTTTAAAGGATCTTCCAGATTTATTTGAGGCTTGGATTCTCTCATAGTTGTTAGGGGAAGGGGGTTTACCACTCCTCCTGACATTTCTATTTCCTGAAGAATTTGATTTATATTTGTCAGTAGAAGAATTTTTATAAGTCAATTTAGAAGAACCTACAGAGTCAACCTCACATTCTACTTCAATTTCATCAACATTTAAGTTTTCCATGCTCTCAGTTAAATTACTAGACATGATAACTAAAAAATCAATTAAATTTCAACAAGAGTTAACTGATTCTTCAAAAAGTGGTTCAATATTTCAACACAATATAAATATTAATATATTATTTGAGTTAAAAATAAATTGAAAAAATTAATTCTTATTAAGATTATTATTTATAAAAGAGAAATAACAATCAAAAAGAACCTTTTATGTTTCAAGTTAATGTGATTTTATTTATAATATAAAATAATAACCACAAATTATTAAAATGGGACAAATACCAGTGTATAAATGTCAAGCAAAATAATAATAATATGAAAATAAAGGGCAATAATTGGGACTAAGCACAAAGTATTATTATTATCTACCAATATTAAAAAAACCAAATTTAATGGCAATAATGGGACTAAGCACAGAGTACTATTATTGTCAACCAATAATATCAAAAATTTAATGAAAAATTAATTTAATAATTTAATTAAAAAATTAATTATCTTCTAGAACTAAGAGGGTTGCTCTATTATTTTCAACTAGGAAAAAAATTACTAAAAATATTGATCACTTAAACTCAGTGGCTCAGCAAAAAAGCTAAGGCACTGTTATTGCAATAAAAATTTAATTAAAGAGTTCATAGGTGTAAAAGTTGACTTACTATAGTGATCAAACAATCACTTCAAAATATATAAGTATTTAAGAATATATAAACCTAATTTATTGAACCCAAGTTGGAAATACTGTCGCAGAAAAAATTTGAAAAGTTGCACAAGGTGGACTGTGCATCAAGTCAATTGTCCAAAAATTTGTTGTTGCCATTCTGAAAGGCCTCCAATTATTGGCCAGTAGATCTAGAAGATGACGAAAATAGAGAGGAAGAAGAAGGAAAAGGAGGAAAGGATGGTATGATAAAAGATAAGAAAAAAAGAAAGGAAGTGAAAAAGATAAAGAATTTTATATAGGACTAATGATGTTGGGTAGAAGACTTATAATAGTAAGTATCTTTTATTTCTCTCTGCATAAATATCAATCACTAATAATTAAAATACTCTTAATGCAACCTTTAGATAATTATTTAATAGTTAAGGGAGATGACACACTTAAACAGTTTAAAATAATATTAGTATCTAAAATATGTTAAATTAATATAAGTGATGCTGCTGAAGGGGATTACCCAAGGCCCTTTTATAGGCAAGGGGTCCTCTGAAGTGCCAAAAATTTGTAAATACAGAGTGAGAACATAATGAAACAAGAAAATAAAAGAATAAAATTGAAACTTGGTAATTAAGATAAAAACATAAAACAGATAATTAAATCCCCAAATAAGAAGTAATTTTTCCCATACTAAATTCCTGACCCAATTAATTAAAATAGTGAGTTACTACATAAATTTTAACAATAGAAACTATGAGTAATTTATCTACAATAGTAATTTCAATGAGTTTTAAAATGGTTTTAGTTGAACCAATACAATTATATCATTTTTATGCAGTTATTTATGTAATCATTATAAACCCAAAACAAAAATTAGTAAATTGTTTTAACTATTCCATTTAAGTAATTACTAATTTAAGTGAAACAAATAATTAACTTAATGAATACCAATTAAAAATAAGTATTTTAATTTATTTTATTAAGTAAGTGTTTTAACTTATTTAATAAATTTTCTGACACAATTAAGGGTCAAAAAAGTGCCCAATATTTAAGGATTATAACATATGAGAAGGTTGATTTAATATATAAGTTTAATTAATTAAATTTTAATTACATTAGAATTTTAATTAATTAAATTTTATTTATATTATAATTTTAATTTTTCAATTCTAATTAAAATATATGTTTATGATTAATTTATTAATATTAAATACATAAAAAATGTGCCATGATTCATAGAATATGATGTATAATATGTTTGATGTAAGGGTATAAATAATTTATTTAATAATAAAATTAATATAATATTTATTTTACTTATTTTTAATAAAATTTTATATAATTTTTTTATGTAATAAAATTTTATTTTAAATGCATAAAATACATCAATTTATTCCCTTCAATAAAATATTATGCATTTTATTGGGCTCCTGAGACAGCCTGGCTGATAATTATCCTCATAAGAGATATTACTATCACAGTCACTTGAAGATTCATCAAGGTCAACTTTAGCATCTTCAGGATCTTCAGTTTTTTCAACAAGATGAATTTTCTTTTCACAAACATGTCCTTTTTGCCATGATTTGTTACATTTATAACAAGTATTAGTTGCATCTTTCTTTGGAGCAACTGGAGCAGAGGGTTTGCCAGCTTTTTCTGGAAGTTTTAGAGAAGGTTTGAGTTGGTCATTGGAAGGCCTTGAAGGATAATTCTTTGGTTCATATCTATGGTTGAGTAATACCTCATTACAGATATTAATAAAAGAATAATTCTCCCTCAAATGATCAGTCCTGGCTACAATCAAATCTCTCAGTGAGTTTGGCAATTTATAGAGAATTTTGTCTCCAAATATCATAATCCATTTTTGGATCAATAGCTCTAAGAATATTTTTTATTTTCATGAGGAAACTAATAGGTCTCTCAGTAGAAGTGGATTTATATTTAGCTTTCTCATATAATCTTTGTTGTGCCAATCTGAACTTTGAACCACCAAATTGATTCTCAATTAATGTTTTACATTCAGGCCAAGTATAGTTATAAAGAAATCGGCTTAGAGACTATTCCTTCATCTGGAATTTTATAAGAATTTTTTAAATTATCAATTCTTTGAATAAAATGCTGCCAGTCAGATGAAGAATAACCATCAAAGGTGGGATATTGATCAAGTTTAGGCCAATTTTTATGGCCACTTGGCTAGTCAACCTTATAATTATTCATGGTAATTAATTACTGAAGCCTGAATAGGTATTCAGAAATCTCATTATTGACAGAAACAGCTGGCTCATGATGAATATTGAAAAACCTTTTGTGGTCCACGGAAGAAGTAATAGATACATTGTCGGGCTGTTTATCGGAAACCTTTAAAGGGGGGTAAGAACTACTGTTCTAAGGTTGTTTACCCTAATTTTTGAAGGACTTATGAGTAGTAGTGTCAATTTGGCAATCATTTTCATCAGGGATAACAGGTAAGGTAGAGAATTTTCTCTCAAGATCAGACAAAGAATTTCTCAACCTAGGAATTTCAGATAGTTGATAATTAATTTTTGTAAGAGATAAAACATCTCTGTCTTCATATATTGAGAATTTATTACTCAAAGTTTGAAAATCATTTTTCAATTTTTTGAATTCCTTATGTAAGGATGAATTTTCATTTCTCAATGAAGTATTTTCATCTACAAGGGGATTTAAATCATGAATATTTTTGTGCAAAGTATAAACCTTATCAACAAGAGACTTTTAATCATTTTTAATTGCTTTTGATGAGCAAGAAAAATATTCAAGGTGTCTTTCCACCTCCCTCACAGTCCAACCAGACTCATCAGTCCCAGAAAAACCCTAGCTTTTTGCAACATAATCCAAATACTCTGGAAGTGGGACTATCTCATGAGCCACTACCAGCAGAATGTACAGCCTCAACCAGCTCATCACCCTGGCCCCATCCAAGACACAAACTTACCATCAACCTTTCCAGGCCCATCCTTATCAGGGAAGCAGAAAAAAGAAAGCACAGGGTAAATTTCCTCCCTTGCCATGGTGAGTAACTTGCTTGATAAGCATGTTGGTATTTATAATAGTAAATCTTCTTCTACAGGTAATAATTTTGAGAATGGTGAAAGATTTGTTAAACATATTAAGAGACAACTTCCTGTTATAAGTAGCCCTAATGATGTTCTAAATAAATTGTCATTTTATGAAACTTTACAATTAACTTCAACTTCTTTAATTAATCCTTCTCTTGCAATTAAAAATGATTCTGTTGCCCCTGAGGTTTATGTCTTGCTTGAGAAAACTTCTGGGGAAATATTAAAAGATTCTCCTGATTTTAATGTTATCAAAGACAGACTATTGAGAGATTTTCTGAAAAACAATGTTGAAAATCCTATAGTACTAGCTATAGGCCTTGACCAAGGGAGATGGAGTAAAACCAGAGAGAAAAACCCCTGTCCCTTTAGAAAAATAAGTGAGATTTACCTGCTACAGTAAATTGGTTCCTGTTTACCAAAAAGACCCCTTTTCCAATACACTTGACTGCTTGATCAGTCAAGAAAGTAGTCTCCAGACAGACTACCAAACCAAAGAACTGAAATGTAGACTAATGTCCACACCAGAGAAGGCAATAATACTTGATGTAGGTTGCAAATCCACACCAGAGACAGCAATAATACTTGATATAGCTTGCAAGACTACACCAGAGAAAACAGTTGCTATGCTAAGTTAAATGAAGAACTCACTTGCAAAAAACACAGCCAATTGTGGCCAAAAAACAGTGAAAACTGAGTGAGGAACAAGGATATTACCTCTGGATGGTTGTATGATAATTAAAGTTGCCTTAAACTGTCTTCTCACTATATACACACAGACTACTAACTAAGAGCCCATGCACACCGACAAATTTGGCGTTCCTGACCGCCAAATTGCATAAAACCTCCCTAGAAACGCTTCACAGCCCTCTAGCACCGAGGCAGGTGGTCCGCCCGCCTGAAGTGGCCTGACCACTCTGAAGCCAGAAAACCACCAAAAACACCCAAAATACTTAGAAAAATCATCTACAGCTACTAAAACCCTTAAAACACATAATTACCCTATAACAACATTGAGACATGAATTGTAGAGAAAACTCTTCTCATTCCAACAGTACTAAGCATTTAACCCTAATACTAAAGGTTAGCCTGTAAAACACAAAAAAAAATCAACAGAAATCTTTTAAAATGAAAAATGAAAAATTATCCCCCAAATACTTAAGCTATGAAAAATGTCCCCAAGACATAAAATATAGAGAAAAACCAGGGCTATCCAATGGAAGTGCCCACTTCCCCTTAGTCCCAATATTTGCTGTGTAATTCCAGAAAAACACCTAACTATTTAAACAATGCCATTTAAGGCATACCAAAACAACACCAAATAAACCAACAAAGGGCTCTGCCAATGTTGGAAGACCACAACAATAATTACAGATAAAATAATATGCATTTATATTGTAAAGTGAGTTTTTTTGCTCAAGATAATGCTTATTTTAATTTTAAAGACACCTTGACTGCTGTTCTTGCTCATCAAAAACAAATAAAAATAATAACAAGGCACTTTTAGATAAGAATTCTAATTTACATAAAATTATTAATGAGTTAAAACCCCTTCAAAATTAAAATGCTTCATTAAGACATGTCAATACATCCTTGCATGATGAATTGAAAACATTGAAAATTGATTTGCAGGCTTTGAGAAATAAATACTCAGTACATAAAAACAGAAATTTTGTATCTCTTGAAAAAGTTAATGATCAACTTTTCTAAAATTCCTAGGTTGAGGAATTATTTTTCTAGTCTTGAATACAAATTCTCTACTTTACCTCCTATTCCTGATGAAAATTATGGTGAAATTGAAACTACTGCTCATAAGTCCACCAAAAATAAGGGTAAACAACCTGAGCATAGTAGATCTTACCTTCATTTGAATGTGTCCATTAAACAGCCTGACAATGTATCTATACATTCTTCTGTGGACCACATAAAATCTTTCAATACTCATCATGAGCCAGCTGTTTCTGTGAATAATGAAATTTCTGAACATCTTTCCAGGCTTCAGGAATTAATTACCATGAATAAATCTAAAGTTGACCAGCCAAGTAGCCATAAAAATTGGCCTAAACTTGATCAATATCTCACCTTTGATGGTGATTCTTTGTCTGACTGGCAGCATTTTATTCAAAAAGTTTATCATTTTAAAAATTCTTATAAACTGCCAGATGAAGAAATAGTCTGTAAGTTAATTTCTTTATTCTCAAATATTTCCCTGATGTGGTATGAAGCTGTCTTATTAGACAATCATCACTATACTTGGGATGAGTGGAAAACATTGATTGAGCATCAATTTGGTGGATCAAAATTCATATTGGCACAGCAGAGATTATATGAGAATTCAAAATATACATCCTCTTCTGCTGAAAAACTATTGTTTTCCTAATGAAAATAACAAAAATTCTTAGAGCTATGGATCTAAAATTGGATTATGATATTTGGAGAGACAAAATTCTCTATAAATTGCCAAACCCTCTGAGAGATTTGATTGTAGCTAGGACTGAGCATGTAAGAGAAAATTCTTCTTTTATTAATTTCTGTAATGAGGTACTACTTAACCACAGATATGAACCAAGGAATTATCCCTTGAAGCCTTCCCATGATCAATTCAAATCTTCACCAAATCTTCCTGAAAAGCCTGGTAAACCCTCTGCCCCTATTTCACCAAAGAAATATGCAACTACTAATTGTTATAAATGTAAAAAATCATGGCAAAAAGGACATGTTTGTGACAAGAAAATTTATCATGTTGAAAAAACTGAAGATACTGAAAATGCTACAGTTGACCTTGATGACTCCTCAAGTGACTGTGATAGTAATATCTCTTATGAAAATGAATCTCCTAATGAAGTTCTGATGCTAGAGCAAGATATCCAATATTTGGACAATGTATCTAGTACCCACAATTTGGACTTATCTTCAGTAGAGAATGCTGAGATTATCAGAGATATTACTGATAGTTCAGTGGTAATATCCCCCTTAAAAGCACAAGATATTATTAATGTAAAAACTGTTGAAGTGGTTCTTGACTCTAGTTCTGGAGGTGGTGTAGTGTCTGAAAAGGCACTTGCTTCAGTGGATAGAGATTATCATAGTAAATTATTACCTATCGCATCTGAAAAATGGAAGGGTTATGGTTCTGTTTTATGTCCCATTTGTAAGTACAAAGCTACTGTATTCTTTAAATATATGGTGGCTTTGTCAGAGCTGTTTGTGATTTTGTTGTGACAAAAAATGATAACTTAAGAAATTGGTTTATTATGGGAAATGACATTTTAACCATGTTTGGTATCAAATTTGATCCAGCAAACAATTGTTTCACATTGGGCATGAATGGAAAAAGAAAATTTAAAATTTCTTCTTCAAAACTACCTTCTGCACCATAATTTAAATCTTGTAATTGATTGATTCAATGTAATGGTAGATCTACTGAAGAAATGGATAATTTTTTGTCTAAAATAAATACTGCTTCATTCGGTGATCATTTAACTAGTGCACAGAAAGATTCAATAATTGATTTGATTACATCTTTCCCTATTGCTTTTTCTCATGAAACCCATGAACTAGAGGTTGTCAAAGAAGAAATGAAAATTTATTTATCCTGTAATTTGAGTGATATCCCTCCTAGCCCTAAGAAAAATCCCTATCATGCTTCTCCCACAAAGAAGAAAGAAATAAAAGATAATATTACTAGCTTATTAATAATGAATATTATTGAGAAAGTAGATGTTACTACAAAATATTGTGTCATCTCCCCAGTCTTATTCTCTCATGAGAAAGATAAGACTAGATTATGTGGAGATTATAGAGCATTATATACTTATACTGTAGATGATATTTACCCTTTACCCAGAATAAACTCCATATATGCAACCTTACAGGTTGCAAAGTTTATTAGTTTTCTAGATGGTAATAAGGGTTAACATAAGATCCTGTCAAATAGAGATTCCCAAAATTTCTTGCTTATTGCTACTCATATGGGAATATATAAGTATGTTAGAATGCCATTTGGGCTTAAGAATTCACCTTCAGTTTTTCAAAAAGTAATGGATAATACATTTCAACAGGAAAAAACAGTTGAAGGATGGTTGATGGTATATATTGATGACATTATAGTTTTTTGTAAGACTTTTTATGAACACGTCACTCACTTAAATAGAATATTCTAAAAAATGGATGACATTAACATGAACTTATCCTTGAAAAAGTGTATATTTGGTTTTAAATCCTTGAAAGTCCTGGGTCATGTTGTGTCAGGTTTAAAAATCTGTGTAGATCAAAACAAAGTTGCTGAAATTCAGAATGTGAGATCACCAAATTCTGTGCATGAAATCCAAAGTTTTTTGGGAATGTGTGGCTATTATAGACAATAACTACAAAATTTTCAACTCATAGCCTTACCTCTTATGAAATTTCCCAGAAAAGATGTAGCTTTTATCTGGAATGTGGAAACACAAAAAGCCTTTAATACATTGAAAAAATGTTTAATGACTGCCCCAATCCTGGCTCTCCCAGATTTCAATAAACCTTTTTTCCTCTACACAGATGCAAGTTTTGTTGGACTAGGAGCTGCCCTCCACCAGAAAAAAATTATAAATGATAAATGTTCAGAAGTTTTAATTTTTTATATTTCAAGAACCTTAAGAAAAAGTGAATTGAAATATTCTGCCACCCAATTAGAGTGTTTAGCAGTTGTATGGGTCCTATAAAAACTTCATTACTACCTGGGAGACCAGAAATTTGATTTGGTTACAGACTTTAGTGCAGTAAAATCCCTCTTAAACCTAAAGAAACCAAACAGAAATATGTTTAGGTGGTATGGTAACTAGATGTTCAAGAGTATAGGGGTAGAATTACAATTATTCACAGAGCTGGTAATGTTCATTCAAATGTGGATATGCTGTCAAGATTGCCTTTACCAAATAATGATTCCAATCCTGCCTATTTATCCAAAGATGATACAGTTCATATAAATGGTATATATATTGTTGATATGGAAGAAGAATTATTGCAATTAATTCTGGAATAATATGAGAATGATTCTGATCTAAAAAAATTAGTTACAATCTTGAATGATCCAAAGAATGCTTCAATCCAAGCATTAATAAAAACTCTCACTTCAAAGTATCAAAATGCTTTGAATAAAGGAAAATTTTCCATTAAGGATGGTTATATTTATTACAGGAGAAAACTTACTAATGTCCTTGTAATTCCTCCTACAATGAAGGAAACCATCTTGAAACTCTGTCATGATAAAATTTTAGCTGTTCATTTTGATTTAGATAAAATTATTGTCAGAATAAAAAACACTCCATGGTGGGCTGATATGTCTGAAGACACAAAATTATATGTTGAATCCTGTGATTCATGCAGAAATTCTAAAAGATTAACAGGTAAAAGAGCAGGATTATTGCAACATATTGAAGCACCTGATGCTCCTTGGGAAATAATTAATATGGATTTTGTCACTGGTATTCCTGTAGCAGGGAAAGACAGTTATAATTCTTGTTGGGTAATAATGGATAGATTCACCAAAATGTCTAAATTTATTCCCACCCATAAAGATGTATCCACCAAAGATTTAGATTTCTTATGGTGGTCATATATGTTTAATATTGTTGGATTTCACAAAGCCATCATCTCTGACAGAGACCCTAAATTTACATCTGAATTTCAGATGTCATTGATGGATATAAGTGGCTGTGAGTTGAAATTATCTACTGCTCACCATCCCCAAACTGATGGTTTAGCTGAAAGAATGATTCAAACTCTGGAGGATATGATTAGAAGGTATTGTGCCTTTGGATTAGAATATTAAGACAATGACAGATTCACTCATGACTGGATTACTCTACTACCATATCTTGAATTGGCTTATAATAGCACTGTTCACTCTGTCACTAAGAAAAAGCCTTTTGAGCTCTGGTAAGGTTATGTCCCAAATACTCCTGCTCAAATTCTCAATAATAATTTTCCAAAGTTGGAACTATATCCTTGTGTAAAATCCTTCATGAAAATGCAACAACTATGTAGAAAACATGCCCAAAGTTGTATTGATAAGGCATTTGAATATGAGAAAAAAAGATAGGATAAATCACATAAAGAATACATATTTGACAAGGGCAATGAAGTACTAATATATACAGTCCACTTCAATTTACAGGGAAATAAAAAATTAAAGGATCCATTTGTAGGTCCATTTGTTGTTAAAAGAATGGTTGGTAATTATGAAGTAGAAGTAAAACTGTATTCTTCATATGATAGAAAACATCCTCTTTTCCCCATTTCCCTGGTAAAGCCTTATACTTGTAACAATGACTTATTTCCTAAAAGGAAAGGGAGACCTAAGAAAAATTCTCAAGAAGTCACAGAAACTTCTGAAATTGATAATATTCTCAATGATAGAGTTATCAGTGCTGAAAAGGGTACTGAATATTTATTGAGATATAAAAATAAATCATCAGAGAATGATGCATGGATACCTGGAAAAGAAATATCTAACCTTGCTACTCTATTAAAGAATTATAAAAAGAAAAATTTTTATCATTTTTTATTTGTTTTTTTAGAGTGAGGGAGTGTCAGCCAGGCTGTAGCAGGAGTCCAGTAAATGTTATAATATTTTATAGGACTTCAAAATGGGCAAATTTTTATTTATATTATGTATGAAACTTAAGATTATATTGAAAAATAAAGTTAAATATCTAACTCATAATAATAAATTACAATCAGATTTATATGAATTTTATTACTATATAACTTGTATACAATTATGTAAATAATACATTATATTCTGCAAATTATGAGCCCTTTTTAATGTATTTAATAATTATAAACTATTAATTAATTAATATAATATTATTTTATAATTACAAGTTACAAATTTAAATTATAAATTTATTAATTAATTAATTATATATAGTATTAAATAAAGTTAAACATATCTTATAGCCCATAAATATTGGTTGCTTTTTTTACCCTTAACTGTGTCAGGAAAATTATTAATTAAGTTAAAACACTTAATTAATAGAAAATATTAAGATTTTTACTTTAAATAGTAATCACATTAAAATAATTATTTTTTTGACTCAAAATATTTATTACATTAATGAAATAGCTTAAAACAATTATTTATTAATGTTTTATACTAAAATTAATTAATTACATTAAAATTTTTGTAATAAATAGTATACTTTTTGTTAACCTTAAAAGTGACTATTTTTCTTAATCATTGAAGAAACTTGTTTAAATTAAAATAGTTATATTCTTTTTTGTTTCAGACTAATTTAATGTCACACTTAATTTTGTTACAGTTTCTGGGTTTTAATTGGTGGGAAATGGGCGCTTACTCATATTTTTAATTAATTGTTTCAGCTCCAAAAGTATTTTATTGTTAGATTTACTTTATTTTATTTTATTTCTTATATTGTATATACATTTTTATGGTGCTTCAGAGGGCCCTTTTGCCTATATAAGGGCATTGGGTAATCCCCTGAGGCCCCATCACTTATTTTACCAACTATGACATTATATTTTATTATTATTTGTAGAAGTCTTAGCACAGGGGAAACCTTAACACAGGTCAATAAACAACTGTGCACCTTACAACAACAAGTAACTACAACAAGGTGTGTGCTAAAACTATAAGGGGAAAAAGTGTGAGCTTCTGTCGGCCGGTCGTCTAGAAGAAGGAGAAAAAGAGGAGAAGAAGAAGAAGAAGAAGAAGAAAAAGAGGAAAAGAAATGAAAAAACTATAACAAAAAATAAATAGACAAAACTTGGACTGGGGAGTCAACAAAACTTATAACAAGTTATTTATGGGATGATACATGGTAAGTTTTTTTATTCTCTCAGCTTAAGTAACAAATGCTAATATTAAATGATCTTAAAGCAACCTTTATATGCATAATATATACTAGATTTCAAAGGCAAGAAAGTGCCATAATAAAAACTATTATAAGTATAACATTTGTAATTAATAATAAAATTAATAATAAAAATAAAGTAAGTAATAAGTGGTGAGGCTACAGGGGATTATCCAAGGCCTTTTTCTAGGCAATGGGCCCTCTGAAGCGCCACTACATTTGTAAATACAAGAGTCATAATAAGAAGAAACAAGAATATAAAAGAATAAGTGAAACTTAACAATTTAGAGAAAAATATGAAACAAATAATTAAAACCCCAAATAAGAACCAAATTTTCCCACAACTAATTCCCAAATCAGTAAGTAAAAATAGTGAGTAACTAAACAAGCCTGAGACATAGGAACTATGAGAAAAAATAATTCAAAACAGATGGTACAGTATGCTTTAAGGGTTTTTAAGTGAAACAAGTAAAAAAATTTTGATGCAACAAAATATGTAATCAATTTTAATTTAGTATAAAGAAATTAATTAATTGTTCCAACTATGTAATTAAATAATTAATTTAAATGAAACAAGTAATTAATTTATTACTAAATTAGGTTGAGAATTTTAATACTATTTTATAAAATAAGTATTATAATTTATTTAATTTTTTAATGACACAATTAAGGGTCCAAAAAACAGCAGCCATAATTATGGATAATAGTATATGAAAAAGTATATTTTAATAATTAAATTTAATTAATTAAAGTAATTACAATATAATATAAACACTTGAATATAATTATCTTATAAGTTTTTAATTAATTAATTTATAATTATTAAATAAACAATGCACTCTTTGTTATGGAATATAATCAAATGCTTTTAAATTATCTTATAAAATTAAAATAATATTTACTTTATTTATATAAATAAAATGTTAATATAAATTTATTATGTAATATAATATTAATGTTAAATTCAAACTCTGCAATTATTATGTCTTTATTTAATTCCAATAAATTGTATTTTTATTAACTGGGCTCCTGGGACAGCCTGGCTGACACTCCCTCACTCTAAAAAAAACAAAAAAAAAATGCTATGATTTTTTCTTTTTATAATTTTTTAATAGAGTAGGAAGGTTTGAAATTTCTTTACCAGGTATCCATGCATCATGTTCAGATGACTTATTTTTAAATCTCGATAAATATTCAGTACCTCTTTCAGAAGTGATAATTCTATCATTGAGAATTTTATCAATATCTGTAGTTTCAGTGATTTCCTGAGGATTCTTCTTAGGTCTACCTCTTCTTTTGGGGAATAAATCACTGTTGGAAGTATAAGGTTTTAGTAGGGAAATGGGGAAAACAGGATTTTTTCTATCATATGGAGAATATAACACAACTTCAACTTCATTATCTCCAATCATTCTTTTTACAACAAAAGGGCCCACAAAAGGATCTTTTAATTTGTTGTTTCCCTGTAAATTGAAGTGGAAAGTAGATATCAACACTTCATCACCCTCTTTAAATGTGTGTTCCTTATGGGATTTATCCCATCTATTCTTCTTATATTCAAATGCTTTATCAATACAAGTTTGAGCATGTTTTCTGCACAGTTGTTGCATTTGAACAAAAGATTTTACACCAGGGTGTAATTCCAATTTAGGAAATTTACTATTGAGTATTTGAGCAGGAGGATAAGGGACATAACCTAGCCAAAGCTCAAAAGGCTTCATTTGAGTAACAGAGTGAACAGTGCTATTATAAGCAAATTCAAGACCAGGTAATAAGGTGACCCAGTCATGAGTAAATCTGTCATTGTCTTTATATTCCAATCCAAAGGCACAATACCTTCTAATCATATCCTCTAGAGTTTGAATCATTCTTTCAGCTAGACCATCAGTTTGGGGATGGTGAGCAGTGGATAATTTTAATTCACAACCACATCTATCCATTAGAGACATCCAGAAATCAGATGTAAATTTTGGATCTCTGTCAGATATAATGGCTCTAGGGAATCCAACTATATTGAACATATTACACCACCATAAGAAAGCCAAGTCTTTGGTAGAGACATCCTTATGGGTGGAGGCAAATTTGCACATTTTAGTAAATCTATCCACTATTACCCAACAAGAATTATAATTTTCTTTACCTGCAATAGGAAGACCAGTGACAAAATCCATATTAATGATTTTCCAGGGAGCATCAGGTGCTTCAATTTGCTGTAATAACCCTGCTCTCTTACCAGTCATTCTTTTGGATTTCTGGCATGAATCACCAGATTCAACATATAATTTTGCATCTTCAGACATATTAGCCCACCAAGCAGTGTTTTTGAGTCTAATACACCACGCAATATGGGGGGCGGACTTGCTAGCAAGTCCGCAACCTTGAACCCTAATTCATATCTTTTTGAGCACACATTGAGGAAGTGATGAAACCATCATGAAGAAGTATTGAATTTACTTTGAACACACCTTGAAGCTCATGTGAACACAAATGGGGCTACAAGGGCTGGAAAGGCTGGAGAGAGGGGTGAGGAAGGGTGTATGGGGTAGCGAAAAGGTTGGGAAAGAGTTGGAAGGGAAGATTAAGGGTTCCGAGGCATTTTAAATGAAGAAAAGGGTCTGGGAGAGGTTGAGAGGGGTGAAATGGGGATCAAAAGAGGATGGCATACAATGGGGCTGGGAGGATAGCGAAAGGCATGGGAAGGGAAGACAAGCATGTGTTGATAGAATTGAAAGGGATGGAGATTGGTGCAAACAGAGTGTGAAAATAGGAGGATGAACTCTGTTCTTCGGGCAAAGAACAGAGTTCACTTCCATAAAATATTAGCTGAAACATAGTTTTCAATTCTGTAAAAACAGTTGTAAGTAATAGAAAAAGTCACTGATTTTTTTTATATGTAATCTGAAATTTTTTAATAAAATTATTGTATTTAAGAATTGCAATATTGTCAATCAATTTTTATTGATCAAATTAATTTAATAAAGTATTATTTTAATAAGCTGTTTCAAAAAATACTTTGCATTGAGTAGACTCATGGAATGATTTTTTCTGGCTTCCATTCAGTTATCCTCACACTTTCACTATGTTTTCAATATAGATCCATTGTTATTTGTGTGATACTTCAAGTGAAAGTTCAGTATTACTTCAGTCTGAGTTCCATCTGATTTCCATCTGACTTCAAGTTGCGGACTTGCTAGCAAGTCCTCCCCCTATATTGCGTGGTGATAAGTGTCTTCTCAAGATCAAAATGACCAGCTAATATGTCATCATGACAAAGTTTGAGGATAATTTCTTTCATAGAAGGAGAAATTACAATTACATTAGTAAGCTTTCTTCTATAATAAATATATACATCTTCAATAGAAAAATTTCCCTTAATTAAAGCATTCTGATATTTAGCAGGAAGAGTTTTAATCAATGCCTAAATAGAAGCATTTTTAGGATCATTTAAGATAGTAACTAACTTATTTAAATCAGAATCCCTATCATATGAATCCAGAATTAATGGTAATAACTCATCTTCCAGATCAACTATAAATATACCATGGATATGAACAGTATCATCTTCAGGTACATAGGCAGGATTTGAGTCATTATTTGACAGAGGCAATCTGGACAGCATATCAACATTGGAGTGAAAATTTCCAGCCCTATGGATAATTGTCATCCGTCCTCTGTATTCTTGAACAGCAAGTTGCCACCTGAACATATGTCTTTTAGGTGTTTTCAGGTTAAAGAGGGACTTC
Organism: Hemileia vastatrix; assembly: GCA_030280995.1. Lineage (NCBI taxonomy): Eukaryota > Fungi > Basidiomycota > Pucciniomycetes > Pucciniales > Zaghouaniaceae > Hemileia > Hemileia vastatrix. Next base: position 1,863,301 of record JASXTE010000017.1, on the reverse strand, counting down.
ACAGCACTACAGTCAGTTACCAATTCAAACTTTTGGTCATCTAGATAGTAATGAAGCTTCTCAAGAGCCCAAACAACTGCTAAGCACTTCAATTGAGTGGCACCATATTTCAATTCACTATTTCTCAAGGTTCTTGAAATATAACAAATTACAACCTCTGAGGATTTATCATTTATAATTTGTTTTTGGTGAAGGGCAGCACCCAGACCAACAAAGCTAGCATCTGTGTATAGGACAAAAGGTTTGTTGAAATCTGGAAGAGCCAATATAGGGGCTTTCATTAAGCAACTTTTTAATGTATCAAAAACTTTTTGACAGTCATTATTCCAGAGAAAGGCAACATCTTTTCTGGTCAGTTTTGTAAGAGGCAAGGCTATAACCTGATAATTTTTAATATATTGTCTATAATAGCCACACATACCCAAAAAACTTTGGATTTCTCTTACAGAAGTTTGTGCTTTCACATTTTGAATGGCAGCAACTTTGTTTTGGTCTACACAAATTTGTAAGCCTGACACAACATGGCCAAGGACTTTCAAGGATTGAAAACCAAATTTACACTTTTTTAAGGACAAGGTCTTATTGATTTCATCCATTTTTTGGAAAACTCTATTTAAGTGAATCATATGTTCATCAAAAGTTTTAGAAAAAATTACAATGTCATCAATATAAACCATGAGCCATCCTTCAATTATTTCTTGATGGAAAGTGTTATCCATGACTTTTTGAAAAACTGAAGGAGCATTTAGGGCCGAATGGCATCCTAACATACTTATATATTCCCATATGAGTAGCAATTAGTAAAAAATTTTGTGAATTTTTCTCAACAGGAATTTGATGATAACCTTTATTGCAATCCAGACAACTAATAAATTTTGCACCCTGTAAGGTAGCATGAATTGAATTAATTCTGGGAAAAAGATAAATATCATCCACAGTATAAGTGTTTAATGCTCTGTAATCTCCACATAATCTAGCCTTATCTTTTTCATAAGAAATCAAGACTGGGGATATGACACAATATTTTGGGGTGACATCCACTTTCTCAATTATATTCATTTTTAATAAGGTAGAAATATTATCTTCAATATCCTTTCTTTTTGTTGGAGAAGCAGGATATGGTTTTTTCTTAAGACTAGGAGGAATATCACTCAAGTTACAGGATAAAGTAATTTTCATTTCATCCTTAACAGCTCCTAGGACATGAGAACCATGAGCAAAAGCCATAGGAAAAGAGGTAATTGAGGCAATTATAGAATCCTTCTGCTCACTAGTTAATTGATCACCAAAAGAAGCAGTATTTATTTCAGTTAATAACCTATCCATTTCATTTGTTGGTCTACCTGTACATTGAATTAATGAGTTACAAGACTTTAACAAATAAGCAGAAGATCTTTTAGGGGAAGAAATTTTGAATTTCCTTTTGCCATTCAATCCCAATGTGAAGCAATTATTGGCAGGGTACAATTTTACACCAACCATGGTCAGAATGTCATTACCCATAATAAACCAATTGCTCAAATTATCATTTCTCATGACAACAAATTCACAAACAGCTCTGAAAAAACCACCATTATATTTGAAGAATACAGTGGCTTTGTATTTGCCAATGGGACATAAAACAGAGCCATAACCTCTCCATTTTTCACATGTCATAGGTAATAATTTATCCATATAATCTTTATCCACTGAAGCCAGTGCCTTTTCAGACACTCACACCTCCATATGCAACCTTCAATATTTTCTTGAGGTTTGAACAGGCTTTGAGCATGTCTACATTGATGGAGCTGATTAGGAGGAATGATAATTTTCTGATTTAGAACCTTAAAAATGAATAAGATTTCTTGAATCCTGTCCTTCAGAAGTTCTACTTTAGCATTATATCTTAATTTTCCTCATTTAATGCCAGTAATTGAGCTGATAGATTGATTGTTCATCATAATTATTCATTTTCAATTCCTTAGTGGCAGTCATGTTATTAATTTTTGCAGACATTGTGCCTGAAAATTTAAATAAACAAAATTTAAATCAGTTTCATTTCAAAAACTTTATTTTTATTTATTTTCTTAATTTTAAAAAAATATAAAAATATAAACTAAATAAAATCTGAAAAAAAAAGCTTTAATTTTTATATAAAAAATAATAAGCCTAAATATTATCTAATGGACTCAATTATTTTCAAAAAATAATAATAACACATATTAATGACAAAATTAAATTAATAATTCATAAAAAATAAATGATATGTTAAAATTAATTTTTTTTAATAAACCCATAGTCAGCTATATTTAAAAATAATTGTATGATTATAAAATATTGGACAAAATCTATTAACAATATTTATATCAAAAATTTTATTTAAATAGTATGACAATAAATTAATATGTCAAAAATAAAAAATCCAATATACACACATATTATTTCTATTTCAACATAATTGTATGATTATTTATAATATTGGACATAATATTGTCAACAATATTTACATTGAAAATATAATTATTTATTATGACTATAAATTAATATGTCAAATTAAAATTTTCAATATACACACAAAATAACTGTATGATTAATTATAATATTGGAAAAAATGTCAACAATATTTATATTTAAAATTTAATTATTTTATTATGACTATAAATTAATATGTCAAATTAAAATTTTCAATATACACACAATATATTTTCATTTACAAAATAATTGTATGATTAATTATAATATTGGAAAAAATGTCAACAATATTTATATTGAAAATTTAATTATTTTATTATGACTATAAATTAATATGTCAAATTAAAATTTTCAATATACACACAATATATTTTCATTTACAAAATAATTGTATGATTAATTATAATATTGGAAAAAATGTCAAAAATATTTATATTGAAAATTTAATTATTTTATTATGAATATAAATTAATATGTTAAATTAAAATTTTCAATATACACACAATATATTTTCATTTACAAAATAATTGTATGATTAATTATAATATTGGACAAAATGTCAACAATATTTATATTGAAAATTTATTTATTTTATTATGACAATAAATTAATATGTCAAAAAAAAACTCATCTACGACTAAGAGTGTTCTCTATCATGCTCAACTAGGAAAAAAAATATTTAGGAAGACCAACTTACACTCAGTGATTCAGAAATTAAGCCACAATCACTGTTATTTCCATAAAATATTTAAAATAGATTTTTTAAGTGCAAAGGCAAACTTACTATAGTGATCAACAATTACTCTAAAATGTATAGAATTTTGAAATATATAACTCGTTATGTAAGAACCCCAGTTCAATTCACAGTCGCGGCAAAAAGTTGATTTTGCGTGCGAGGGTGGTCCGTGCATTAATCGTTTGTCCAATCGTCAAGAAATTGATGTTGCATTCCAAAAGGCCCTCAAATGTCGGCCGGTCGTCTAGAAGAAGGAGAAAAAGAGGAGAAGAAGAAGAAGAAGAAGAAGAAAAAGAGGAAAAGAAATGAAAAAACTATAACAAAAAAATAAATAGACAAAACTTGGACTGGGGAGTCAACGAAACTTATAACAAGTTATTTATGGGATGATACATGGTAAGTTTTTTTATTCTCTCTGCTTAAGTAACAAATGCTAATATTAAATGATATTAAAGTAACCTTTATATGCATAATATATACTAGATTTCAAAGGCAAGAAAGTGCCATAATAAAAACTATTATAAGTATAACATTTGTAATTAATAATAAAATTAATAATAAAAATAAAGTAAGTAATAAGTGGTGAGGCTACAGGGGATTATCCAAGGCCTTTTTATAGGCAATGGGCCCTCTGAAGCGCCACTACATTTGTAAATACAAGAGTCATAATAAGAAGAAACAAGAATATAAAAGAATAAGTGAAACTTAACAATTTAGAGAAAAATATGAAACAAATAATTAAAACCCCAAATAAGAACCAAATTTCCCACAACTAATTCCCAAATCAGTAAGTAAAAATAGTGAGTAACTAAACAAGCCTGAGACATAGGAACTATGAGAAAAAATAATTCAAAACAGATGGTACAGTATGCTTTAAGGGTTTTTAAGTGAAACAAGTAAAAATATTTTGATGCAACAAAATATGTAATCAATTTTAATTTAGTATAAAGAAATTAATTAATTGTTCCAACTATGTAATTAAATAATTAATTTAAATGAAACAAGTAATTAATTTATTACTAAATTAGGTTGAGAATTTTAATACTATTTTATAAAATAAGTATTATAATTTATTTAATTTTTTATTGACACAATTAAGGGTCCAAAAAACAGCGGCCATAATTATGGATAATAGTATATGAAAAAGTATATTTTAATAATTAAATTTAATTAATTAAAGTAATTACAATATAAGATAAACACTTGAATATAATTATCTTATAAGTTTTTAATTAATTAATTTATAATTATTAAATAAACAATGCGCCCTTTGTTATGGAATATAATTAAATGCTTTTAAATTATCTTATAATAAAATTAAAATAATATTTACTTTATTTATATAAATAAAATATTAATATAAATTAATTATGTAATATAATATTAATGTTAAATGCATACTCTGCAATTATTATGTCTTTATTTAATTCCAATAAATTGTATGTTTATTTACTGGGCTCCTGGGACAGCCTGGCTGACAGCTTCTGTGATTAGGATCAACAACATTAGTAGAAAAGGAAAGAACCTGAAGAAAAGACTCTATTCTCCCTACACAGTGCAATGACTGTCAGAAGTGGCAAAAGGGGAAGAAGGGGACAGGAGGAAGAAGTAGAGGGAGAAAAGACAATAGCAAGAAAAATATTTGGATGGGGAAAATGTAAACAGCAAGCAGAGGCTTTATTATATAAAAAATTCCACCATCCAAAACAACAGAAAACATCTTAAATTCAAGAAAAACTACTAAAATAAAATACAGAAATAGAAAAGAAAGAAAAAAAACCAAAGAAACCATTCCCACACAATGACAGGTTGAAATTCCAAGTACAGAAACACATCCTTAAGGTCCAGGTCAAGGAATATGACTCCAGGTGGGAAGAAATAGGTGTTGTCAGCCAGGCTACTAGACTTACCTGGTAAAATAATTAATTATTTTACTGAGATGAAGCCACACCCCTTTTTCTTACTAACAATTAATTATTTACTTATGTATTACTTACAACTAACTAGTTAAGTATATTAAGTAGTATAAATAATTAATGTAAGTAAATGTCCCATATATTTTTACTCCCTAAACACCATGCTCAATAATGCAGTTAAATGGGAATAAAGATTAATAATAAAATTATAATAAAAAAACTTTAAAATTATTATATTACTTAACTGAGCGATCTGGATTTCCGTGAAGTCAATATAATTAACAAAATTATGTTGTATTAATTGTGACATTCCAAGGGAACTCATGCTTTATTACCAATAAACATAATGCCTTGTTGACGTACCAATTAATCTATCTTTTATTTTATATTATATATACTCCTATTAGTCAGCTTCTTTCTCACACCCTTGTAATAGATATTGAAATTTTTGTATCTTTATGTCCCTCATGTTTTCCTATAAAAGGCCCTCACATCTGTACCTTTCAAAGTCATTCCTTACTTGACTCATTTTTATTACACCTATATACAAGATCTGTTTATTATTATAAAATTATTGTTTTAGTACTTACATTCACTGTAATTCTAAACCTTTAAAAATAATAGTATTCCACCTCTTTACCTCTTCTTATTTGAGTAATTAATCTTTAAAAGATAAAGAAAATATGTACCTAGTTTGAAATCCTGTAAAACCCTTGTTGCCACCCTTGGAACTTCTTGAAAAACCTTCTAAACTTGAAACAGACCTTGACAGGTGTCCTCAAGGCTGGAGCTTGTATCTTGATGGTTCCTTGATGGAAAAGACCAGAAAAAGATGATATGAGCTTGTAGAATGAGGAAAAAAGGTAGAGAGATGCTTGGAGAAGGAGTGGGTCAGGTATTAGATGCAGAAAGATCTACACCCCCATTTAATACTAGACCCATGAGTTTGAGGAGATGAGATATCTTAACTTTTCCAAATTATTTTGTGAGTAGATCAGAATTCATGTGCTCAGTGGAGATATGTTGAAGCTGAAAGTGATTTTTGTTAAGGTTTTCAGATATCTAGAAGATTTGAGTGTCAGCATGCTTGGATCTTTGACGGTATCTGAGTGAATCCTTGCATTGAGAGATGAAACTGGCATTATCTGCAAGGATTATAGGTGAAGGTGATTTGGGAATGTTAAAGGAGGTGAGGAGTTTTGTCATCCAAATTGCTTCACATCCAGTGTCAACAATGCCTCTAAATTCAGCTTCAGCACTTGAGATGGTAACAACTTGTTGCTTTTTAGAGCTCCAGGAAACAGCTCCTCCATTTATCATGACAACATACCCTCCAGTTGAGCATCTAGTGTCAGGATCTCCAGCATAATCTGTGTCTGAATAGATGAGAGGACAAAGAGATGGATGATTAGGAATAGCAACTTTTCCACCAATGGTGAGAGAAGATGATGATGTGGCACGGAGATATCTGAATGTGTGTTTGACAGCTGCCCAGTTTTTGATGCCTGGTTCAATGAGATTTTGAGATAATGCACCAACAGAAAAAGAAAGATCAGGTCTGGCGGCAACAGACAAATAGTTGAGAGCACCAATTTCAGAGTGGTGGTTAATCTTAAGGGAATTGAATTCATAAATTTCTTCACTAGTGGCTTTGACAGGGTAAACATTTGGAGACAAAGGAGTGAGACAGGGATTTCAGTTAATCCTTTTGCATGCCTCCACATGAGCTTTGTGGTTTCCAACTTCAGGGATAGAGAGCGTAACCATGGATAAGAAATGTGAGATTCTTGATCCAACCTAATTTCTAGCATGCCTACATGCCAATGCTGTCCACATGGCGTGAGAAGTGTGGTATTTATGCACCAGCTTTTTTTTTGCTTCATCAACTCTGGGGATAATTTCATACTTGCACCTGGTGTCATTCTTGATCCATTGTGTAAGTTGAGATTTTGTTTCAGAGTCAGCAGGGGATCCATCATTAACAGGAAGAGGAGCAGGAGTTTTTCTGGGAACCAGGTCAAAGAGATCCAGGACTTCAAAGTGAAGGTGCATAGTGCTCTCCCAAGTGTCATAGGAGTCATCAGTGAGAAGAGGAATCATTGCTCTACTGGAATCCTGATTGTAGGCCATGATTACGTTGAGTCAACAGCAGAGATTTGGAGAAAAGAAGGATGTGATGAAAGGAGTGATCCAAAATCTGAGAGAAAGGCTGTTTTATTGTTCAGTAAGGGGTTTTGTTGCAATTATACTTGAAGGAGGTGCTTTAGGCAACTGTGCCCATAACCTGAAGAAGTTTTAGGACAGGGGAAGGCTAAACACTGGTCAGTCAGCAACTGTGCACCTTACAACAACAAGTAACTACAACAAAGTGTGTGCTAAAACTGAACAAAAGACTCTATTCTCCCCACACAGTGCAATGACTGTCAGAAGTGGAAAAAGGGGAAGCAGAGGGGACAGAAGGAAGCAGTGGAGGGAGCAAAGAGAATAGAAAGAAAAATATTTGGATAGGGAAAATTGAAACAGCAAGCAGAGGCTTTATTATATGACAAAGTCCACCATCAAAAACAACAGAAAACAGCTTGATGTTGAGAAAAACTACTAAACTACAATACATAAATAGAAAAGAAAGCAAAACAACCAAAGACACAGTTCCCACACAATGACAGGTTGACAGTCCAAGTACAGAAACACATCCTCGAGGTTCAAGGTTGAGGAATATGACTCTGGGTGGGAAGAAATATGTGTCCTCAAATCTGGAGCTTGTATCTTGATGGTTCCTTGGCCAAAAAGACCAGAAGAAGATGATATGAGCTTTGAAAATAAGGAAAACAGGTAGAGAGAAGCTTTGAGAAGGAGTGGGTCAGGTATCAGATGCAGAAATTTCCACATTATTAATAAATAAATTCAACTTAGTTTACTAACAATAATTTCCTTGCAGTAACTACCTCTCTAAGAATTATACGTAAATTATAGTTAAAAGGTTGCATAAAGAGATTTCTTTTAATATTATCTAATTGCTTTATTTAAGCAAAGTAAGAAAGTACTAACAAAACTCAAATATAATACCAAACCCATTACAAGTCCTTTAAAAAATTTCTATTATTGTCATCAGTTTTATTCCTCTTCTTCTTCCTCTTCTTCCTTCTAGACAACTGGCCAACACTATGTGCCCACTGATTATACCAATATCTTACTGAATGATTTTGAATGTTCATCATTTTTGAATATTCCTTTTCTAATGCTTTTTCTTTTTTTTCTAACTGAACCATTCTTACACATAATAATTCTTCAGTAGATTTTACCGTATCTCAGTCCACTCCAAGATATGATTCAGTTTTTAGATCCACTGGTAAAATCACTTTGTAACCAAAAACAAGTAGGCAAGGAAAATATCCAGTCTTCCTTTTGAAAGTGATTTTTTCAGCAAATCATACTAATGGTAAATAGTGCCTCCAATTTTCACCACTTTCTCACACATTTTAAATAAGGAATCCTTTATAAATTGATGCCCTCTTTCTATCATTCCATCAGCTTTGGGATAATATGGGGTCTCTACCCCAACCTTTGATCCAACTCTTGATATAGCTTCTCTAAACTATGTACCAAATCCAGGACCTCCATCTACAGTCACCAACTTCATCAATCCATACTTATATACCCAATTTTTCATTAATAATTCTGCCACATTTTTGGAATTTAAATTAATAAGAGGCATTGCCTCAACACATCCAGATAAATCATCTCTGGCTACTATTAATATTTATATTGTCATTCTTTTATATGAACCACATCAAAACTAACCCTACCAAAAAGAGTTTTTTTCTCCAGTTACATGTCCAGGTTTTTCTGGCCTTAGATAACTCCTTCGTTGACATTATTTACATGACTGAACCCACTATTTAACAGACAGCTTCATTCCAGGCCATCAAAATCTATTAGCTATTTATCTATATGTCTCTCCAACACCTCTATGCCCAAGATCTTCATGTAGTGATTTCATAACTAATTCTTGCCCTTTATTTTGAGTAATAAAAATTTGAGGATTTGTTTACCTCCTTTACATCAATCCTCTACCATATAGATAAAATGCTGGTAACTTCTTTTTGATAGCCACCCATTCATCATTATCACAATTATCTGGCTTTTCCCATGTAAACAAATATTTAACCATTTTATAATAAAATCCTGTCTGTCCACAGATTCCATCTTTAAATTCCAATAAAATGATATCAATGTGGACTTCCCTATCACCTAAATCTCCTGCACATGAATAAGCCATTAACTTTTGACCTTGACTTTGCCTAATTAAAATAATATATTTTGAGTTTTCCACCTCTGAACTTTCAAACCTCTTATTAACCAAATTTTATTCTAATATTTTAACACCTCTTTCAGCCTCATCCGTTTCTTCTTTGTCAAACCTCCTTTTAACTGAATGCCCACTATCACCCAGACCCTCTTTAACCAAATTTTCTAATATTCCAACATATACATCATTCACCATTTTACTACTATCCCACACTACTTCAGCATCCTAATCATAATACACATCACCTTTTCCATCCTCTTTTTCACTGAATTTATCTACACCTTCATTAAACTCCACAAGCACATAATTTACCACATTTTTACAATTATCCAGTTTATCCTCATGGTGGAGGTCTTCATCACTATCAACACATATTAAACCTGCCAGTTTAACCTCATGGGGGAGGTAAGGAAAGTCTTCAGCACCTTTTGTGCTGGCTTTAATCACAGGTATATCTTCATCAAACTCTTCTGAGTCAGAATCCTCTTCAGTGGGTGGTATTCTGGATAAACCATCTGGCATAATGAAAGTTTTTCCAGGCTTGTGAGCTAAATAAAAAGAAAATTTTTGAATAAAAGCTACCCATCTGGTCATGGGTGCATACGGTGTAGAAAATCCTATAGTGCTAGCTATAAGCCTTGACCAAGGGAGTTGGAGTAAAACTGGAGAGAAAAACCCCTGTCCATTTAGAAAAAAAAGTGAGATTTACCTGCTACAGTAAATTGGTTCCTGTTTGCTAAAGCCCCTTTTCCAACACACTTGACTGGCTGATCAGCCAAGAAAGTAGTCTCCAGACAGACTACCAAACCAAAGAACTGAAATGTAGACCAATGTCCACACCAGAGAAAGCAATTATACTTGATGTAGGTTGCAAATCCACACAAGAGACAGCAATAATACTTGATATAGCTTGCAAGACTATACCAGAGAAACCAGTTGCCAAGTTAAGTTAAATGAAGAACTCACCTTGCAACAAACACAGCCAATTGTGGCCAAAAAACAGTGAAAACTGAGTGAGGAACAAGGATATAACCTTTGGATGGTTGTATGATAATCAAAGTTGCCCCAAACTGTCTTATTCACTATATACACAGACCACTATCTAAGAGCCCATTCACAGCAACAAATTTGGCGTTCTTGACCGCCAAATTGCATAAAACCTCTCTAGAAACGCTTCCCAGCCCTCTAGCACAAAGGGGGGAGGTCTTCCCCACGTTGGTAGGCCTGCCTGAGGTGGCCAGACCACCCTGAAGTCAGAAAACCACCAAAAACCACCAAAAATACCCAAACTACTTTGAAAAATCTACAACTACTAAAACCTTTAAAACATGTAATTAGGCTATAAAAACATTGTAACATGAAATGTAGAGAAAATTTAGCTCATTCTAATGGTACTAAGCACTTAACCCTAAGACTTAAGGTTAGCCTGTAAAACACAAAAAACAAAATTAAACAGCAATCTTTTTAAAAGATAAATGAGAAATTATCCCCTTAATACTTGGAATATGAAAAATGTCAAGAAGACGTAAAATATAGAGAAAAGCTGGGCTATCTAATGGTAGTATTCTCATCCCTGTAGTCCCAATATTTTCTGTGTAATTCCAGAAAAACACCTAATTATTAAACAATGCCATTCAAGACATATCAAAACAATGCCAAATTAACCAACAAAGGGCTCCGCCAATGTTGGAAGACCATATCCTCCCTCCAATAGAGAATTTCCACATTCTCCTTTATCACAACCACCATGTTCAGCTTTTTTTCCAAATCTTCTACTGACATGGGTCCTTGCCAATACTGCATTGACAACAATTTCATCTGTACCATCACACCACCGGCTCATCCCTACAGAACCTCCTGTGATGCCTGTCACTCTAGGAAGAAGACTTGTTTCAGACCTGGTCCATTTTCCTCTTCAACATCTTCTCCTCCTCCTCAACCTGATCCATATTCTACCAGCACCAGAAGATCCAGGCCATCCATCCTGATCCCCAGACTGGTCAACAAATTACACCCTTCAAAAAAGAGTACCAAACCTGCTACAACCACTAGCTCTACCATCCCTACTCCTTCTGATGGTAAGCCCAATACTTCTTCATACTGAAATTCAATCTGACAATTTTCCAGTTCATTTCTACCCAGACAGTGATGATGACAATGTGGGAACCATTGAAGCACCCCCACCTAATCCATTGCCCACTATCAAGGACAAATTTCAACAACATTCTTCTCAACAAAAACATCTCTTACTAAACTACTTCCAATCCACTCCTGCCAGGAATCCACAGGATCTTGAGAAAAGGAAGAATCTCATACACCAGTTCAAAGCCAATGCTGAACATTTTGTTACATCTCTTGATTCTCTTCTGCCTCTTGACTCTTGATTAATCTCTTGACTTGGAAATAAAAAAATTCTTGACACTTCAGACTTCCTGAATGTAGCCAATCATCATAAAAAAAATTCCTCAGTATACAGTCTTGGGGGACTAATCCTCAGTTTTAAGTCTTGGGGGACTCAAAACCCGCAGTTTATAGTCTTGGGGGACTAAAAACCTAAATAAAAAAGACAGAACCAGATATCAAAACATTTAAGACCAAAGAAACAAACTAACATTCTGGGGTAACTGTTCTACAGAGCAGCCAGCTCATCAGTTACCCCCACACTTGACTTAACAAAATTCAGAGACTCCCCCTTGGATGCCCTCTGCCAGAATCACACCAACTCCCATTATCAGTTCATAGCCCTGAAGGACTCAACCATTAAACCCTCCTCAGTTTATAGTCTTGGGGGAATGTACCATTTCTCAGTTTAAAGTCTTGATGGACTGACCGGTGTTCAGTTTAAAGTCTTGATGGACTTTTTGAAATTTTCAATTTAAAGTCTTGACAGACTGATGCATAGCAAAGACGGTGCCGCCTCCATGCACAATTCTCTGCAGCCAACCTGCTGAACTTCCACTCTTACTTCACCATCTACACATCACTGATAAATCTGTTTATTCATCTCTTTTCACTACTTCTCTTTCACAGGTTATGGCTGGATCACCAATTTTTGACCCATTGGACCTTCCCTGCTTCACTGCTCCTAAGGACTGCCCTTGCAAACAGTGCATACACATGTGCAAAACTTGCACATTCACCCTTCCTACTTCCCAGGCCAAATTCTATAATAGGGCCTGTGATTCTTGCGATTCCAAAAAGAAAAGGTGTGACAGAGATCCCAACTACCCAATACCTACACCTTCACCTTCACACAAATATGTATCCAGATCTCCTACCAGATCACCAGAGCTTGGACCTGCTTCTTCCTCTTTGTCTTCTCCTCCTTCCAGAAGATCCCACCATTCCATTTCCAAGACCATTCCCAAAAGACCAGCCTTATCTTCTCAATAATCTGCTTTCCTCTCAGCAACTTCAGCAAAAATGGTACCAAAATCAGCTCCTAGGCTTCTGGACTGTATCCAGGCGGCTCTCCTGATGTCAGGTGGCCCTCCCGCCTTGTCAGTAAACAAAAATCAGGCTCAGAACATCCAAATTCAGCCAGAAAATAGCCAAAATCTTCCATCCAACACCACAACCTCCTAATGCTCCCAGATAAATGCGTACCACCACCATTTCTTCTTCTATCAACACCAGAAACTCCCTTAAGGACCCACTGCAAACTCCAGAACAGCCAACACTGTTTCTAAACAAAAACTCCTGTTACTTTAAGAGAAAACAACTTCACCTCTCCTCTGGCCACCAATTATTCCTCTGATACTTCTTTTTCTTCTGGATCTTCATCCAGAAGATCCCAATCAGCCACCAGATCACCATCTCCTGGTCCTTCCCTCAATCAACCTTGGACTCCTCCGCCAGCATCCACCAAACCTGCACCAAACAATAATATAAACAATAACAACAACAAAAGCCCTGCTGCTTCCACCAGTTCACAGGAACCTCCTTCTCCTTCATTTTTTCAATGCCTTTCAGAGGATGACCATGAAAATCCATACCTCCATCTGGTGGACCCCCCTACAACACCTATTCAACACTCTTCAGCCATCCAGATTCCGGCTGCATACAAACTTGAGGATCTCTCAATCTGTAAGTACCAAAATAAAATAACAAAATTCAATTTCTTCAACAGAGGATAATTATTGAACCAATTCTTCTGTTTTTATTTGGAACCCCACCTCCTGCAACTGCATTTGGAACTGGCCAACCCCTAGAAACCACTTTGATGCTGGATTATGCTGATATGAAGCAACACCTTAGCATGATGTGTTCCAACATGCTCAAGGCCTTTTCTCTCCATGGTCTGTGAATGATTTTGAGAAGAATCTGAGAAAACAACTCCTTGATGACCACTGGAAGATGTCTCAAATTATCAGGCACACTTTCCAGCACTCCATTCCTGCTTCTTCTTCTTCCCACAGTTTACCTTCTGACCCGGTACCTGACCACTATAACCCATATACTTTCTCCAGCTGCCTGCACTACAAAGAACACAGTTCTTCCTCTAATCCAAACAAGAAACAAGAATGCCCACACCATCCGGACCAACCGCCAGAGGCTTCTTCATCCTGTCATTAAATAAAAGAATTTAAAAAATTACTAAATTGAAAAAAATAATAACAGCTAACAGATATAAAAATTTTTTTTTTGTTTTATTTTTATTTTTATTTTTCTACTAAACTACTAACATAAAAATTTGAAAATGAAATTAAAATGAAATGAATAAAATAATATTAACTAAACAATTATTACAAATGGTATCCCCCAGCCAATTGATGAGCTGATCCCCTGATACCTTACCTGCATCCAAGTGCACCTTGATGTGGATACACAATTAAATATTTTAAATGATTTAAGATAAAAAAATTAGAGATTAAAGAAAATAATAAAAAGTGAAACATAGAAAAAAATGAAATAAATAAAAAAGAAAACAGCATTGCCTGGCCAATTTATGAGCCTTTCCCCATCAATGCTTTCCCACATCCAGGTGACCCTGATGTGGTAACACCATAATTTTGTGACTTTTCCCTCTTTACATCCTAATAACCCCCATAAAAAATTAAAAGAAAAAAAGAAGAAAAAAAGAAAATAATCTAGAACTACTATTTAACACAACCATAAACACAAAAATCAGAAAAAAGAAAAAGAAAAAGTCCATTCCAAAGAAATGATCACTGGGTGGGCTCCCTCCAATAAGTAAAAATGATGGGAGTCCACCAGTGATCTGCCACCAATCCAAAAGAACAAAGAAGCCAGTTTAAAGTCATAGTGGACTAAAACCTGAATAACAAAAACCAGAACTAGGATTCAATTAGGAAAAACAAAATACTTGCGACAGACATTATGGGGTAACTGTTCTACAGAGTAGCCAGCTCATCAGTTACCCCCACACTTGCCAAAATAAAATCTAGAAGCCCCTCTGGGTTCCTTCTAACCAACAAAACACAACATCCAAACACAATAAACCAAAACCAATAATCGTGAAGAGTCTGGCATTGAAGACCAAAAGAATTTCCAGTTTAAAGTCAAAAGGGACTAAAACCTGTGAAGAAAAAACCAATACTAGGGTTCAACCAATTTAAGAGAAGGGGTTGGAAACAGAAAATCTGGGGTAACTGTTGATAGAGCAGCTAGCCCATCAGTCACCCCCACACTTTCCAAGGCAAAATCTAGACACACCACCCATGAGTACCTTCTAACAAAAGTTTCCAACAAAACAGATGCACAGCATCACCACAAAAAATCCAAAATTAAAAAATGGTCCATAGTTTATCCTCATTGCGGAGTCAATCATCTTCACTTCTAGTGCCTCTTGGGTAAAATCTCTTCACCTGATCCACAGCCACTCTCTTCTTTAAGACTGCACCATCCAACTCTTCCAAAACATAAGAGCCTCCAGACACCTGAGATCTGACTCTGTAAGGTCCATTCCATCTGTCAGCAAACATCTTTCCCCACTGACTCTCCAAACTTCTACTATACACCAAAACCAAACAACCAGGTTTCAAGGGATTCCTGAGCCTATGAGCCAACTTCTTGTCACAGTATCTTACTGATTGATTTCTTATCTTCACCATTCTAGAGTATGCCTTCTCTTGACATTCCTCTCTACATTCCAACTGTTGCATTCTGGAACAGAGAAAATCTTCTGTTGAGCATACCTCATCCCAATCAATTCCCAGATATGAGATGGCTTCCAAATCCACTGGTAGAACAGCTTTCTGACCAAAAATTAATTTGTAAGGTGAATAGCCAGTTGTCCTCTTGACAGTGACCCTATCAGCAAATAACACCAAGGGTAAATAATGCCTCCATTTTTCAGCACTATCTCCACACATCTTCACCAAAGCATTCTTGATAACTTCATGGCCTCTTTCAACCATGCCTTCAGCTTCAGGATAATAAGGCATAGCTACCCTGACTTTAGAACCAATACTTGCCACAGCTTCTTTAAATTCAGCTCCAAAATCTGACCCACCATCAACAGTCACCAACTTCATCAAACCATATCTAAACACCCATTCCTTTTTCAAAAACTCTGCCACATTTTTGGCAGTCAAATTAACCAGAGGTGCAGCCTCAACCCAACCAGAAAAATCATCCCTGACAACAATCAAGTATTTATACCTGCCCTCTTTGATACGGACAGCATCCAAACTGACTCTTCAAAACAAAGTTGATTAACCAGTAGGACAGCCAACCTCTTTAGGTTTCAAGTGCTTCTTCTTTGACATTCTTCACAAGATTGAACCCAACCCTGCACAGCCAACTTCATACATGGCCACCAAATTCTTTCTGCTACTCTTCTATAAGTCTCCCCAAAGCCTCTATGACCAAGATATTCATGCAAAGACTTGAACACCTAATCTTGACTCTTCTTCTGAGTCACCACAACTTGAGGATTTGGATGTCTCCTCCTCATCAACCTTCTTCCTGACACATAGAATCCAGGACTTTTCTTCTTGATTGCCAGCCAAGTATCATCATTTCAAATATCTGGCCTCTCCAAGGTCAACAAATATTCAACCAAAATAAAAAAAAACCCAGTCTGACCCCAGGTCTCATCTTTAAAAACCAACGAAACAACATCCAAGGGTACAACCCTATCATCAAAATCACCAGTGTGCACATGAGCAACACATCCGGCCCATCCAGGACACCAATCCCGTAACTTTGGTAAACACCTTCCCTTCCACTGAATCTTATGAGAATCCAGTTCACTAACAAAAACACCATTTTCTAAATTTGAGCCATCCCAAATAACATCCCCATCTTTGTCGACAAAAGCATCCTGATCACCAAAATCAAGATCAGAACCATCCAGTTTAACCTCTTGAGGGAGGAGATAACAATCATCCAGTTTAGCCTCCTGGGGGAGGTGACATCAATCTTCAGCACCCTTTGTGCTGGATCTAACAACTGGGACATCTTTGTCAAAATCTTCAGGATCAGAATCTTCATCTGTGGGTGGTCTTCTTGACAATCCATCTGGCATTATAAAAGTTTTACATGGCTTGTGCACCAGGTCAAAATAAAAATGTTGAATAAATGCCACCCACCTAGTCATTGGAGCATTTGGAAGACTAGGTGTGTTGATCATTTGAACCGAAGATTTAGCATCCACATGCAGCTCAAAATGCTGACCCACAAAACAGTTTGTAGATTCAAGATATTTGCTACACCGCACAATTCCAACTTTGGCTGAGAGTATCTAGATTCCACCTCATTAAAAACAAAAGACTCATACCTTACCGGCTTGACCTTCCCAGCTTTATCTTCATGAGACAAAATAGTACCATGAGCAATATAACTTGATTCCACTGCCATATAAATTTTTCCAGCTTCTCTACCATAATTCAACTTGTGAAGAATAATATTGTCACCTACCACCTTCTTCAACTTCTGAAAAGCCTCTTCACACTCTTCAGTCCATCCCCACTCTGCATCTTTCCTGGTCAACCTCCTTAAAGGTGATTCCAACAAAGAAAAATCTTTAATGAAAATCCTGACATACACACAAACTCCTGAAAATACTCTAACTTCAGTATTATTTTTAGGCCTTGGCCATGACTGAATTTTATTAAACTTCTTCTTTGCCATAATCCTCCCTTCTTTACATACCACATGACCAAGACTTTCCAGAGCCGGAACACAACAACAAAACTTGGACCCAGAAATGGTTAAACCAGCCTCATCAATTTTAAAAAATACTCTCTCTAGAGTAATTGCATCTTCCCAAAAAAATCTCCTTATACCTGGGTTTTCTTTCAGAACTTCATTTCCATAATCAGTGGAGGGTCCTTTAATTCCACCATAATCAATAAAAATACCAGCATGAGTAGGCACCTCATCCTGTAAAATCCAAGCCATCTGTGCTTGATAAACTGCCACTGAATTAGTTGCTCCTTGAGGCAACCTGGTAAGCTGAAATCTCCCCAGAAGAGTCTCAAATGTTGTGAGTGGCCATGAATCAGTGTGAAGTTCCCTTTCATTATAATCACCCATAATATCACCCAAACCATAACACACCCTCCCAGAAAAGGCTTCCATGAAGTCTTCTGCACTTGACGGCATCCCAGAATCCTTGATAGTAACTCTATTCAGGGCTCTAAGATCATGTACCACCCTGAGATTTACATTCTGCTTTTTAACACAGAAAACTGGACTTGAGTAACTAGAAGTTGATTTTTCAAACAATCCAGTCCTGACTGTTTCCCTAACAGTCTCCACAAAATTATCACGGATAGAAAAAGGAATTGGAATAGGTTTAATTTGCCAAGTTTCATGAAAAACCACACAAATCAAGTATGGTTCCCCATAAGAGTGTTTCAACACACCCCTTTCCTCTTCAAAAATGCCACTGCCCTCTCCCTCAGCACAATAACGTGCAATAAAAACTTCTATTCCTCCTCTGACATTCAGCCATCAGGACCAGAATTTACAACCTTCAACCTTTCCATTGTCACTCTAGCAGTTTCCTCAAAATCAAGAGGATTATTCACCAGAAGTGCACAGTATGGATCTCTTGACAACAGAGGATTCAAACCTACAGGAATAGGCTCATTGAAAGGCCTAATCTTCTGCGCCACCTTCTTGTACTCTGCGGCTTTACTTTCAACTTGAGGAATCTTCAGGACGTCTTCTCCACCAGACCTGGAACAAAAACCAAGGGTTTCCCCATTGCTCACATGTGTGGCCTAGGTAAGGTTTTTAAAAGGTGTAGAAGAAACCCTAGTGGTGCAAAATTGGGAGGACTTACTTTTACTCCCCAATATCACCACTCCAAAGCTTTTCTGCAATCACACATCTTCATCTTCACTTCCATCTACCAATTCTTCAAATCTTGATTCATCTTCAGAATCACTTCTTCTAAAACTGTGCGGTTTATCCTCATGCAGGAGGCCCAAAACAAGATCTTGTTGATCTTCATTTTTCAAAAATTTGTGCAGTTTAACCTCTTGCTGGATGCCAAAAAATTGATCTTCATGATTTTTACAAAAATATTTTGAATCTTCTTTCTTCATTATCTTCACATTTTTTTCTTGAATTACTTGAATTATCTTGAAATTTTTATTTTCCTTTCTTGGGTTTTCTTCTTGCCTACAAAAATAACCAGGGGATTCCCCAATGCTCACAGACGTGGCCAAGGTAATGTTTTTGAAAGGTGTAGAATAAACCCTAGCGGTGCACAATTGGAAGGACTTACTTTTAGACCCCATTCTCACCACTCCACAGCTTTTCCCTATATCTTTCAATAAAGGTATATAACCCATCTTCCTTTTTGAACTTGAATTAAAATTAATTAAAAATTTTGAAAAAGAACAGAGACTTGATAAAAAAGTTGAAGAATACTTGCAGAGAAGAGAAACATTAAAAAGAGAAAGTTTAAAATCCACTTGATATATCTCCAAGGGAGCTGACCTACTACAACCTTGGATTTCCTCATCTTGGGGAGAGGTTGTAGCACTTGGGTGATCAGCCCTTAATACTTTTAAAAAGACAGACTCTCACTAGAGCCTGAGCCACACTCCAAAAATCCAGAGGCGGCACCCAATTCTTTTCTCCTCCTGCAACAATCCATGCATTGACACATGAACAACAAACCAGGCCTGTTTTCCCAACCATCATCTCCAGAAGATGAAAACCTCATGTGAAGCCTTCTCTCTTCTTCACCAGTCAACTCCAAACTACCTCCCATGTCAAGTTGGTAACCAATCTTGCTTGAAAATCCATCAAGAATGGCCCACCCAAAACAGCTTCAACATTATCTTTAGCAATGTAAAAATGAGCCTTTCCCGAGGCTCCACCAACATGCAACTTCACAAATTCAGAGGTTCCCATCAAATCCGTGGCATGACCACCTATACCTCTCAAATTCCCACCAATACCAGTTTCAATGGGGATGCCCAAATGAGTAGCCTCAAACAAGGAAAACAGGTTAATCTGAAAACCTGAATCCACCAATGCACTAGCCTCCCAGCCATTCAGAGTGATGTTGACATAACCCAGAGGTACGGATTAATGAGTTTTCAACCCCTCACCAAACTTTTAAGCAGAATCACATATGTATTCTACCTCCCCAGAAGAAATCCTTCTTCTGGTAAACAACTTCTTTTGTCTATCAGCCAACCCAGGACTGATAGCATACAATTCCCCATAAGTAAGGGAAACCTGACCCTAGTTCATCCTTTCTAGAACAGAGTCCATAACATTAAATTGGCCAGAAACTACTGGCCTCTCAAAGTGAGCCCTTGGCTTCACTACCTTGGTACTAGAATTTTCCTGAGGACCAGAACCATCATCAGGCATCAAATCAGATCCCTCACCAGAACCTCTAACTCTGGCAGGCCTTGGAAATGAAGCCAAAGGAACCTCCTCCTCAGATTCAGTATCCAAATCCATGGGAATTGGCTCTCCATTCATGTCCAATGCACCTAAGCAAGGGGGGCTCATATTAGCAATCCCCTTCTGCATCTTGTACAGCTCTTCCTTGCTGTACTTCCTCCTAGCTGTGCCCAGCTTAGGATCCACCTTAGAAGCCTTAGGCTTTGCATGGGCCTGACA
The DNA here is from genome assembly GCA_030280995.1 of Hemileia vastatrix. Classification (NCBI taxonomy): domain Eukaryota; kingdom Fungi; phylum Basidiomycota; class Pucciniomycetes; order Pucciniales; family Zaghouaniaceae; genus Hemileia; species Hemileia vastatrix. Next base: position 1,842,828 of record JASXTE010000017.1, on the reverse strand, counting down.
GCTGATCTTAGGCCATCCCACCTTTCCTGCTTCTACATCATACACACCAGCCAAGCATTAACCACTTGACTTTCCACCACAAGAATATAATTCCAACCCACCAAAGGAAGTAGAAAAAGAGACCTTATTAACCTCCTTCTCTTTTCCCTTGACATCATCATCTTCCTTACCAGAAGATTTCATCTGATCAGGAATCTCCTCAAACCTTGGTCTCCTCTGATTGAGACCATTTATTCTCCTGACCAAATCAACAGGAGCCTGCCCCTCACTGGGCTTCACAAATGAACCATCAGGGAACTTGAACACCCTGCCATCAAACTCCACCTTTCCTTCTGACACACCTCTTTTCAAAGCCCAAAAATTATTGGACTTGTGACCCCTCCTACTGCAATAAGAACAAACCCAAGGATCACTCCTACCAGCCGTCCTGTTGAAATCTCTGGGCTGCGGAGGAGCCTTATTGGCTTTCTAGGCCTCCTGCACAAAAATGCGTAGCTGTTTTTTCAGGTCAGCTAACTTTTCCATCATTGGGTCCCTCTCCTGTTTAGGAACCTTCACAATATTGTTTTCCTCCTTCTCCACTCTGCTCTCCTCTTCAGCCAAAGCCTCACTGACTTTTCTGACATACTTGGCGCACCCCTCTTGATAGGTGTCCACCACCAATAACTTCAAATGGGCCTCCACTGCCTCCTTCAACTTGTCCAAGGCAGGCAACTTCTGGTCCCCATTATAAAGAGTCTTCATCAAGTCTCTCCTTGATAGCTCCTTCAACACATCCATCCTTACTTCTCTAGCCAGGGCATACCAAAAAACATCTTTGGCAGCATTTTCATGTGCCAGCTCCTCTACTTCCACCAAGGATTCCACCACAGGATCAAACTGTAGGAGAAACTTTCTGTAACTATGCAAGTTACCAACACCACCAAAAGACTGCCATTCACTGACAACCTTATTAAAATCCACCATAGTGAACCTGACACCTCATCTAATTACCATCTCCCTACACAGTAGCTTCCAATCCCTCTTCTTGTAGCCAGACATGGCCACAACCTCCTTCTCCACTGCTCTATCTCCAATGAAGAAGATAATTTGCTTCACCATGTCTAGGTAGGAAGCACCATCCACACCAGAAGCAGTTTCATACTTCTCCAGAAACTACTTCACATCTTCACCATTAAACTTGGTACCATCCCAAGTTTTAATCCTCACACATTCCCTAACCATCACAGCAGGCGGACCTTCCCCCCCACTGACAGTCACCACAGGAATAGAAGAACCAGAAGCCATTCTTCCAGTCCAAATCACCAGAAAGGGCCAATCAAAGGCAACAGAGATTCCAAATAACTAGCAGATCCATCTCCCCACGTTAGGCGCCAGAAATGTAGACAATCCTATAGTACTAGCTATAGGCCTTGACCAAGGGAGTTGGAGTAAAACCAGAGAGAAAAACCCTGTCCCTTTAGAAAAATAAGCGAGATTTACCTGCTACAGTAAATTGGTTCCTGTTTGCTAAAGCCCCTTTTCAAATACACTTGACTGTTTGATCAGTCAAGAAAGTAGTCTCCAGACAGACTACCAAACCAAAGAACTGAAATGTAGACTAATGTTCACACCAGGGAAAGCAATAATACTTGATGTAGGTTGCAAATACACACCAGAGACAGAAATAATACTTGATGTAGGTTGAAAATCCACACCAGAGACAGTAATAATACTTGATATAGCTTGCAGGACTACACCAGAGAAAAAAGTTGAATCTGAGGAGGATGTCCCTTAGGCTTCATTGCCAATGCCTGCTGGAGTTAGATGTTCTGGTGAGGGATCTGGTTTGATTCCTGTTGATGGAAAATCTGTTGGTGGTTCTGGTCCTCAGAAAAATTCTAAGCTGTCTTATTCACTATATACACACAGACTAATAACTAAGAGCCCATGCACACCTTCAAATCTGGTGTTCCTGAATGCCAAATTGCATAAAACCTCCCTAGAAGCGCTTCCCAGCCCTCTAGCACTGAGGTGGGGGGTCCGCCCAATACCAGGAAGCCCTCCTGAAGGGGCCTGACCACCCAAAGCCAGAAAAACACCAAAAACAACCAAACTACTTACAAAAATCATCTACAACTACTAAAACCCTTAAAACACATAATTACGCTGTGGCATTCCTAATCTTATTATGACTCTAAAAGTCTATTTAGAATATTTTTTGAGAATAGGACAGTGATTGGAGAAGCTGGATTAGTTAAAAATATTTTATTATTAAACAAAAAATGAAGTTGAAAAAGTCAAGATATGAATGTTTTGTCAGATCTATTGATTTCACGGGTCATATGATTTTTACAGCCGCAAAATTAAATTTAATGAAATTCAAGATGCTCAAGAACCTTTGGGAATTTTCCCTGAATTTTTACTATTTTTCTTATATTTTTAATTGATTTTTAAAGATTTATTAAATTATTTATGTTTTTAAAACATTACTTAACTTTGATAATTTTTTACGGGGTAAATAGAGCTTATCAGACCACGAAAAATTGTTAGGAATTTTAAGGAGATTCAGCTCTGTCATGTGTAATTTTTCTAAATTTTTTATTATAGATTTAAGGCTCTAGATTGTGTCTGGAGGTCCGGACAAGCTCCAGGTGAGCTCTGGCTGTGCTCCAGAAGGGAAATTAGGCATGTGACTAAATATACTTAAGGATACCTCAGACTCAAAATTAGGCATCTCTTAGAGGAGAAAGATTCATGATTTAACAACCATTATTCAAATTTTTCTTTAGTCAACAAAATAATTAATTATTTGTAATACCCTTATAAAATAACAATTTTACATAACACTTTAAATATTTTACTCAACAACTCTTAAAGATTAACATATAGGGTATCATTATAAAGGTCTCAACTCCAGGGACTCATTTATAGTATCTGTTTTCAAAAATTATTAAAATCTAAAAAACATTAAAACTTCTTTCTTTTAAAATATTGTATCTGGTGTAACTTTATTTTTGTATTTCAGTTGTTTTGCACAGAACCACTCAATCATCCTAACAAATGTTAATTAAACAGGGTTTCATTCTTTATTATTATCAAGTATACTATTAAGCTTATTGATCTAAAAAACTCAAACATTCATTTAGAGGGACAGGGTTTTCTCTGATTATCCAACTCCTTCAGATTCTGCTTACTGCAAGGCGACTGTAAGAGTCTACCTACAATGCTATAAAAACATTGGGACATGTAATGTAGAGAAAATTCCACTCATTACAACGGTACTAAGCACTTCCCTAAGACTTAAGGTTGGCCTGTAAAACACAAAAACCAAAATTCAACAGCAATCTTTTAAAATGAAAAATGAGAAATTATCCCCCAAATACTTAAGCTATAAAAATGTCCTGAGACATAAAATATAGAGAAAAACTGTAACTATCTAATAGTAGTATCCAGATCCTTGTAGTCCCAATATTTTCTGCTTAATTCCTGAAAAACACCTAATTATTTAAATAATGCCATTTAAGGAATACCAAAACAACACCAAATAAACCAACAAAGGGCTACACCAATGTTGGAAGACCACACCACTAGTATCTAACAAACCTGCACCAAGCAATAATATAAACAACAACACCAACAACAGCCAAGTCACAGGAACCTCCTTCTTATCCTTCATCTTCTCATCACCATTTAGAGGATGACCACAAAAATCCATACCTCCATCTGGTGGACCCTCATACCACATCTATTCAATGTTCTTCAGCCATCCAGATTCCGGCTACATACAAATTTGAAGATCTCCCAATCTGTAAGTATCAAAATAAAATAAAAAATCCAATTTAATCAACAGAGAATAATTGTTAATCCAATTCTTCTGTTTAGTTGGAACCCCACCTCCTGCAGCTGCATTTGGAATTGGTCAACCTGTAGAAACTACTTTGAGGCTGAATTATGCTGATATGAAGCAACACCTTAGCATGATGTGTTCCAACATGCTCAAGGCCTTTGCTCTCCATGGTCTGTTGAATGATTTTGAGAAGAATCTGAGAAAACCACTCCTTGATGACCACTGGAAGATGTCTCAAATTATCGAGCACACCTTCCAGCACTCTATTCCTGCTTCTTACTCTTCTTCACAAAGTGTACCTTCTGACCCGGTACCTGACCACTATAACCCATATACTTTCTCCAGCTTCTTGCACTACAAAGAACACAGTTCTACCTCTAATCCAAACAAAAAACAAAAATGCCAACACAATCTGGACCAACTTCCAGAGGCTTCTTCATCCCGTCATTAAATAAAAGAATTAAAAATTGACTAAATAAAAAAAAATAATAATAACTAACAGATATATAAAAATTTGTTTTATTTTATTTTTATTTTTATTTTTAACTACTAAGCTACTAACATACTAAAAAAATTTGAAAATAATTAAACAAAATTGCCAAAAAAAATTATGAGAGCTGAGAAATTAAAATGAAATGAATAAATAATATGAAATAAACAATTATTACAAATGGTATCCCCCCAGCCAATTGATGAGCTGATCCCCTGATACCTTACCCACATCCAAGTGCATCTTGATGTGGATACACCTTTAAATATTTTAAATGATTTATGATAAAAAAATTAGAAATTAAAGAAAATAATAATAATAATAAAATGAAATAAATAAAAAAAGAAAATAGCGTTGCCCGTCCAATTGATGAGTCTCTCCCCACCACTGCTCGCCCACATCCAGGTGACCCTGATATGGTAACACCATAATTTTGTGATTTTTCCCTCTTTACATCCTAATAACCCTCATAAAAAATTAAAAGAAAAAAAGAGAATAAAGAAAATAATCTAAAACTACTATTTAACACAACCATAAACACAAAAATCAGAAAAAAGAAAAAGAAAAAGTCCATTCCAAAGAAATGATCACTGGGTGGGCTCCCTCCAATAAGTAAAAATGATGGTAGTCCACCAGTGATCTGCCACCAATCCAAAAGAACAAAGAAGCCAGTTTAAAGTCATAGTGGACTTGAAACCTGAATAACAAAACCCAGAACTAGGATTCAACTAGGACAAACAAAATACTTGAAACAGACATTATGGGGTAACTTTTCTACAGAGAAGCCTGCTCATCAGTTACCCCCTGTCAGCCTGTATATCCCCAGGACTGAGTAAAAAGTGCTTATAAGCTATGTTAAACACATGAACTATACATGGGAACAATAAATGAGAGTACACAAACAGTATATGTCAGCCTGTATATCTCCAGGACTGAGTAAAAAGTAACTATAAGTTATGCTAAACACATGAACTATACATGGTAATAATAAATGAGAGTACACAAATAGTATACATAAGTAAAATTATGATAATACACAAAAAATGCCATTATAACACCTTATATACATGCATATATCCACCTTTTATAGGTCTTATGTACTTAATATTAAGTTGGAGTATGTTAGGGTAATCTTAAGAACCTTAAGTATAAGTCTACATAATTTTTAAGTACACTTAAAGCTGTTATATTCATTGTTTTATGCAAAAAACAAGAAATGCGCTTTATTTCACTTAAAAGTTGACTATATGCACTATAAAATTGAGAATATCAAAATTGCGCTTTGACAGATCAATTGGGCTCATTTAGAACTATTGATTTGGCTATTTAAATGCATAAAAATAACACTTTTCAAATTTGGTGTTTTTTATGCCAGAAATGGCTTCTGTGTACTGGCCACATACTGCCTGCTTTTTTCCCGTGTGAATAGCTTCATTTTTAGCAAAGTTAGCTTTTTCACACTATAATTACCCCACATTCTACGCCTACTGTGGGGAAACACACTAAAATAGGCAACAGGCGCTTATTTAGTGTCCTAGCTTAATTAATAATGCATTGACCCTGTTTATATGCACTAATTTCATTAATAACCTCACTCTTGGCACTTTATTTCATCACCACGATTAAATTCGCCTAATTTTAGTCAAGGATTTACCCGTGCAAGCGCCTGCCAAGAACTGCATGTAGTTACCACACATCTCACGCTCTTTTTTAAGTTTTTGGGTGGTTTCTCAGTCAATTTTGGTTATTTTTGAATGGGAATTTCACGTAGTATTATGTCAGGATTAGCCCCATTATTTCTACAGTCAATCCCCCTTATTATTAAGCTATTATTAACCTTAAAAAGTCTCCTTTAGTCCTTAATATTATTGTTTTATACGCATATACTCTCTTTTTGTCTTTTTCTTTAATTTTGATGGATTTCCCTTTTTATTTCAGGATTTTGGCGGTTATTACTCTTCTAATTATGTCATGGGTCACTGGGAATGTTGATGGGAATGTCTATTAGTTGTTTAGAGGCGTGATTAACTGTGTATTGGGTGGTACATCAAGGGAATCATTGGGAAACTCAGTGTGTATAAAAGGAGGAGGTTTTTGGGTTGTATTTCTTCATTCTTTATCATTACAATTTAACCAATATAACCAAACCAATTACAATACATATCAATTAGTACTTTTATAAGACTTTTGAATAGTATCTGAATTTATATAATCTATTTTTCTACCAACTATAAAGATTGTAAGCCATATATAAGAATAGTGAGAATTATATTACTGAGACCTTTATATTTGATTATATTTTACAACTTAGTGGATTAGAACTACAGTATTCATATAGGACCATTAAAATCTTCTAGACAACTGACTATTCAAGCTAGTTCACGTCCTTGTACTTGACCTTAGCCTGACAGTATACATAAGTAAAATTATGATAATACACAAAAAAATGCCATTATAACACCTTATATACACGCATATATCCACCTTTTATAGGTCTTATGTACTTAATATTAAGTTGGAATATGTTAGGGTGAGTTTAAGAACCATAGGTATAAGGCTACATAATTTTTAAGTACACTTAAAGCTGTTATATTCATTGTTTTACGCAAAAAACAAGAAATGCACTTTATTTCACTTAAAAGATGACTATATGCGTTATAAAATTGAGAATATCAAAAATGCGCTTTCACAGATCAATTGGGCTCATTTAGGACTATTGATTTGGCTATTTAAATGCATAAAATTAACACTTTTTAAAATTGGTGTTTTTTATGCCAGAAATGGCTTCTGTGTACTGGCTACATACTGCCTGCTTTTTTCCCGTGTGAATAGCTTCATTTTTAGCAAAGTTAGCTTTTTCACACTATAATTACCCCAAATTCTACGCCCACTGTGGGGAAACACACTAAAATAGGCAACAGGCGCTTATTTAGTGTCCTAGCTTAATTAATAATGCATTGACCTTGTTTATATGCACTAATTTCATTAATAACCTCACTCTTGGCACCTTATTTCATCACCACACTTAAATTCGCCTAATTTTAGTCAAGGATTTACCTGTGCAAGCGCCTTCCAAGGACTGCATGTAGTTACCCCACATCTCACGCTCTTTTTTAAGTTTTTGGGTGGTTTCTCAGTCAATTTTGGTTATTTTTGGATGGGAATTTCACGTAGTATTATGTCAGGATTAGCCTTATTATTTCTACAGTCAATCCCCCTTATTATCAAGCTATTATTAACCTTAAAAAGTCTCCTTTAGTCCTTAATATTATTGTTTTATATGCATATACTCTCTTTTTGTCTTTTTCTTTAATTTTGATGGATTTCCCTTATTATTTCAGGATTTTGGCGGTTATTACTCTTCTAATTATGTCATGGGTCACTGGGAATGTTGATGGGAATGTCTATTAGTTGTTTAGAGGCGTGATTAACTGTGTATTGGGTGGTACATCAAGGGAATCATTGGGGAACTCAGTGTGTATAAAAGGAGGAGGTTTTTGGGTTGTATTTCTTCATTCTTTATCATTACAATTTAACCAATATAACCAAACCAATTACAATACATATCAATTAGTACTTTTATAAGACTTTTGAATAGTATCTGAATTTATATAATCTATTTTTCTACCAACTATAAAGATTGTAAGCCATATATAAGAATAGTGAGAATTATATTACTGAGACCTTTATATTTGATTATATTTTACAACTTAGTGGATTAGAACTACAGTATTCATATAGGACCATTAAAATCTTCTAGACAACTGACTATTCAAGCTAGTTCACGTCCTTGTACTTGACCTTAGCCTGACAGTATACATAAGTAAAATTATGATAATACACAAAAAAATGCCATTATAACACCTTATATACACGCATATATCCACCTTTTATAGGTCTTATGTACTTAATATTAAGTTGGAATATGTTAGGGTAAGTTTAAGAACCATAGGTATAAGGTTACATAATTTTTAAGTACACTTAAAGCTGTTATATTCATTGTTTTACGCAAAAAACAAGAAATGCACTTTATTTCACTTAAAAGATGACTATATGCGTTATAAAATTGAGAATATCAAAAATGCGCTTTCACAGATCAATTGGGCTCATTTAGGACTATTGATTTGGCTATTTAAATGCATAAAATTAACACTTTTCAAAATTGGTGTTTTTTATGCCAGAAATGGCTTCTGTGTACTGGCTACATACTGCCTGCTTTTTTCCCGTGTGAATAGCTTCATTTTTAGCAAAGTTAGCTTTTCCACACTATAATTACCCCAAATTCTACACCCACTGTGGGGAAACACACTAAAATAGGTGACAGGCGCTTATTTAGTGTCCTAGCTTAATTAATAATGCATTGACCTTGTTTATATGCACTAATTTCATTAATAACCTCACTCTTGGCACCTTATTTCATCACCACACTTAAATTCGCCTAATTTTAGTCAAGGATTTACCTGTGCAAGCGCCTTCCAAGGACTGCATGTAGTTACCCCACATCTCACGCTCTTTTTTAAGTTTTTGGGTGGTTTCTCAGTCAATTTTGGTTATTTTTGGATGGGAATATCACGTAGTATAATGTCAGGATTAGCCCCTCCATTTCTACTGTAGGTCCCCCTTATTATTAAGCTATAATTAACATTAAAAAATCTCCTTTAGCCTTTTATATCATTGTTTTCCACACATATACTCTCTTTTTGTCTTTTCTTTAATTTTGATGGATCTCCCTTATTATTAATAGGATTTTAGTGGTTTTTGCTTGTCTAATTATGTTATGGGTCACTAGGGGCATTTATGGAGAGGTCTATTACTTGTTTGAGGCTTCATTAATATTGTATTGGATGGTACATCAAGGTGTTTATTGAGGAACTTAGTGTGTATAAAAGGAGGAGGTTTTGGGTCTTGTTTTCTTCATTCCTTATCATTACAATTTACACCATATAACCAAATCAATTACAATACAATTCAATTAGTACTTTTATAAGACTTTTTAGTAGTATCTGAATTATTATAATCTATTTTTCTACCAACTAAAAAGATTGTAAGCCACATATAAAATTAGTGAGAATTAATATTACTGAGACCTTTATTCTGAATCATATTTTATTATTTGTTGGATTTATACTACAGTATTCATATAGGACCATTTAAATCTTCTAGACAAAGACTTTTCAAGCTATTTCAAGTCCTTGTACTTGATCTTAGCCTGACACCCCCACACTTTCCAAAATAAAATCTAGAAGCCCCCCTGGGTACCTTCTAACAAAAACACAACATCCAACACAAAAAAACCAAAAACAATAAACGTGAAGAGTCCGGAACTTTAAGACCAAAAGAATTTCCTGTTTAAAGTCATAGAGGACCAAAACGTGTGAAGAAAAAAAAATACTAGGGTTTCAACCAAATAAAGAGAAGGGGTTGGAAACAGACAATATGGGGTAACTGTTGATAGAGCAGCCAGCCCATCAGTTACCCCCACACTTGCCAAAATAAAATCTAGAAGCCCTACCCATGGGTACCTTCTAACAAAAGTTTCCAACAAAACAGATGCACAGCATCACCACAAAAAATCCAAAATTAATGAATGGTCCATAGTTTATCCTCATTGCGGAGTCAATCATCTTCACTTCTAGTGCCTCTTGGGTAAAATCTCTTCACCTGATCCACAGCCACTCTCTTCTTTAAGACTGCACCATCCAACTCTTCCAAAACATAAGAGCCTCCAGACACCTGAGATCTGACTCTGTAAGGTCCATTCCATCTGTCAGCAAACATCTTTCCCCACTGACTCTCCAAACTTCTACTATACACCAAAACCAAACAACCAGGTTTCAAGGGATTCCTGAGCCTATAAGCCAACTTCTTGTCACAGTATCTTACTGATTGATTTCTTATCTTCACCATCCTAGAGTATGCCTTCTCTTGACATTCCTCTCTACATTCCAACTGTTGCATTCTGGAACAGAGAAAATCTTCTGTTGAGCATACCTCATCCCAATCAATTCCCAGATATGAGATGGCTTCCAAATCCACTGGTATAACAGCTTTCTGACCAAAAATTAATTTGTAAGGTGAATAGCCAGTTGTCCTCTTGACAGTGACCCTATCAGCAAATAACACCAAGGGTAAATAATGCCTTCATTTTTCAGCACTATCTCCACACATCGTCACCAAAAGATTCTTGACAACTTTATGGCCTCTTACAACCATGCCTTCAGCTTTAGTATAATAAGGTGTAGAAACCCTGAATTTAGAACCAATACTTGCCACAGATTCTTTAAATTCAGCTCCAAACTTTGGCCCACCATCAACAGTCACCAACTTCATTAAACCATATCTAAACACCCATTCCTTCTTCAAAAACTCTGCCACATTCTTGCCAGTCAAATTAACCAGAGGCACAGCCTCCACCAAACCAGACAAATCATCCCTGGCAACAATCAAGTATTTATACCTGCCCTCTTTGATATGGACAGCATCCAAACTGACTCTTCCAAACACAGTTGATTCACCAGTAGGACAGCCAACCTCTTTAGGTTTCAAGTGCTTCTTCTTTGACATTCTTCACAAGATTGAACCCAACCCTGCACAGCCAACTTCATACATGGCCACCAAATTCTTTCTGCTACTCTTCTATAAGTCTCCCCAAAGCCTCTATGACCAAGATATTCATGCAAAGTCTTCAACACCAACTCTTGACCCTTCTTCTGAGTTACCACAAATTAAGGATTTGGATTCCTCCTCCTCATTAACCTTCTTTCTGACACATAGAATCCAGGACTTTTCTTCTTGAGTGCCATCCAAGTATCATCATCACAAATATTTGTCCTCCCCAAGGTTAACAGATATTCAACCAAAATAAAATAAAGCCCAGTCTTACCCCAAGTCTCGTTTTCAAAATCCAACAAAAAAACATCCAAGGGAACATCCCTATCATCAAAATCACCAGTGTGCACATGAGCAACACAAGTGTCTCAACAAGGACACCAATCCCTAAAATTTGGTACATCCTTTCCCTTCCACTAAATCTTATGAGAATCCAGTTCACTAACAAAAACACCATTTTCCAAATTTGAGCCATCCCAAACAACAGAACCATCTTCATCAACAAAATCATCCTGATCACCAAAATCAAGATCAGAACCAGCCAGTTTAACCTCTTGGGGGAGGAGAGAACAATCATCCAGTTTAGCCTCATGGGGGAGGTAAGAAGAATCTTCAGCACCCTTTGTGCTAGTCCTAACCACTGGGAGATCTTCATCAAATTCTTCAGAATCAGAATATTCATCTGTGGGTGGTCTCTTTGATAATCCATCTGGCATCATAAAAGTTTTATCTGGCTTGTGCACCAAGTCAAAAGGAAAATGCTGAATAAATGCCACCCACCTAGTCATTGGAGCATTTGGAAGACTAGGTGTTTTGATCATTTGAACCAGAGATTTAGCATCCACCTGCAGCTCAAAATTCTGCCCCCACAAAACATTTTGTAGCTTCTTCAAAATTTTTGCTACACCACACAATTCCAACTTTGGCTGAGAATACCTAGATTACACCTCATTAAAGACCACAGACTCATACCTTACTGGCCTGACCTTCCCAGATTTATCTTCCTGAGACAAAACAGCACCAGCAGCAATATAACTTGATTCCACTGCCAGATAAATTTTTCCAGCTCCTCTACCATAATCCAACTTGTGAAGAATAATATTGTCACCTACTACCTTCTTCAACTTCTGAAAAGCCTCTCCATACTCTTCAGTCCATTCCCACTGTGCATCTTTCCTGGTTAGCCTCCTTAAAGGTGAAGCCAACAAAGTAAAATCTTTAACAAAAATCCTGACATACACACAAACTCCCAAAAATCTTCTGACTTCAGTAGTATTTTTTGGACTTGGCCATGACTGAGTTCTATTAAACTTCTTCTTTGCCATAACCCTTCCTTTTTTACATACCACATGAACCAAAATTTCTATAGCTGGAACACAACAACAAAACTTTAACCCAGAAATGGTCAAGCCAGCCTCTTCAATTCTAAACAATACTCTCTCTAGAGTAATTGCATATTCCCAAACAAATCTCCTTATACTTGGGTTCTCTTTCAGCACCTCATTTCCATAATCAGTGGATGGTCCTTTAATTCCACCATCATCAATCAAAATACTAGCATGAGTAGGAACCTCATCCTGTAAAATCCAAGCCATTTGTGCTTGATAAACTGCTACTGAACTAGTTGCTCCTTGAGGCAACCTAGTGAGCTGAAATCTTCCCAGAGGAGTCTTAAACGTTGTGAGTGGCCGTGAATCAGTGTGAAGTTCCCTTTCATCATAACCACCTATAATATCACCCAAACCATAACACACCCTACCAGCAAAAGGTTTTACAAAGTCTTCCGCACTTGGAGGCATCCCCGCATCCTTGATAGTAACTCTATTCAGGGCTCTAAGATCATGTACCACCCTCGGCTTCCTATTCTGTTTTTTAACACAGAAAACCGGACTTGAGTAACTAGAAGTTGATTTTTCATACAATCCTGTCCTGACTCTTTCCCAAAAAATCTCCAAAAAATTATCATGGATAGCAACAGATATTGGAATAGGTTTGATTTGCCAAGGTTCATGACAAACCACAGGAATTAAGTAAGGTTCCCCATAAGAGTGTTTCAACACACCCCTTTCCTCTTCAACAAATGCCACCACCTTCTCCCTCAGCACAATAACGTGCATCAACAACTTCTTTTCCTCATCAGAAAACCAACCATCAAGACTAAAATTAACAATCTTCAACCTTTCCACTGTCACCCTAGCAGTTTCCACAAAATCAGGAGGATTCTTCTCCAGAGGAGTACAGTACAGATATCTTGACAAAGAAGGTCTCTTCAATGGAGGATTTAAACCTACAGGCATAGGCTCATTGAGAGGCCTAATCTTCTGCGGCACCTTCTTGTACTTTGCAGCTCTACCATCAACTTGAGTGATCTTCAGGACATCTTTTCCACCAGATCTGGAACAAAAACCAAGGGTTTCCCCATTTCTCACATGTGTGGCCAAGGTAATGTTTTTGAAAGGTGTAGAAGAAACCCTAGCGGTGCACAATTGGGAGGACTTATTTTTACTCCCCAATCTCACCACTCCAAAACTTTTCCGCAATCCCACATCTTCATCTATAATTCCATCTTCCAAAACTTCAAATTTTGATTCAGCATCTGAATCACATCTTCTAAAATTGTGCAGTTTATCCTCATGCAGGAGGCCCAAAAATTGATCTTGATAATCTTCATTCTTCAAAAATTTGTGCAGTTTAACCTCTTTCTGGAGGCCCAAAACTAGATCTTGATGATCTTCACAAAAATAATTTTTATCTTTCATGATTATCTTCAGATCTTTTTCTTGATTTTCTTTGATTATCTTGAAATTTTTCTTTTCTTTTCTTGGGTTTACTTCTTTCCTACAAAAATAACCAGGGGTTTCCCCAATGCTCATGTACGTGGCCAAGGTAATTTTTTTGAAAGGTGTAGAAGAAACCCTAGCGGTGCACAATTGGGAGGACTTACTTTTATACCCAATATCACCACTCCACAGCTTTTCCGCATATCTTTCAAGAAAGATATATAACCCATCTTCTTTTTTGAGCTTGAATTAAAATTAATAGAAAATATTGAGAGAGAACAGAGACTTGATAAAATAATTGAAGATTACTTGCAGAGAAGAGAAACATTAAAAAGAGAAAGTTTAAAATCCACTTGGTATATCTCCAAGGGAGCTGACCTACTACAAACTGGAATTTCCTCATCTTGGGGAGAGGTTGTAGCACTAGGGCAATCAGCCCTCATCACTCTAAAAAAACAGACTCTCATCTAGAGCCCGAGCCACACTTCAAAAATCCAGAGGCAGCACCCACTTCCCTTCTTCTCCTACAACAATCCATGCACTAGCACATGGAAGACAAACCAAGCCTGGTCTATCAACCATCATCTCCAGGAGATGAAAACCTCATGTGAAGTTTTATTTTGTCTTAACCAGTCAACTCCAAACTGATTCCCATGTCAAATTGATTACCAATTCTTGCCTGGAAATCCATCAAGAATGGCCCACCCAAAACAGCTTTTACATTACCTTTAGCAATGTAAAAATGAACCTTCCCTGAGGCTTCACCAACATAAAACTTCAAAAATTCAGAGGTTCACATCAACTCAGTGACATGGCCACCAATACCTCTTAAATTCCCACCAATAACAGTTTTGATGGGGAGACCTTAATAAGTAGCCTCAAACAAAGAAATCAGGTTAATCTGAGAGCCTGAATCCAACAATGCCCTAGCCTCCCTGCTATTCAGAGTGACATTGAAATAACCCAGAGGAGAAGAAAAATGAGTTTTCAACCCCTCACCAAACTTTTCAGCAGAATCACAAATGTATTCTACCTCCCCAGAAGAAACCCTTCTCCTGGTCAACAAACTTTTTTGCCTATCAGCCAACCCAGGACTGATAGCATACAACTCCCCATAAGTGAGGGAAACCTGACCATGATTCATCCTTTCCAGGACAGAGTCAATAACATTAACTTGACTAGAAACTACTGGCCTCTCAAAGTGAGCTCCTTGCTTCACTACCTTGGTCCTAGAATTTTCCTGAGGACCAGAACCACCAACAGGAATCAAACCAGATCCCTCACCAGAACCTCTAACTCCAGCAGGATTTGGAAATGAAGCCAAAGGGACATCCTCCTCAGAGTCAGAATCAACATCCATGGGCATTCGCTCACCATTCATGTCCAATGCCCCAAAACTAGGGGGCCCATATCAGCAATCCCCTTCTGCATCTTGTACAGCTCCTCTTTGCTGTACTTCTTCCTAGCTGCACTCAGCTTAGGATCCACCTTGGAAGCCTTAGGCTTTGGTTGGTCCTGAGAACTGCTCTTAGGCCTTCCCACCTTTCCTGCTTCTACATCATAAACTCCAGCCAAACATTTCCCACTTGACTGTCCACCACAAAAATACAATTCCAACCCACCAAAGGAGGTAGAAAAAGAGAACTTATTAACCTCCTTCCCTTTTCGCTTGACATCATCAATCTTCCTTACCAGAAGACTTTCCCTGATCAGGAATCTCCTCAAACCTTGGCCTCCTCTGATTGAGACCACTCCTTCTCCTGACCAAATTAAAAGAAGCCTGCCCCTTACAGTGCTTCATAAATGAACCATCATGGAACTTGAACACCCTGTCATCAAACCCCACCTTTCCCTCTGACAGATGTCTGTTCAGAGCCCAACAATCATTGGACTTGTGTCCCCTCCTGCTGAAATAAGAGAAGACCCAAGGATCACTCCTACCAGCCCTCTTATCAAAATCTATAGGCTGAGAAGGAGCCTTATTAACCTTCTTAGCCTCCTGAACAAAAATATGTAGCTGTTTTGTCAGATAAGCCAACTGCTCCACCACTGGGTCCCTCTCCTGTTTGGGAACCTTCACCATATTCTTCTCTTCCTTCTTCACTCTAATCTCCTCTTCAGCCAAAGCCTCACTGACTTCGCTGACATATTTGGCACACCCCTCCTGATAGGTGTCCACAGCCAATAACTTCAAATGGTCCTCCACAGCCTCCTTCACCTTTTCCAAGGCAGGAAACTTCTGATCCCCATTAGAAAAAGTCTTCATCAAGTCCTTCCTTGACAGATCCTTCAATACATCATACTGACATCTCTAGCCAGGGAAGACCAAAAAACATCCTTGGAAGCATTTTCATGTGCCAGCTCCTCCAATTCCACCAAATATTCCACCACAGGATCAAACTGTAGCAGAAACTTCTTATAACTGTGCAAGTTACCAACACCACCATTCGACTGCCATTCACTGACAACCTTGTTCAGATCCACAATAGTGAACCTATCACCCCATCTATCTACCATTTTCCTACACAATAACTTCCGATCCCTCTTATTGTAGCCAGGCATGGCCACAACCTCCTTCTCCACTGCCCTATTACCAATGAAGAAGATAATTTGCTTCACCATGTCTAGGTAAGAAGCACCATCCACACCAGAAGAAGTCTCATACTTCTCCAGAAACCACCTCACATCTTCAACATTAAACTTGGTACCATCCCAAGTTTTAATCCTAACACACTCCCTAGCCATCACAGTAGGAGGACCTTCCCCCCACTGACAGTCACCACAGGAATAGATGAACCAGAAGCCATTCTTCCAGACCAAAACACCAAAGAGAGACAGCCAAAGAAAACAGAGATTCCAAAGAACTAGCAGATTCTAAACCCCATGTTGGGCACCAGAGATGTAGACAATCCTATAGTGCTAGCTATAGGACTTGACCAAGGGAGTTGGACTATAACTGGAGAGAAAACCCCTGTCACTTTAGAAAAAAAAGTGAGATTTACCTGCTACAGTAAATTGGTTCCTGTTTGCTAAAGCCCCTTTTTCAACACACTTGACTGCCTGATCAGCCAAGAATGTAGTTTCCAGACAGACTACCAAACCAAAGAACTGAAATGTAGACCAATGTCCACACCAGAGAAAGCAATGATATTTGATGTTGGTTGAAAATCCACACCAGAGACAGCAATAATACTTGATGCAGGTTGCAAAGCTACACCAGAGAAAACAGCTGCCAAAGTTGAGTTAAATGAAGAACTAACCTTGCAACAAACACAGCCAATTGTGGCCAAAAAAAAGTGAAAACTGAGTGAGGAACAAGGATATCACCTCCGGATGGTTGTATGATAAAATAAAGTTGCCCCAAACTGTCTTATTCACTATATACACACAGACCACTAAGAGCCCATGCACACCAATGAATTTGGAGTTCTTGACTGCCATATTGCATAAAACCCCTTTAGAAACACTTCCCAGCCCTCTAGCACTGGGGCAGGTGGTCCGCCCAACATTGGGAGGCCCGCTTGAGGCGGACGGACCACCCTGAAGTCAGAAAACCACCAAAAACTACCAAAAATACCTAAACTATTTAGAAAAATCTACAACTACTAAAACCTTTAAAACACGTAATTAAGCTATAAAATTGTTGAGACATGAAATGTAGAGAAAATTTAGCTCATTCTAACTGTACTAAGAACTTAACCCTAAGACTTAAGGTTAGCCCGTAAAAAATGAAAAACAAAATTAAACAGCAATCTTTTTAAATGAAAAATGAGAAATCATCCCCTTAATACTTAGAATATAAAAAATGTTATCAATACATAAAATATAGAGAAAATCCAGGGCTATCCAATGGTAGTATTCACATCCCTGTAGTCCCAATATTTGCTGAGTAATTCTAGAAAAACACCTAATTATTAAACAATGCCCTTTAAGGCATATCAAAACAACACCAAATAAACCAAAAAAGGGCACCACCAATGTTGGAAGACCACAACGCCCAAAAAGCCACTAGATTTGGTTGTATTCTTGGGTCTTGGCCAGGACTGTATTTTATTAACTTTCTTCTTTGACATGATCCTTCCCACTCTACATACTAAATGACCTAGGATTTCAAAAGCTGATACCAAACAAGAAAATTTAGAACCTGAAATATTTAAGCCAGTTTCCTCAATCCTAAACAAAATCCTTTCTAGAATGACCACATATTCCCAGATAAAGTTTTGTATCCTTGAATTCTCCTTCAACACTTCATTGTCATAATCTGTTGAAGGACCTTTAATTCTACCATCATCAATAAATATACTGGAATATTGTGGAATTTCATCTTGCAGAATCGAAGCCATCTGAGCTTGATAAACAGAAACCAAATTTGTTGCTCCTTGAGGCAATCTTGTTAATTGTAAGCAACCAAGTGGAGTATTGAAAGTTGTGAGAGGCCTAGAATTCAGATGTATATATTTCTCATCATATCCCCTAATTATATCTCCTAATTTTAATAACAGATTCTTCCAGCAAACACCTCCACAAACTCCTCTGCACTGGGTGGTATTCCAGCATCTTTGATTGTAACCCTATTTAATTCCCTGAGATCATGAGCTACCCTGAGCTTTACATTAGGTTTCTTAATATAAAACACTTGAATTAAATAAATTGATGATGAATGTTCATATAATCCAGTTTGAATTCTTTCTCTAATTACTTCAATAAAATTGTCCTTTAAAGCTTCAGGTATTGTAATCAGTTTCTGTTGCCATGGTTCATGACAAACAACAGGAATCTTGTAAGGCTCCTCATAAGGGTGCTTTAACACAACCCTCTCCTCTTCTACATAAGCAATGGCCTTCTCTCTTTTTACCATCACATCCAACAACAATTTCTTTTTTTCACCTGAAAACCATTCCTCAGGACCAAAATTAACAACATCCAATCTCTTAAAAGTAATCCTTGATGTTCCAGTAAAGTCTGGTGTGGTCTTCAAACATTGGCAGGGGCCTTTGTTGTGCTGTTTGGTGCTGTTTGTGCATGTCTTAATTGACATTGGTTGAAGAATTGGGTGTTTTTCTGGATTTATTCCGTGAATATTTGAACTGCAGGTATGTGGGTACTACCACTAGATAGCCCTGGGTTTTCTCTACATTTCATGCCTTTTGGACATTTTTCATATTCTAAGTTTTAAGGGGTCATTTCCTCATATTTCATTATACAAGATAGCTGTTTAATTTTGTTTTTCATGTTTTACAGGCTAACCTTAAGTCTTAGGGTTAAGTGCTTAGTACCATTAGGTAGGGCTAATTTGGCTCTACGTTTTATGTCACAATGTTGTCATAGCTTAATTTTGTGTTTTAAGGGTTTTAGTAGTGGTAGTGCATTTTTCTAAGTAGATTTGATGTTTTTAGTGGTTTTCTGGATTCAGGGAGGTGGGGCCGCTTCAGACAGCCCGGCCACCTCTGTTTTAGGAGGTTGGGGAGCGCTTCTGAAGGGTTTTTTATTCAATTTGGCTGGTACAGGTGCCAAATGCGTTGCTGTGCATCAATCTTAGAGGGGTGGTCTGTGTGTATATACTGCATAAGACAGTTTGGGGAATATCTAATCATCATACAACCATCTGGTGATTATATACGGTTTCTTAGGCAGTTTCCACTGTTGTTGGCCACATTTTGGCTGTGTTTTGTTGCAAGTAAGTTCTTCATTTAGCTTTACTAGCAACTGTTATCTCTGTTATAGTCTTGCAAGCTATAGCAAGTATCATTGCTGTCTCTGGTGTGGATTTGCAACCTACATCAAGTATCATTGCTTTCTCTGGTGTGGACACTGGTCTAAATTTCAGTTCTTTGGTCTGGTAGTCTGTCTGGGGACTACTTTCTTGGCTGATCAAGCAGTCAAGTGTATTGGAAAAGAGGCTTTTGGCAAACAGGGACCAATTTACCGTAGCAGGTAAATCTCACTTGTTTTTCTAAAGGGACAGGGGTTTTTCTTTCTGGGTTTACTCCAACTCCCTTGGTCAAGGCCTATTGCTAGTACTATAGGATTGTCTACATTTCTGGTGCCCAAAGTGGGGTGTAGAACCTGCTAGTTCTTTGGAATATCTGTTTTCTTTGGTTGGCTCTCTTTGGTGTTTTGGTCTGGAAGAATGGCTTCTGGTTCATCTATTCCTGTGGTGACTGTCAGTGGGGGGAAGGTCCTCCTACTGTGATGGCTAGGGAGTGTGTTAGGATTAAAACTTGGGATGGTACCAAGTTTAATGTTGAAGATGTGAAGTGGTTTCTGGAGAAGTATGAAACTGCTGCTGGTGTGGATGGTGCTTCTTAACTGGACATGGTGAAGCAAATTATCTTCTTCATTGGTGATAGGGAAGTGGAGAAGGAGGTTGTGGCCATGCCTGGCTACAAGAAGAGGAATTGGAAGTTGCTGTGTAGGGAGATGGTGGACAGATGGGGTGTCAGGTTCACTATGGTGGATCTGAACAAGGTTGTCAGTGAATGGCAATCTTTTGGTGGTGTTGGTAGCTTGCATAGTTACAGGAAGTTTATGCTGCAGTTTGATCCTGTGGTGGAATATTTGGTGGAAATGGAGGAGCTGGCACATGAAAATGCTGCCAAGGATGTTTTTTGGTCTGCCCTGGCTAGAGATGTCAGGATGGATGTGTTGAAGGAGCTGTCAAGGAAGGAATTGATGAAGACTCTTTCTAATGGGGACCAGAAGTTGCCTTCCTTGAAAAAGGTTAAGGAGGCTGTGGAGACCATTTGAAGTTATTGGCTGTGGACACCTATCATGAGGGGTGTGCCAAGTATGTCAGCAAAGTCAGTGAGGATTTGGCTGAAGAGGAGGTTAGAGTGAAGAGGGAAGAGAAGAATTTGGTGCAGGTTCCCAAACAGGAGAGGGACCAGTGGTGGAGGAGTTGGCTGACCTGACAAAACAGCTACATATTTTTGTTCAGGAGGCTAAGAAGGTTAATAAGACTCCTTCTCAGCCTATAGAGTTTGATAGGAGGGCTGGTAGGAGTGATCCTTGGGTCTGCTCTTATTGCAGCAGGAGGGGGCACAAGTCCAATGATTGTTGGGCTCTGAACAGGGATGTGTCTGATGGAAAGGTGGAGTTTGATGGCAGGGTTTTCAAGTTCCCTGATGGTTCATTTGTGAAGCCTAGTGAGGGGCAGGCTCCTGTTGATTTGATCAGGAGAAGGGCTGGTCTCAACCAAAGGAGGCCAAGGTTTGAGGAGATTCCTGATCAAGGGAAGTCTTCTGGTAAAGAAGAGGATGATGTCAAGGGAAAGGGGAAGGAGGCCAATAAGGTCTCTTTTTCTACTTCCTTTGGTGGCTTAGAGTTGTATTCTTGTGGTGGACAGTCAAGTGAGGAATGCTTGGCTTGTGCTTATGATGTGGAAGCTGGAAAGGTGGGGAGGCCTAAGAGTAGTTCTCAGGAACAACCAAAGCCTAAGGCTTCAAAGGTGGATCCTAAGCTGAGTGCAACTAGGAAGAAGTACAGCAAAGAGGAGCTGTACAAGATGCAGAAGGGTATGGCAGACATGGGCCCCCCTAGTTTTGGTGCATTGGAGATGAATGGTGAGCCAATGCCCATGGATGTTGATTCTGACTCTGAGGAGGATGTCACTTTGGCTTCATTGCCAAAGCCTGCTGGAGTTAGAGGGTCTGGTGAGGGATCTGGTTTGGTTCCTGTTGATGGTAAATCTGTTGGTGGTGCTGGTCCTCAAGAATCTTCTAGGACCTAGGTGGTGAAGCCAAGGGCTCACTTTGAGAGGCCAGTGGTTTCTTGTCAATCTAATGTTATGGACTCTGTTCTGGAAAGGATGAATCAGGGTCAGGTTTCCCTTTCTTATGGGGAATTGTATGCTATCAGTCCTGGGTTGGCTGATAGACAAAAAAGGTTGTTGACCAGGAGAAGAGTGTCTTCTGGTGAAGTGGAATACATATGTGATTCTTCTGAAAATTTTGGAGAGGGGTTGGAAACTCATTTTTCTGCTCCTCTGGGATATGCCAACGTCACTCTGAATGGCAGGGAGGCTAGGGCATTGGTAGATTCAGGTTCTCAGATTAACCTGATTTCTTTGTTTGAGGCTACTCATCTGGGCCTCCCCATCAAAACAGGTATTGGTGGAAATTTGAGAGGGATTGATGGTCATGTTGCTGAATTGGTTGGAACTTCCGAGTTCATGAAGTTAGATGTTGGTGGAGCCTCAGGGAAGGTTCATTTTTATATTGCTAAAGGAACAGTTAAAGCTGTTTTGGGTGGGCCATTCTTGATGGATTTTCAGGCAAGAATTGGTTATCAATTTGACATGGGGATCAGTTTGGAGTTGACTGGTGAAGATGAGAGAAGGCTTCACATGAGGTTGTCATCTCCTGGAGATGATGGTTGGGAGACTAGGCCTGGTTTGTCTTTCATGTGTCAATGCATGGATTGTTGTAGGAGAAGAAGAGATGTGGGTGCTGCCTCTGGTTTTTTGGAGTGTGGCTCAGGCTCTAGTGAGGGTCTGTCTTTTTTAGAGTGATCAGGGCTGATCACCCTAGTGCTACAACCTCTCCCCACAATGCGGAAATCCCAGGTTGTAGTAGGTCAGCTCCCATGGAGATATACCAAGTGGATTTTCAAATTTCTCTTTTTAATGTTTCTCTTCTCTGCAAGTTTTCTTCAAGTTTTTTTATCAAGTCTCTGTTCTCTCTCAAGTTTCTCAATTATTTTTAACTTAAGTTCAAAAGGGAAGATTGGTTATATATCTTTATTGAAAGATATACAGAAAAGCTTTGGAGTGGTAAGATTGGGGTCTAAAATTAAGTCCTCCCAATTGTGCACCGCTAGGGTTTCTTCTACACCTTTCAAAAACATTACCTGGGCCACACCTGTGAGCATTGGGGAAACCCCTGGTTATTTTTGTAGGTCAGAAGAAAACTCAAGAAAAGAAGAAAAAAATTTCAAGATAATTCAAGAAAATCAAGAAAAAAATCTGAAGATAATGAATAAAGAAGATCATCAAGATCAATTTTTGGGCCTCCAGCAAGAGGATAAACTGCACTATTTAAGAAGGGTGGATTCTGAAGAAGAATAAAGATTTGAAGATTTGGAAGATGGAAGTGAAGATGGAGATTTGGAATTGCGGAAAAGTTTTGGAGTAGTGAGATTGGGGTCTAAAAGTAAGTCCTCCGAATTGTGCACCGCTAGGGTTTCTTCTACACCTTTCAAAAACATTACCTGGGCCACACATGTGAGCAATGGGAAAACCCTTGGTTTTTGTTCAGGGTCTGGTGACAAAGATTTCCCGAAGATCCCTCAAGTTGAAGGTGGCGCAGAAGATTAGACCTGTCAATGAGCCTATGCCTGTGGGTTTGAATCCCCCGCTGAGGAGACCTCCATTTTCAAGAGATCTGTACTGTACTCCTTTGGTTAAGAACCCTCCAGATTTTGTAGAGACGGCTAGGGTGACTGTGGAAAGGTTGAAAGTTGTTAATTTTGGTCCTGATGGGTGGTTGTCTGAAGAAGAAAAGAAGTTGTTGTTGCACGTTATTGTGCTAAGGGAAAAAGCTGTGGAATTTTCTGAGGAGGAAAAAGGTGTATTGAAACACTCTTATGGGGAACCTTACTTGACTCCTGTGGTTTGTCATGAACCGTGGCAAATAAAACCTATTCCCGTTCCAGCTGCTATCAGAGAGGAGTTTGTGGAGATTGTTAGGGAAAGAGTCAGGACTGGGATATACGAACAATAAACATCCAGTTACTCTAGTCCAGTTTTCTGTGTAAAGAAGCAGAATGGAAAGTTGAGGGTGGTTCATGATCCTAGATCCTTGAATAGAGTCACAATCAAGGATGCTGGTATGCCACCAAGTGCAGAGGATTTTGTTGAAGCTTTTGCGGGAAGGGTGTGTTGTGGGTTGGGTGATATTATGAGTGGTTTTGATGAGAGGGAACTCCATACAGATTCAAGGCCCCTCACAACTTTTGAGACTCCTTTGGGAAGATTTCAGCTCACTAGGTTGCCTCAAGGAGCAACTAATTCAGTGGCAGTCAATCAAGCACAAACAGCTTGGATTTTGCAGGATGAGGTCCCTACTCATGCTGGTGTTTTCATTGATGATGGTGGAATTAAAGGACCATCCACTGATTATGGTAATGTGGTGCTGAAAGAGAATCCTGGTATAAGGAGGTTTTTTTGGGAATATGCAATAACTCTAGAGAGAGTGTTGTTTAGGATTGAAGAGGATGGTTTGACCATTTCTGGGTCAAAGTTTTGTTGTTGTGTTCCTGCTTTGGAAATTCTGGGTCATGTGGTATGTAAAGAAGGAAGGATTATGGCAAAAAAAAAATTAATAAAATTCAGTAATGGCCAAGGCCTAAAAATACTACTGAACTCAGGGGATTTTTGGGTGTGTGTGTTCATGTCAGGATGTTTATTAAGGATTTTTCTTTTTTGGCTTCACCTTTAAGGAGGCTGGCCAGGAAAGACACAGATTGGGAATGGGCTGAAGAGTGTGAAGAGGCTTTTCAGAAGTTGAAGAAGGTGGTTGGTGAAGATATTGTCCTTCACAAATTGGATTATGGTGTTGATGCTGGAAAAATTTATCTGGCAGTGGACTCAAGTTATATTGCTTCTGGTTCTGTTTTTTCTCAGGAAGATAAAACTGGGAGGGTCACACCAGTAAGTTATGAGTCTGTGGTGTTTAACAAAGTGGAATATAAGTATTCTCAGCCTAAGTTGGAATTGTGTGGTGTAGCAAAAATTTTGAAGAAGCTACAAACTGTTTTGTGGGGGCAGCATTTTGAGCTGCAGGTGGATGCAAAATCTCTGGTTCAGATGATAAAAACACCTAGTCTTCCAAATGCTCCAATGACTAGGTGGGTGGCATTTATTCAACATTTTTCTTTTGACCTGGTACACAAAACGGGCAAAACATTTACGATGCCTGATGGATTATCAAGGAGGCCACCTACAGATGAGGATTCTGATTCTGAAGAGTTTGATGAAGATGTTCCAGTGGTTAGGGCGAACACAAAGGGTGCTGAAGATTTTTCTCTCCTCCCCCATGAGGCTAAACTGGATGATTGTTTTGACCTCCCCCTAGAGGTTAAACTGGCTGGATCTGATCTTGATTCTGGTGATCAGAATGTTTTTGTTGATGAAGATGGAGTTGTTGTTTGGGACAGCTCAAAGTTGGAGAATGGTGTCTTTGTTGGTGAACTGGATTCTTATAAGATTCAGTGGAAGAAGGAGGATGTGCCAAAATTTAAAGATTGGTGTCCTGGTTGGGCTGGTCAATTGGCTCATGTTTACACTGGTGATTTTGATGACAGGGTTGTACCCTTGGATGTTGTTTTGTTGGATTTTGAAGATGAGACCTGGGGTCAGTCTGGGTTTTATTTTATTATGGTGGAATATCTGTTGACCTTGGAGAGGCCAGACAAGAAATGAAGAAGATTGACTCTGCAATGAGGATAAACTATGGAACGTTCTTTAAATTTTGGATTTTGGTGTTGCAGAGCAACTTTTGTGTTTGAAACTTTTGTTAGAGTGTACCCATGGGCAGGGCCTCTAGATTTTGCCTTGGCAAGTGTTGGGGTGACTGATGGGCTGGCTGCTCTATCAAAAGTTACCCCAGATTGTCTGTTTCAAACCCCTTCTCTTAATTTGGTTGAACCCTAGTATTGGTTTCTTTTCACAGGTTTTTGTCCTCTACAACTTTAAACTGGAAATTCCTTTGGTCTTCAAGTGCCGGACTCTTCACTTTTATTGGTTATGGTTTATTGTGTTGGATGTTGTGTTTTGTTGGTTAGAAGGTACCCAGGGGGGGCTTCTAGATTTTATTTTGGCAAGTGTGGGGGTAACCGATGAGCTGGCTTCTCTGTAAAACAGTTACCCCAGAATGTCTGTCTCAAGTCTTTTGTTTGTTCTAGTTGAATTCTAGTTCTGTGTTATTATTCAGGTTTTTAGTCCTCCATGACTTTCAACTGGACTTCCTTGGATGTCTTTTGGTGCTTTTGGATTAGTGGTGGATCACTGGTGGTCTCCCATCATTTTTACTTATTGGAGGGAGCCCACCCAGTGATCATTTCTATGGATGGGACTTTCTCTTACTGGACCTTCTCTGAGTCTGGACCATCTTTGAATTTGTAGTTATGTTTTTGCTAGATAGTAATTTTAGATTATTTTCTTTTTTTTCTCTTTTTTTTCTTTTAATTTATTTATGTGGGTTGTTTAATATTATAAAATCAAAATATAGGGTGTTACCACATCAGGGCCACCTGGATGTGGGCAAGCATTGGTGGGGAAAGGCTCATCAATTGGCCGGGCAAAGATATTTTCTTTTTCATTTATTTCATGTATTGCTGTGTTTCATTATTTTTATTTTTTTATTTAATTTCTAAATTTTTTATCGTTAATCATTTAAAATATTTAATTGTGTATTCACATCAAGGTGCACTTGGATGTGGGTAAGGTATCAGGGGATCAGCTCATCAATTGGCTGGGGGATACCATTTTTTTATAATTATTTATTTCATTTTAATTTTATTTTCAAATTTTCTTATGATTAGTAGTTTAGTAGGATAATATATGGTTAAAAAAAGTCTTCTGAAATTATTTTTTTATTATTGTTTTATTATTATTATTAATTTTTTTTTATATTTTATTTTGTCATTGTGTTGCGGGAGCTCATTTTCTGGATGATGAAGCTTCTGGAGGCTGGTCTGTATTGTGCTGGAGTTTTTGCTTTTTGTTGGGATTGTGGGAAGCGTGGTGATCTCTGAAGTGGATCCTTCTGGAAATATGGTATGGGTTGTAATGGGCAGGAATTGTATTAGAAGGAAGTTCAGAGGAGGAAGAAGAAGAGGCAGGAATGGAGTGCTGGAAGGTGTGCTTAATGATCCTAGATATCTTCCAGTGGCCTTCCAACAGTCGCTTTCTAGGGATTTCTCAAAGTCATTTAAAGGTCCATTGAGGGCGAAGGCTTTCATCATGTTAGAACACATGGTGCTGAGGTGTTGCTTCATGTCTCCATAATCCAAGGTTAAGGAAGTTTCAAGAGGTTGGCCAACTCCAATGGTAGATTCAGGGGGAGGGGTGCCAACTAGACAAGAAGAAATGGATCAGTAATTAATTTGGGTTGCTGAAGAAATGGGATGAATTAATTTGGTACTTACAGATTGGGAGCTCATCAAATTTGTAAGCGGCCGGGATTAGGACTTCTGAAGATTTTGAAAGGGTGATAGTTTTGGGATCAATCAGGGAAAGATACGGATTCTCTTGGTCTTCCTCTGAAAGGTTTTGAGAAGGTGAACTAGGAAGCTGATGTTCCTGGGGCCTAGTGGGAGCAGCAGGGCTGTTGTTGTTGTTGTTTATATTTTGGTTGGTTTCAGCTGGATGAGGTGCTGGTGGTGGAGTACCAGGGTTTTTATAGGATGGAGCAGGAGAGGGTGATCTGGAAGCAGATTGATCTCTTCTGGATGGAGCTCTTGAAGGAATGGAACTGTCAGAAGAATAGTTGCCTGACAGAGGAGAGGTGTAGTTTCTTTGCGTTAACTGGGGGTGAAGATTTTGCTTTGGTGCTGTGTTGGGGGCTCTGGTTCCTTTCTTAAGTCCTCTGGAAGGTCCCTTAGAATTTTGGGAAAATTTGGTATTTTTTGACCTTGGAAAGGTTGGCTGAATTGCTCTGGGAGCAGTGGGAGGTGTTTGCTTAGAGTTGTTTTTGTTGGTTGGAGGAATTTGGTTGTTTTCTAGTTGTTTTTGGAAGTTTTGAGCTGGAGTTTCACTGTCTAGTGAGGTGGCCAGGCCTCCTGGACGCGGTCTAGCAGCCTAGGAGCCGATTTTGAAGCTTTTGAAGCTGGATTAGCAGAGATAAAAGCTGCTTCTTGGGGAGCTAAGGCTCGTCTTTTGGGAAGAGTTCTGGAAGCTGAGTTCCTGGATCTTCTGGAAGGTGCTGAGGATAAAGAGGAAGAGGATGGATCAAGATCTGGGGATCTGGTAGGGGATCTTGAAAGGTATTTATGAGAAGGTGAAGGAGGAGGAATAGGGTAGTTTGCGTCTCTGTCACATTTCTTCTTCTTGGAGTAGCAAGAGTCACAAGCCTTGTTGTAGAGTTTGGCTTCAGGAGCTGGAAGAGTGAATGTGCAAGGTCTGCACATGTGGATGCACTGCTTGCAGGAATAGTCCTTGGGAGCAGTGAAGCAAGGAAGGTTATATGGGTCAACAATAGGAGATCCGGCCATGATGTGTGGTGAGGAGGAGATGAAGAAAGAGATAAGATGAAGGTTTTGTCAGTGGTTGGGTAGATGATGAAGTGAAATGTGGAAGTTCAGCGGACTGGCGGTGGCTGTATTCTGCATGGTATTGACTGGGTCCTTTCTATGCAAATTCAAAGTCCGTCAAGACTTTAAACTGAACACTGTGTTAGTCCCCTAAGACTTTAAACTGAGGATGTTGATGGTTAGTCCCCCAAGACTATAAACTGAGGAATGGGTTTTGTTGTTGGAGTTGGTTTTGAAGATTGGCGGAGGGTATCCACAGGGGGAGCCTCTGAATTTGCAAAGGCAAGTTTGGGGGTAATTGATGGGCTGGAAGCTCTATTCACAATTACCCCAGAATGTTAGTTTTTTTCTCTGCATCTTAATGTGGTTGATCTCTGGTTCTGGGTTTATGATTTAGGTTTTGAGTCCCCCAAGACTATAAACTGAGGGATTTTGAGTCCCCCAAGACTATAAAATGAGGATGGCCCCCAAGACTTAAAACTGAGGGTTGTTTGTGGTTACATCTTAGAGGGTGTGGTCAATTTTTCTTTTCTGAATCAAGATCAAGTACTAGTGGAATTAAAGAGGGAATCAAGAGATGAAATGAAGTGTTCAGAATTAGCCTTGAACTGGTGGATGAGGTGCCTTCTTTTCTCAATGTCCTGTGGATCTTTAGCAGGAGTGGATTGGAAGTAGTGAAGCAGAAGTTGTTTCTTTTGAGGTTTGTGTTGTTGGAACTTGGCCTTAATTGTGGGCAGGTGGTTTGGTGTTGGTGGTGAAATGGATCCTACATTGTCATCATCACTGTCAGAAGATGGAGGAACTGAGAAGTCATCAGTTTTAAAGTTTGAAGGAAGAAATGAAAGTTCTTTACCTTCAGATGTACCAGGGATGGTGGAACTGGTTGTGTTATGGCTTGTGGCACTCTTCTGGGAAGGGTGTAGCTTTTTGATGATTCTGGGTATCAGGATGGATGGCCTAGATCTTTTGGTGCTGGTAGAAGATGGACCAGGTTGAGGTGGAGGTGAAGCTGTTTCAGAGGATAATGGACCAGGTCTGTAGCAGGTCTTCTTTCTGGAGTGGCAGACATCACAGGACGTTCTGTATGGATGGGCCGGAGGTGTGATGGTGCAGATTAGATTATTGTCAATGCAGTATTGGCAGGGGCCCATGTCAGTAGCACATTTGGAAAGAAAGCTGAACATGGTGGTTGTGGTATAGGAGAATGTGGAAATTCTCTATTGGAGGGAGGATGTGGTCTTCAAACATTGGCAGGGGCCTTTGTTGTGCGGTTTGGTGCTGTTTGTGCATGTCTTAATTGACATTGGTTGAAGAATTGGGTGTTTTTCTGGATTTATTCCGTGAATATTTGAACTTCAGGTATGTGGGTACTACCATTGGATAGCCCTGGGTTTTCTCTACATTTCATGCCTTTTGGACATTTTTCATATTCTAAGTTTTAAGGGGTCATTTCCTCATATTTCATTATGAAAGATAGCTGTTTAATTTTGTGTTTTGTGTTTTACAGGCTAACCTTAAGTCTTAAGGTTAAGTGCTTAGTACCATTAGGTACGGCTAATTTGGCTCTACGTTTTATGTCACAATGTTGTCATAGCTTAATTTTGTGTTTTAAGGGTTTTAGTAGTGGTAGTGCATTTTTCTAAGTAGAATAGATGTTTTTAGTGGTTTTCTGGCTTCAGGGAGGCGGGGCTGCTTCAGGCAGCCCGGCCACCTCTGTTTTAGGAGGTTGGGGAGCGCTTCTGAAGGGTTTTTTATTCAATTTGGCTGGTACAGGTGCCAAATGTGTTGCTGTGCATCGATCTTAGAGGGGTAGTATCATCCAGGCTACTAGACTTACCTGGTAAAATAACTAATTATTTTACTGAGTTGAAGCCACACCCCCTTTTCTTAATAATAATAAATTATTTACTATTGTATTACTTATGACTAACTAGTTAAGTATATTAAGTAGTATAAATAATTAATAAATGTCCTATACATTTTTACTCCCTAACACCGTGCTCAAATAGTATAAGTTGATTGGGAATAAAAATTAATAATAAAATTATAATAAAAAAAAACTTTAAAATTATTATATTACTTCATTGAGAGATCTGGAATTCCGTGAAAGTAATATAATTAATTAATTGTGATGTAACAAATTTTGACAGTCCAAGGAACTCATGCTTTATTACCAATAAACATAATGCCTTGTTGATGTACAAATTAATCTATCTTTTCTATTATATTATATATATACCCCTATTAGTCATTTTCTTTCTCACACTCTTGTAATAGATGTTGCAATTTTCGTATCTTTTACTCCCTCATTTTTGCCTATAAAAGGCCCTCACATTTGTACCTTTCAAATTCATTCCGTCATTACTTACTTTTTTATTTACATTTACAATACAACAATTATTTCTATACTTTATAACATTAGTATTTACAACATTGTAATTCTAATCTATAATTTATATTAATATTTAAAAACTACCTCTTATTATTTGAGTAAAACAATCAGTTTGATTAAGAAATATGTACTATACTTTTGAGAGTCCATTGAATCCCTTAAAACCCTTGTAAAACCCTCGAATAAAGCTTCTAGACCAAAAGGACCCCTTGAAAATTAGAGGCCTTCCCGAATTATTGACAGCGCACCGTGATTTGAGGCCGTAAATCAAAGGGACCATCCGCATTTGAGTACCTATAAGGACGAGAGAGCGATGAAACGACGAGCATCATACATCACGTGATTTTTTTTTTTTTTTTGCTGCAAACGGGAATTGAACCACGCTCCAAAATTTAGGTTCATATATTGACTAAACGTCGTATATATTGTGGTAATTATTGATATTACTATTTGTGGGTCACTTTGCACTCTTCATCTGCTACAAATTTCCTTTTACTCAGCACTCTGTAAGTGGCATTAATTTGCTCATTTTACAGGGGGAGGTGTCTGGTAATTTGGAATTATTTTTTTACTATTATATTTTTTTTTATTTTTCCTGGTTGACAATAATAGAGCAATAGTGTTCTTAGTCTTAGAAGTAATAAAAAATTATATTTTAATATTAATTATTATAATTTTCAGTTGACTTTTTGTCCTGATAATTTAAATTTTATTTGTTCCAGTTGACAAATTGTCCTGACAATAATTTTTTTTTAATAAAAAACTCATATTTAATTACTTCAGTTGACATTAAGTCCTGGTAGTTAATTAATCAGTTGATTTAAATCCTGATAAAAATTATCATAAAATTATTAATAAAATTTTTTTAATTTATTTCTTCAGTTGATTATTTTATAATCCTGGTTTTAAATTGTTTTGAATTAATAAATTAATTATTATTTTAGTTGATTTTTATCCTAAAAAAATTATTATTATTATTTTTATTTTATTTCTTTTAAATAAAAATTAAAAATAAAAGACTAATTCATCTTATTGTCTTCTTTCTTCATTTCAGTTGAATTTAAAAATGACTGACCAAAGTGGTTACTTAATTAATTAATATGAGCCTACTTCTGTAAGTTCTCCTTTAACAAGAAGAATTTCTCAAATCAATAAATCCTTGACCCAAACAGGATGTGGAGATGGAAGAAGTGGAAATCCTAGTAGACACAACTCAGGATCAGAAACCTGTAATAAACCCACCAGAAGAACTTCCAAAAATATTCAGGATAAAAAAGATGCCATTGCCTCAACAGGTAAAGAATCTGTCAACTCACATAAAGGAGCTAAGGACAGAAAACTTGAGAGTAAGGGCAAGGGTAGATGCTCTGGAAGAAAAGGTGAGAAAGATAGATGCCTTTCTTCAAGAGAAGAGGAAACCTCTTCCCCCCAGGGATCATCAAAAATTGGCTCCTCAGCAGCCAGAGAAAGTGGAAGTGTCCAAGTGGCAGTGGGATTGGTTAAACACTCAGTGGGACAACCTGTCTCAAAATAAGCATCAGTTGCCTCAGGCAGGTCCGTCAAGACCCAACCAAGTCAACCCCACACCTTCTCACCCCTATCAAGGAGGCAGAAGAAGAAGAAAATCCAATATGGTCTTGCCCAGAAAACCCTGGTAAGCCCCTCTATTGATTCTCAAGTGCCATTTCTTGTAGCTGATTCTGTTCCTTCAGGTAAATCTGAGAGGGAAGAAGAAACCTTGAGACCAGTAGAGGCTGGGAGCAGTAGAAAAATAACTCATGTATCTAACCCTTTACTTTTAATTGCTACTTCAATGATTAACCCTGATATGACTGTAATTTATGAAACTCTTGACCCTGAGTTTTATGAGAGTCTGGAAAGTTACTCAGTTTCCTTATTGAGAAACACTCCAGATTTAGCAAAGATTAATGATGAGTACTTGAGAGATATTATTGCAAAACAGAATCATATTATGAACAATATGCAATTAACTCAGAAGTTTAATGGTTTATTAACTGAGAAAGGGTATCAATCCTTAAGGAGTGAATTGTAGAAAGTCTCTGATGATTTGTTTAATTATAAGGCAACTCATGAAAAGAAGGTTGCTTTGTGGCAAAATATCAAAAATGATTTGTCCAAATTAAAAGACACTGTATCTATCTGTTGTGAAGAGCTAGAGATAGACAAGATGAATCTGAAGAGATTGAATGACCACTATTCATCTTTTCAAAATAAAAATCAGTTATCTTTTGCAACTATCAATGAGAGTTTATCTAATCTTCCAAGAATGAAAACAAGACTAACAACCATTGAAGAGAAATTGAACTCATTGTTGAATGACCAGAAATATTCTGACATTTCTTTAAAGGAATATATAGTTCAGGATGCTCAAATATTACCTGTGGCTAGTTCATCTAAAGTAAAAATAGTTCCAGAAATACCTGTTGATACAACTGAGTTTCCATCAAAAATTGATGATGCACCAGGATCTTCAACAGAGGGATTGAACAATGAGATTACTTCCCAATTAGAGAAGTTACAGCTGCTTCTTACTCAGAAACAAGCTAGTAATAAGGAGACTCCTTCAAATCAAAAGAATTGGCCAAAACTTGACCAATATACAACATTTGATGGTGATTCTTCTTCTGATTGGCAAAAATTTATTTGCAGAATTGATAATTTGAAAAACTCTTACAAACTCCCAGATGAGGAAATTGTGTCTAATTTAATTTCTTTATTTACCAATGTAGCCCTTATGTGGTATGAATCTGTCCTATTAGATGGGAATGATTACTCTTGGGAAGATTGGAAGAAATTAATTAAAGCACAATTTGGGGGCTCCAAGTTTAGGATGGCTCAACAAAGGCAGTATGAAGAAACTAAATATAGTTCTTCTAATGATAAACATATTGAGTTCTTAATGAAACTTGTTAAAATCTTAAGAGCTATGGACCCAAAAATGGAGTTTGAGTTATGGAAGGACAGGATCCTTTATAAATTACCAATGTCTTTGAGAGACTTGATAGTGGCTAGGACTGAGTTCACCAGAGAACCCTCTTCTTTCATCAATACTTGTAATGAGGTTCTTCTAAACAACAAGTATGATTCCAGAAGATTCATTCCCAGAACCACTTGGGAAAAACCCTCAACTTATCAACAGAAACCTCTGGAAAAGGTTGGGAAGCCTTCTGCCCCTGTTGCACCTAAAAAGTATGCAACAAACACTTACTTCAAGTGCAACAAACCTTGGCAGAAGGGCCATGTTTGTGACAAGAAGATAAATCTTGTAGAACAAACAGAGGAGCATGCTGATGACACAGTGGCACTGGATGATACTTCAAGTGATTGTGCCAGCAATATTTCATATGAATCTCAACAAGAAATCTTGATGCTGGAAGAGGATATCCATTATTTAAATACTTTTGATATTGATAATAATGATTTATCTACAGTTGAAGATGTTGATATCATAAAGAACATTGAGGATAGCTCAATTGTTATTGCCCCTCTCAAGGCACCAGTCTTGATCAATGGAATTAGCATTGAAGTTGTTCTGGATTCTGGAGCTGGAGGAAGTGTAGTATCTGAAAGAGCACTTGCTTCAGTGGATCAAGACTATAAATCAAAACTAATGCCTATCATTTCTGAAAATTAAAGAGGGTATGGCTCTGTTTTGTCCCACATTGGTAAATACAAAGCCACAGTGTTTTTTAAATATAACCATGGTTTTGTAAGAGCTATTTGTGATTTTTTTGTAATGAAAAATGATAACTTGAGCAATTGGTTTATTGTAGGGAATAATATTTTAACCAAGTATGGCTTAAAACTGGATCCTTCCCACCAATTTTTCACAATGGGGATGAATGGGAAGAGAAAATTTAAGATTTCCTCCCCTAAAAAATTATTAAAACCAGAATTGAAAACATGTAATTCTGTGGTTCAATATAAAGGAAGATCTACAAATGAAATGCATGCCCTTATGTCTGAAATTTACAATGCCTCTTTTGGAGAACAAATTTCTGGTGAGGATAAAGATTCCATCATTAACTTGATAAAGTCTTTTCCTATGGCCTTTGCTCATGGGTCACATGAGCTGGGATTAGTTAAAGAGGAAATGAAACTTTCATTGTCTTGTCCATTAACTGATATACCACCTAGTTTAAAGAAGAAGCCTTATCCTTCTTTTCCCACAAAGAGAAAAGATATTGAAGACAATATCTCTACCCTTTTGAAAATGAATATTATTGAAAAGGTAGTTGAAACACCTAAATATTGTGTTATCTCACCTGTCCTATTTTCTTATGAGAAAGATAAAGCCAGGTTATGTGGTGATTATAGAGCACTAAATACTTATACTATTGATGATATCTACCCTTTACCTAGAATTAGCTCTATACATGCTACTTTACAGGGTGCTAAATATATCAGCTGTTTAGATGGTAACAAGGGATATCACCAGGTACCTGTTGAGAAAAATTCTCAGAATTTTCTGATGATTGCTACTCATATGGGTATTTATAAGTATATTAGGATGCCTTTTGGCCCTAAAAATGCCCCTTCAGTTTTCCAAAAAGTAATGGATAACACATTTCATCAAGAGATAATTGAAGGATGGCTGATGGTTTATATTGATGATATCATTATATTCTCAAAAACATTTGAGGACCATCTTAACCACCTGTGTATAGTGTTCCAGAAAATTGATGAAATAAATATGACACTTTCTTTGAAGAAATGTAAATTTGGTTTCCATTCTTTAAAAGTTCTTGGTCATGTTGTTTCAGGCTTACAGATATTTGTTGACCAAAACAAAGTGGCAGCAATACAACAGGTGAAGGCTCCTACTACAGTTAGGGAGCTCCAGAGTTTTTTGGGAATGTGTGGATATTATAGACAGTACATTAAAAATTACCAAGTCATAGCTTTACCCCTTACCCAATTAACTAGAAAGGATGTTGCTTTTGTCTGGAATAGTGAAAGACAAAGAGCCTTTGATACTATAAAACACTGTTTGATGTCAGCACCAATTCTTGCTTTATCTGACTTTAATCAACCATTTGTTTTGTACACTGATGCCAGTTTCATTGGCCTTGGTGCTGCCCTCCATCAAAAACAAGTGATAAATGATAAAGTTTCAGAAGTAGTAATTTTTTATATTTCAAGAACCTTGAGAAATAGTGAATTGAAATATGGTGCTACTCAATTGGAATGTTTAGCTGTAGTGTGGGCTCTAGAGAAGCTACATTATTACCTAGATGACCAGAAATTTGAACTTGTCACTGACTGCAGTGCAGTTGAATCCCTTTTAAACTTGAGAAAACCTAACAGACATATGTTCAGATGGCAGTTGGCTGTTCAAGAATACAGAGGAAGAATGACAATAATTCATAGGGCTGGTATTGTTCACTCAAATGTGGATATTTTATCAAGGTTACCTTTACCAAATGATGACTCTAATCCTGCTTATGATCCTGAAGATGAAATTATTCATATTCATGGGATATATGTGGTTGATATGGAGGAAGATCTATTACAGCTTATTCTAGATACATATGATAAGGACACTGACTTAAAAAAGTTATGCACCATATTAAATGATCCAAAGAATGCTTCAATACAAGAATTAATTAAAACCCTTCCAGCAAAGTACCAGAAGGCTTTGGAAAAAGGTAAATTTTCTATAGATGAAGGATATCTATATTATAGAAGGAAGTTGAGTAATGTTATTGTTATTCCTCCTTCTATGAGAGAAATCATCTTGAAAATTTGTCATGATGACATATTAGCTAGACATTTTGATCTTGAAAAAACAATGATCAGAATTAAGAATACTGCTTGGTGGGTTAATATGTCTGAAGACACAAAATTATATGTTGAATCTTGTGATTCTTGCCAAAAATCAAAAAGATTGACTGGTAAAAGAGCAGAATTAATGCAACATATTAAACCTCCTGATGCACCATGGCAGATAATAAACATGGATTTTGTAACAGGATTACCTATTGCTGGAAAAGAAAGTTATAACTCTTGTTGGTTTATTGTGGACAGATTCACTAAAATGTGTAAATTTATCCCTAACCACAAGGATGTTTCCACTAAAAAATTAGCTTTCTTATGGTGGTTTCATATGTTTAATACTGCTGGTTTTCTAAAGCCATAATCTCTGAAAGAGACCCTAAATTTACTTCTGAATTTTGGATGTCTCTGATGGATGTTTGTGGTTGTGATCTGAAACTTTCTACTGCCCATCATCCACAGACTTATGGCTTCTCTGAAAGAATGATTCAGACTTTAGAGGACATGATAAGAAGGTATTGTGCCTTTGGCCTTGAGTATAAAGATAATGACAGATTCACTCATGATTGGGTTACATTACTTCCTGGGTTGGAATTTGCTTATAATAGCACTGTTCATTCTGTTACTCAAAGAAAGCCTTTTGAGCTCTGGCTTGGATATGTTCCAAATACTCCTGCCCAAATTCTCAATAACAAAATACCTAAATTGGATATACATCCTGGTGTAAAGTCTTTTCTTCAAATGCAACAACTGCGCAGGAATCATGCTCAAAAATGTATTGAAAAATCATTTGAATATGAGAAGAAGAGATGGGACAAATCCCATAAAGAATAAACTTTTAAAAAGGGTGATGAAGTGTTTATTTCCACATTCCACTTCAATTTACAAGGTAATAACAAATTGAAAGATCCATTTGTTGGTCCATTTGTTGTCAGAAGAATGATTGGAGATAATGCAGTTGAGGTTATTTTGTATTCTCCATATGACAGAAAACATCCTGTTTTTCCAATATCTCTTCTGAAACCTTACACATCCAATAGTGATTTATTTCCAAAGAGGAGGGGAAGACCAAAGAAAACCCCAAATGAGATCACTGAAACAGCAGAAATTGAAAAAATTCTAAATGACAGAATACTCACTGCTGAAAAAGGTACAGAATAATTATTGAGATTCAAGAATAAATCATCTGAATATGATTCTTGGATACCTGGGAAGGAGATATCTAATCTTCCTAATCTACTAAAAAAGTATAAAAAGAAAAAATCATAGCATTTTTTTTATTGTTTTTTTAGAGTGAGGAAGTGTCAGCCAGGCTACTAGACTTACCTGGTAAAATAACTAATTATTTTACTGAGTTGAAGCCACACCCCTTTTTCTTACTAATAATAAATTATTTACTATTGTACTACTTACAACTAACTAGTTAAGTATATTAAGTAGTATAAATAATTAATAAATGTCCTATACATTTTTACTCCCTAACACCATGCTCAAATAGTATAAGTTGATTGGGAATAAAAATTAATAATAAAATTATAATAAAAAAAACCTTTAAAATTATTATATTACTTCATTGAGAGATCTGGAATTCCGTGAAAGTAATATAATTAATTAATTGTGATGTAACAAATTTTGACAGTCCAAGGAACTCATGCTTTATTACCAATAAACATAATGCCTTGTTGACGTACCAATTAATCTATCTTTTCTTTTCTATTATATATATACCCCTATTAGTCATTTTCTTTCTCACACTCTTGTAATAGATGTTGCAATTTTCATATCTTTTATTCCCTCATGTTTGCCTATAAAAGGCCCTCACATTTGTACCTTTCAAATTCATTCCTTCATTACTTACTTTTTTATTTACATTTACAATACAACAATTATTTCTATACTTTATAACATTAGTATTTACAACATCGTAATTCTAATCTATAATTTATATTAATATTTAAAAACTACCTCTTATTATTTGAGTAAAACAATCAGTTTGATTAAGAAATATGTACTATACTTTTGAGAGTCCATTGAATCCCTTAAAACCCTCGAATAAAGCTTCTAGACCAAAAGGACCCCTTGACTGGTGGTGTGTGTGTATATACTGCATAAGACAGTTTGGGGAATATCTAATCATCATACAACCATCTGGTGATTATAACGGTTTCTCAGGCAGTTTCCACTGTTGTTGGCCACATTTTGGCTGTTTTTTGTTGCAAGTAAGTTCTTCATTTAGCTTTACTAGCAACTGTTATCTCTGTTATAGTCTTGCAAGCTATAGCAAGTATCATTGCTGTCTCTGGTGTGGATTTGTAACCTACATCAAGTATCATTGCCTTCTCTGGTGTGGACACTGGTCTACATTTCAGTTCTTTGGTCTGGTAGTCTGTCTGGTGACTACTTTCTTGGCTGATCAAGCAGTCAAGTGTATTGGAAAAGAGGCTTTTGGCAAACAGGAACCAATTTACTGTAGCAGGTAAATCTCACTTGTTTTTCTAAAGGGACAGGGGTTTTTCTTTCTGGCTTTACTCCAACTCCCTTGGTCAAGGCCTATAGCTAGTACTATAGGATTGTCTACACTGGCAGATTCTTGAGTAAAGGACAGTCATATGCATCTCTTGATAAATTTGGCCTCTTCAAAGGTTGATTCAATTCAGACAGTAACAGTTCAATGATTGGTCTAACCTTATTAGCTACCTTTTTATATTTTGCTGTGATGATTTCCACTTTGACTTGAGGTATATGATACATTCTAGTTTTTCCATTAAATAATTTTTAACAGAAATTTTATCATCATCAGAAACAGAAAAAGTTGAAATATAATTTTTATTTTAAATAATTTCATATCCAACCCTTTTTCCTTTGTCTAATTTACCATCAGATTTTCCAACACCATTACTACAATTTTTCACCATGAATTCCCCAGTAAATAAAGTTGGAAGTTTAATCTCTTGCTGAAGGCCGGAAAAAGAATTTTCACTAATATTTTTTTTTGGAATTACTTATTCTAATATTTTTTTGTTGATTTTATGAGATAATTGCAGTTTATCCTATTTCTGGAGGCCATAAAATAATCCACCACATATACCACCACTATTATCTGAATTCCCTTTCCAATTTTTATCCAACACAATAAATTCCATCTTTCCCCTTGTAACATTTTAAAAATTTATTGAAAAATTTGATAAAGATAATAAACTTATAGAAAACTCCATTACATAATTACATTCCAGCAAAATATAAACAGAAAATAATTGAGAATCCACTTGAATTACTCCAAGTGAGCTGACCTATTGCAATCCAGGATCTCTTTTTGATGAGAGATTACAACATTAAAGAGATCAGCCCTTTTTACCCCAAAAAATGGTGGTCTCAAAAATCATTATTTTTAATAAATTCACCAGAAGCTGACCTTTTTATCCATCTCTCCTTGGTACATACACAACACTAGCACATGGTGGTAAGGACAGGCCTGGTTTCCCAACCTTCACCTCCTGGAGGTGTCAACTGCATATGAAAACTCCTCATATAATTGCCAGTAATCTCTAAAATAATACTCATACCAGTCTTATATCCTATCCTTGCTTCAAAATCCATCAAATGTTACCCACCAAGAACCATTTCCACAGCTCCTCTAGCCACATCAAAATTGCACTCTAGCAACAGATCCAACTTCATATAATTTGAAATGCTTAGCTGTCCCCTTAAGTATGGTCACATGTCTACCAATTCTACTTAGATTTACACCTGTACCAGTCTTAATTGACAATCCTATAGTTGTAGCTTTCTATAAATAAATTAAATTTATTTGAGACGCTGAATCTACCATGGCCTTTACCTCTTTTCCATGTAGAGTCTCTGCATCTAATACCTGACCTACTCCTTCTCCAAGCCTCTCTCTACCTGTTTTCCTCATTCTCCATGCTCATATTGTCTTTTCCTTGTCTTTTCTGCTGAGGAATTGTCAAGATACAAGCTCTAGCCTCAAGGATAACTATTCTTTCCCAGAAGAGTCATATTCCTTTACCTGGACCTTGAGGACATGTTTCAGTAGTTGAAATTTCAACCTTTCATTGTGTGGGAATTGTGTCTTTAACTGTTTTTTTTTTGCTTTCTGTTTCTGTATTGTAGTTTAATAGTTTTTCTCAATGTCCAGTTTCTTTCTATTGTTTTGGATGGTGGACTTTATCATATAATAAAGCCTCTGCTTTCTGTTTCCATTTTCCCCATCCAAACCCTTCTCTTTCTATTCTCTTTGCTTCCTCCATTGCTTCCTCCTGTCCCCTGCTACCCCTTCAGCTGCTTCTGACAGTC
This sequence comes from Hemileia vastatrix, assembly GCA_030280995.1. Lineage (NCBI taxonomy): Eukaryota > Fungi > Basidiomycota > Pucciniomycetes > Pucciniales > Zaghouaniaceae > Hemileia > Hemileia vastatrix. The sequence goes on along the minus strand of JASXTE010000017.1, from coordinate 1,802,368 downwards.
ATTGCACTGTTTGGGGAGAATAGAGTCTTTTTTCAGGTTCCTTCCTTTTCTTTTCTGTTTACTTTTCTACTAATATTTTTGATCCTCATCACAGAAGCTCACACTTGTACCCCTTATAGTTTTAGCACATGCTTTATTGTAGTTACTTGTTGTTGTAAGGTGCACAGTTGCTGATTGACCTGCTTTTATCTTTCTCCTGTTCTAAAACTTCTACAGGTTATGGGCCAGTTGCCTAAAGCACCTCCTTCAAGTATAATTGCAAAAAAATCACTTCTAAAAATAAAACAGCCTGTATTTTAGATTTTGGATCACTCCTTGTCAGCCTAGATATCCCTAGGACTGAGTTTTTTTATGCTTAAAATAAGATAACCTTAAGTAAATTAAGTATATATCTTAAAAATAAGGTTAAAATAATGATATATATTATTATATTATATAAATTATAGTAGTTTAAATAGCTTATCCATAGCCTAATAATACTTATTAAGGTGTTAATGGAGTTATAATATACTTATCTTAAGTGATATGAAGTAATTATTGACATACATAAGCATATATGTATACATAAATCTCATATTCAGTGAAATATGCAGTATATTATGTATATTTAGGTATATAAGTGGGTTTTAGCCACTTAATAGCCTATAACCTTTGTTTTTCTGCTTATTTTAGGTCATATGGACGAAATCAGTGGACTCACAACGCCTACAGAAGCATAGACATCTATATCAGGTGCATACACTTAGTTTGGACAACTTAATTTACTTCCTTGGATGGTTATTCACGGATTTATGGGTTGGAAGGCCATTTCTGGGTTAATATGGATGCTTGGGGATGTTATTGGGGGCTTTGACATTTTATTTGTTTCCTTTATATGCTTTGGGTTTCATTAAATCTCTTTTTGATTGCTTATTTTACCTGTTTCTTTATGGTATCCGCTTTTATCTGGATTTTCTATTTGTGGTATAGATCTGTGTTATCATTAATTGTGATGGAGGGTCCTTACTGGAGGTCTGGGTGTTGAATCTTCTTGAAGTAGACGCCATGGGGAGGTGATGGGCCCTCACAGTGCTGTAATTGCCGTGGATAGCAGTGACATCATCTGGATTGAAGGTCTGTGCACTCCAGTGGATTTGGGTATAGGTAAGGGGGATTTTGACGGTTATTTATCATCATTCACTTACTACAATTCAAACAAACACTACAATACAGCTATTAGCATTTAGAAATATATTATAAAGCCTTTTATAAGTTGATATTATCATTATATAAGCTATAACTATATTCTATTTATCCATTTTCCACCACTAGCACACATTTAAATCCAAGTATTGTGAGTTTTATTTGAGTATAACTATTTTATTAATCTTCCCCTGAGGTTTAAACAATAAATCATTTATCAAAAAGTAGTAGGAACATAAATAAACACTATTATATCATACTTATATGCTAGACTACACTGACAATTGGGGGTCTTTCCTTATATTTTACTCATTATTAAGTATAAGCCTTGGGACATGATTTTTACTTTAGTACAGCTCAAAATAACCAAATATTTGTGTCTGCTGCATATTAGTGGGTCATCATAACTCAGTGATTGCGGAAAAGAACCCTTATAATAATTGTACTAATTTTTTTTTAAAAAAATTAGGTATTTACAGTAGTAACTGTACCCAATATAAACCCAATTTCACTTGGTATTTGGACACCAATATAACACCCAATTAAATTGGTATTTGGTTAAAGCTTGGTAAGTTACTTATTCACCCTTATAAAGGTCTAGTTTAAATTATTATTATATTTTTAACAGATTTCTTCAAATTTTTCTTATATTTTATTTAAATAAATAAAGATATAAATTCAGGGTAAGCTCCAGTGCTTTTTTATTAGTAATAACATTGCTAATACCTTTTGTCTACTAATTCCATAGAGTTTTTTCTTTCTGTAGACGTGATATATTGTCATTCTTAACAATATGAGTGCTCCTCAGGACAGTGTAAGTGAAAAGCCTGCTTATAATACCAGGTCTAAAGCTAACAAAAACTATCCAGGACATAACCATGGAGGGTCAGCGATACCCCCAGGCAGAAAACATGATCATAGAGGAAAAGGAAGCCCTTTTAAAAAGGATAACTATAAAAAAGACGTCTCCTCCTCTTCAGGATCAACTGTCCCACTTGGCCAAACAGGTTCTGAAGTTGGAAGAATCCAAGTCACTCATGTTCAAAGAGGTAGAGCAATTATAGAACAATTGCAAGGTAGGGTTTCAGCAGATGAATCAGGCACTGGCAGAGCTAAAGGGAGGCCAGCCAAGTCAGCCAAGTCAGCGACCCCCTATCCCAGGCGGGTCAACTCACTCCCAGGAGAAAATCCTGGTAGAAAAATGGAAATAAGACTGGTTCCATCAACAATGGACCAGCCACAGCTGCAAAAGGGATCCACCACCTCATCTGACTTCCTCAGTTCACCCTTACAAAGGAAAAAAGCGCCAAAAATAAGGACTGGCATCTATCCCATGGTAAGTAGATTAACCTCTTAGATTGAACACAATACTGATAATTATAATATAGGTAATCCTATTGATGTTAAATCTGTGCAGAAAATAGAAGAGGATTTAAGAAATTTAGGTTTTAGAGTAGATACACCTGACTTGTCTTTTGTCCACAATAACAGTACTATTTATAATGATAATACCGTTAACCCTCAGTTGCCATCACCTACTAGTGAGATGAGAAGTTCACAGGAGATTGAGAGAATTGAAAAGGAAGACATGGAATATTTTAACAATAATCCAACTTTCCATAGAATTGTTTCAGCATTGTGGAATAGAATGACTGATTATGAGGAACAGACAGTTAAGCTCACTAGTGATACAATTTCATCCTTGACATTAAACATTTCTCAATTAGCAACAGGTTACAAAGAATTAGAGAAAGAACATTTGTCTCTAACTCTTAAATATGATTCATTGAGTAATAAATATAATGAACTTTCAAACAAATTCTGTGAGTTAGAGAAATTTTATGAAACACATTTATTGAAAAATGAATCAAGAACTAAGTAATATTTTGCCCAGACAAATCAAAGTGTCTCTGAGCTACTACAATGATTAACTAAAGTTGAGATTGAAACTGCCAATCTACTAATGAACCAGGATAATCATAAGTATACTCAATATAATAATAATCCTTTCATTGGCAAAAGTGAATCTCATTCCTTCCCTATACCACCACAATTAAAACCATCTGGTGGTAGTGTCAAATCTGAAAATGTAAGTCACAAATACGTACAGGAGGAAATACAAGACCATTTATCAAAATTGAATGAGTTGTTGAATTTACCTAAGATTAGTGAGATAAAATCCAATCAGAAAAACTGCCCTAAGATAGATCAGTACCCAACTTATGATGGGGAAGCCAGCTCTGATTGGCGACATTTGATTCAAAGAATTGACAACTTGAAATTCTCATATAAGTTACCAGATGAAGAAATAACATCAAAATTAATTTCTTTATTTAAGGATGTTGCTTTATTATGGTTTGAAGCTGTATTGAGTGAGGGTAAAGATTACACTTGGGCTGAATGGAAACAACTTATTGAAAAATAATTTGGAGGTTCTAAATTCAGGCTTACTCAGCAGAGACTTTATGAGAAGACTAGGTATAATACGTTGAATGGTGACAAACCTATGGTATTTTTAATGAATTTAAATAAAATATTATAAGCCATTGAGCCTAATATGGATTTTAACTTATGGAAAGATAAGATAATATATAAATTACCTATATCTGTCAGAGACATTGTTGTAGCTAGAACATTAAATGTTACTAAATATTCTGACATTATTAATATTTGAAATGAAATATTATTAAACCATAAGTATGAATCAAGGTATTCCACTTATAAACAAAATGTTGAACCTTTAAAAATTCAGAATTCAAAAACACTTTAGGAGAAGCAGAAAAAACCTACTGCACCTGTAGTACCTAAAAAGTATTAAACAAATACTTGTTATAAGTGTAACAAACCTTGGGTTAAAGATCACAAATGTGAGAAAAATATAAATATTGTTGAAAATCAACGTGAATCTGAAACTGAAACTGAAACAAGTAAAGAATCAAGTGATTATGACAGCAATATCTCATATAGTGATGAAAATGAAGTCTGTATGTTGGAAGATGATTTGTCCATCTTTGAAAATCCAATATTAAATATGGACTCAAATGAATCTTTAATGAATTTTGAGGATGCTGAAATCATTAAGGATATACAAGCTGATAACTTTAGAATGACACCTATCATGGTTCCAGCTATCATTTCTGGTGAAAATGTTAATATAGTACTGGACACAGGAGCTGCTGGCTCTGTTGTTTCCACTAATACATTACAGAAAATTGATAGTGAATATAAGTCTAAGCTTGAACCACTTCAAATTAAAAATTGGAGAGGTTTTGGATCAGTGCTACACCCCATTGGTAGATACAAAGCTGCTGTTTTCTTTAAACATCAACATGGTTATGTAAGAGTAACTTGTGACTTTGTAGTAATGGACAATACTAACTGTAGTAACTGTTTAATCATTGGAAATGATATTCTGACTAAATTTGGTGTGAAATTAGACCCTGCTAATAACAATTTTACAATTGGCATGAATGGTAAAAGGAAATTTAAAATAAATTCTTTTAACACAGTCTTACACATTGAGTCAGTAAAAAATTCTCCGTGTAAAGGAAGAGAATCCAATGAGATGGAACTTCTGGAAACAGAAATTTCTAAAGCATCATTTGGCATTCAGATAAGTGAAGCTGAGAAAAATAATATTTTGGACTTAATTAAAGCATTTCCAATGGCTTTTGCGCATGGTACAAATGAACTTGGCCTTGTAAAAGATCATGAAATGAAGATTAGTTTAAACTGTGATATGGATAATATTCCTGCTAGTCTTAAAAAGAAACCATACCCTGCTTCACCAATGAAGAGGAAAGACATAGAGGATAATATTAAGATGTTATTGAATATGAACATTCTTGAGAAGGTTGAAACTACACCAAAATATTTTGTAATGTCACCAGTGCTATTTTCTTATGAACAAGATAAAGCAAGACTGTGCGGTGATTATAGAGCATTAAATACATTTACAGTAGATGATATTTATCTTTTGCCAAGGATTGCCTCTATACATGCTACCCTTAAAGGTGCTAAGTATATAAGTTTCCTAGATGGAAATAAAGGGTACCATCAAATTCCTGTTGAAAAGAATTCACAGAACTTTTTGTTGATAACAACACACATGGGAATTTATAAATATGTCAGAATGCCATTTGGACCAAAAAATGCTCCATCAGTATTTCAGAAGTTAATGGATATAACATTCCATAATGAAATGATTGAAGGATGGTTAATGGTATACATTGATGACATAATAGTGTTCTCTAAAACTTATGATGAACACTTGATCCATTTAAAGAAGGTATTTCAGAAAATGGATGAAATAAAAATGACCCTTGCATTGAAAAAATGTAAATTTGGGTTTGAATCTTTAAAAGTGCTTGGTCATAATGTATCTGGCTTACAAATATGTGTAGACAAAAATAAAGTGGCTGCAATAAAGAATATTGGCATTCCTGAAAATGTAAAGGATGTAAAATCTTTTCTTGGAATGTGTGGTTATTATAGACAATATATAAAAAACTACCAATCAATTGCTGCACCATTTACCACACTGATAAAGAAATCAGAAGCTTTCATTTGGAATAATGAAAGAAAACAGGCTTTTGATAAGTTGAAAGAATGTTTAATGACAGCTCCTATCTTGGGATTACCAGATTTCCAATTACCTTTTGTATTATATACAGATGCAAGTTTTATTGGTCTGGGTGCTTCTTTGCATCAAAAACAACTTATTGAAGGAAAAATGTCAGAAGTAGTAATCTGCTATATTTCACGTACTCTGAGAAGTAGTGAATTGAAATATGGTGCTACTCAACTTGAATGTTTGGCAGTAGTATGGGCTCTTGAGAAGCTACATTAATACCTTGAAGACCAAGAATTTGAGTTAATAACTGACTGTAGTGCAGTTAAGTCACTCTTAAACATGAAAACTCCTAATAGACACATGTTTGGATGGCAATTAGCTGTACAAGAATACAGAGGACGGATGACTATTACACATAGAGCAGGAACCTTGGACTCTAATGTAGATCTGTTATCTAGAGTACCTCTGCCTAATAATGATGATAATCCTTCTTATGTTCCTGAGTCAGAGATTATTAACATTTATGACATTTATATTGTAGATCTTGAGGATGAATTTATGCAATCAATTCTTGATAATTATGATTCAGATCCTGACTTGAGTAAACTCACTACAATATTAAATGATCCATCTAATGCTTCAATGAATGTTTTAATAAAAACATTACCAAATAAGTATAAAGAGGCAATAGAAAAAGGAAAATTTTCCATTGAGGATGGTTTTATAAATTACAGGAAAAAATTAAGTAATGTAATTGTGATTCCCCCTTCAATGAAGGAGTTAATGTTAAGTATATGTCATGATGATATATTGGCAGGTCATTTTGACTACCATAAAACATTAACCAGAGTAAAAAACACATCTTGGTGGATTAACATGTCTGAGGATGTTCAGAAATATGTTGAAACATGTGATTCTTGTCAAAAATCTAAAAGATTAACAGGCAAAAGAGCTGGTTTATTACAACAAATTGAGCAACCAAAAGCTCCATGGGAAATCATTAACATGGACTTTGTAACAGGTTTGCCAATAGCAGGGCATAAGAATTATAACTCTTGCTGGGTAATTGTAGATAGATTTACAAAGATGTGTAAATTTATTCCTACCCACAAAGAGGTTTCTGCAAAGGACTTAGCTTTTTTATGGTGGACACAAATGTTAAATATAGCAGGTTTCCCCAAGGCAATAGTTTCTGACAGAGATCCTAAATTTACTTCTGAGTTCTAGAAATCACTTATGGATGTTTCAGGGTGTCAATTAAAACTTTCTACAGCACACCATCCACAAACTGATGGGCTAGAAGAAAGAATGATACAAAGTTTATAAGATATGATAAGAAGATATTGTGCTTTTGGTCTTAATTTTAAAGACAATGACAAATTCACACATGATTTGGTAACCCTTATCCCAGGTCTAGAATTTGCATACAATAGTACAGTACATTATGTCACTGGCAAAAAGCCATTTGAGTTATGGTTGGGTTATGTACCTAATACCCCTGCTAAAACTCTTAATAAGTTACCTAGATTGGATATCCATCCAGGTACTAAATCTTTTCTTCAGATGCAAGAATTATGCAGAAAACATGCTCAAGAATGTATAAATAAGGCGTTTGAGTATGAAAAGAAAAGATGGGATAAAGCCCATAAAGAACAAATGTTCAAAGAGGGTGATGAAGTCCTTATTTCAACACTACATTTCAATTTAAATGGTAATGTTAAATTGAAGGATCCATTTATTGGACCATTTGTAGTTAAAAAGATGGTTGGTAATAATGCTGTTGAGGTTATTCTATATGCACCATATGATAGAAAACATCCAGTATTTCCTATTTCTCTTATAAAACCATACCATTCTAATGATACTTCTCTATTTCCAAGAAGATCAGGAAGGCATAAACAGCAACCTGAAGAAATAGTTTAAAAGGCAGAAATTGAAAATATACTTAAAAAGAGACACCTTACTAAAGAAAAGGGAGTTGAGTATCTATTAAGATTTAAAAATAAATGAAGTGAATATGACCAGTGGGTTCCATAAAATGAAATCTCTGATCTTAAAAATCTCTTGAAAAAATTTAAATCAGAATAATACTGTTTATTCAGTATATGTATTATAAAAAATATTTTTTACTTTTCTATTTCACTCCTTACTTTTTAATTAAAATGTCTTAACATTTTTAATTTATTTTTTTGGGTGAGGGAGTTTCAGCCTAGATATCCCTAGGACTGAGTATCTCTTATGCTTAAAATAAGATAACCTTAAGTAAATTAAGTATATATCTTAAAAATAAGGTTAAAATAATAATATATATTATTATATTATATATATATATAATTATTATTCTATTATATAAATTATAGTAGTTTAAATAACTTATCCATAGCCTAATAATACTTATTAAGATGTTAATGGAGTCATAATATACTTATCTTAAGTGATATGAAGTAATTATTGACATACATAAGCTTATATGTATACATAAATCTCATATTCAGTGAAATATGCAGTATATTATGTATATTTAGGTATATAAGTGGGTTTTAGCCCCTTAATAGCCTATAACCTTTGTTTTTCTGCTTATTTTAGGTCATATGGACGAAATCAGTGGACTCACAACGCCTACAGAAGCATAGACATCTATATCAGGCGCATACACTTAGTTTGGACAACTTAATTTACTTCCTTGGATGGTTATTCACAGATTTATGGGTTGGAAGGTCATTTCTGGGTTAATATGGATTCTTGGGGATGTTATTGGGGGCTTTGATATTTTATTTGTTTCCTTTATATGCTTTGGGTTTCATTAAATCTCTTTTTGATTGCTTATTTTACCTGTTTCTTTATGGTATCCGCTTTTATCTGGATTTTCTATTTGTGGTATAGATCTGTGTTATCATTAATTGTGATGGAGGGTCCTTACTGGAGGTCTGGGTGTTGAATCTGCTTAAAGTGGACGCCATGGGGAGGTGATGGGCCCTCACAGTGCTGTAATTGCCATGGATAGCAGTGACATCATCTGGATTGAAGGTCTGTGCACTCCAGTGGATTTGGGTATAGGTAAGGGGGATTTTGACGGTTATTTATCATCATTCACTTACTACAATTCAAACAAACACTACAATACAACTATTAGCATTTAGAAATATATTATAAAGCCTTTTATAAGTTGATATTATCATTATATAAGCTATAACTATATTCTATTTATCTATTTTCCACCACTAGCACACATTTAAATCCAAGTATTGTGAGTTTTATTTGAGTATAACTATTTTATTAATCTTCCCCTGAGGTTTAAACACTAAATAATTTATCAATAAGTAGTAGGATCATAAATAAACACTATTATATCATACTTATATACTAGACTACACTGACACTCCTCTTATCAAATTATCTTTTTTTTCTCCAAATCTCTGCTGTTGACTTGACGTAATCATGGTCTTCAATCAGGATTCCAGTATATGAATGATTCCTCTTCTCACTGATGACTCCTACAACACTTGGGAAAGCACCATGCATCTTAAATTTGAGGTTATGGATCTCTTTGACCAGGTTTCTGGCATATATCCTGCTATGTTGCCTTCCAATGACAGATATCCTGCTGACTCTGAAACCAAAGCTGAACTTGCACAATGGATCAGAAATGACACCAGATATAAATACAAGATTATCAACAGAGTTGATGAATCAAACAAATAGCTGGTGCATACATACCACACTTCTTATGCCAAGTGGACAGCAATGGCATGTAGAAATGCTTGTAATTAAGTTGGATTAAGAATCTCTCATTTCTTATCCATGGTTACATTTTCTCTCCCTAAAGGAGGAGACCAAAAATCTCATGTGGATGCATTCAAAAGGATCAAATTCCATATGATCCATTCCAGGCTCATCATTTCCCAAGAACTCCTTATTTATCTTTTCTTTTCTACTCCCCCTCCTTCCTTCAAACATTGGTGTGGTCTTCTTACCAGAGACAGGCAAGAAATTGATCATCTGCACCTGGAAAATGTTTTATATTCTTTTTTAGATTATTCTGCTGATGACAAGTGGTTGATGAGTTTCAAAATGTTATGTCAATTACTAATGCTCATTCCTCCTCTCATAAAACTTCAAAACCATCCAAATCCAAAGTACACAACAAACTCTTTTTCTCTGTTCATGGCCAAAATATTGCACATATTGAAAATCATTTCTTTGCTCAACACCCTGAACTCCATCCTCCCAAGAAAAACCAGGCAACCTCTGCCTCTTCTTCCTTTTTTAAGGACAACACTGTTAAAACTGAAACAGTCATTCCAAAAGAAAAGCCACCTGTACCTGTGGCAAATTCTGCCTGGGTTTTCCCTTCTGATGAACATTTTCTCTTTGGAGTCATTGCTAATCCTCCTGGGCATAAAAAATCCATTGTCATCTACAATGTTCCTGCATCCATGGATGCTCATTCTACCTATCTTCCTCCAATCCTTGATTCTAGTACCAACTGTCATATGTTCAATAATATAGACTTTTTCATCACTTTCAGCCCACCAATGTTTGAATTCAACTTGCTGGGGTAGGAAAATACATTTTTTCTACTGGCTAAGGAACAGTTGCCGCTTCAGGAGGCCTGAAAGGGAAAGCTTATTTCACTGAAGCCTTGTATGTTCCTTATCTTAGCAGGAATCTCATTTATCTTGGATGCCTGCGGAAAACAGGTTGTCTTCTTATTCCTGTTCCCATCAATCCAATCTCCAATTTCATCATTTCAAGGAATGGAAAGAATTACATGGAAGTAGTTATTTTAAATTCTTTGTTTAAAGTTTTTTTTACTCCAAAAGTCATGTCTCTCTTTCATTCTTCAGCCCTCACTGCCAAAAATTCAATGCAATCTTTAACTCTCTGGCACAACAGACTAGGAAATCCTCATGCTCCATACATTCAAAGACTCTTAAATGGATTGGCATCTGATGTATCTAGCTCTAGTTTGTCTGACTCTAAATCAAAATTTTGTGAACCATGTGTTTTGGGTAAACAAACCCATGCTTCCTTCACTGGCCATTAGCCTGTTGTTAAAAACACTCTTGAAGTGAATCACACAGATTTATCTGGAAAGATTCAGCATCCCTCCTTTGATGGTTACAGGATTATCTTAAGTTCATGGATCAGGCCAATTCTTACTTCCATGTTTATCTCATCTCTTCTAAAGCCCAAGTGTTTAAGTATTTTTTAGAATATAAGGCATCAGTTGAGCTACAAACTGGTTTTAAAATCAAAAAGTTAGTTTGTGATGGTAGTGGTAAATACATTAATTCTGGTGTCACTGAATTTCTTAAACAACATGGAATTTCCCTTCAAATAACGGCTCCTTACACTCACCAACAAAACCCAATTTCTGAGAGTAGGAACTGTATCAACACTGAAAAATCAAAGACAACGATGTTTCACTCAAATTCTCCAATTGAACTTTGGTCTGAAGCAGTCAAAACCACAGTTTATCTTGAAAAAAGATTACAAACCAAAGGTCTTTCCAATAAATCAACTCCCTTTGAAGCCTGGAATAAATCCAAACCCAGAGTTTCACATCTTAAAGTTTTTGGCTGTGCTTGCTATGCTTTTCTTGATCAATTTCAGCATCCTGGTAAGTTTTCATCTAATGCCAGAAAGTTTGCCATGCTGGGATATGAATAAGGAACAAAAAATTACTGTGTCTGGGACTTGGAACTCAATAAAGTAGTTATTTCAAAATCTGTGGCATTTAATGAATTCTTTTTCCCTTTTGTCTCATGTAGTTCCAAGTGTGTTCAGTGGCCAAAACTTTTAAAACAAGTCACCGAATCCACTTTCAACACCCAATCCTTGTTGACACCAGGTATTCCCATTAATCTTTCTTCCTCTTAATCATCAAGGTCTCCTACTCTTATCCCATCTTCATCTAAAAATACTGATGATTCCAACTCTGAAATGGCTTCTTCCTTCATGCCTTCTGAACCTCCTATTTCTGGCACACCTTCAAACTCAACACCTTGTCCTTCACCTGGTCACTTAAGAAGATTTCCATCAATTAATGTCAACTTTACTCCAGATGAAGATATCTCCAGTCAATCTGAACCATAATATTCATTAATTGAGCCTTACAATCCAGAAGATCCTGATTATTTTCCATCCTCAGACTTTCCCCCTGATTCAGATCTGTCATCAGCTGAAACCTCCACTCCTGAGCATTTGCATCAAATTTACTATTATCACTATCAACAGGATTCTTATTGGAGTTCTTCTGATCCTCTTGGTCTATTCAAAGCAAATAATTTTGCATTATCATTGGAAGCTCCTTTATTGACTCACAAAATTCCTGAACCCTATTGAATACTCAGCAGTATGGGCAAAGGCTGTAAAACATGAACATCAAGTGCATCATAACACCTGGAAGATTGTTCCCAGGCCTGAAAAAGCTAATGTTCTTGTCTGCAGGTGGGTTTTAATGGTTAAAACTAATGCAATAGTGGTGTTTCAAAGTTCAAGCCTATTGTGTAGCAAAAGGGTATGCTCAAATACTTGGAATAGATTTTCATGAAAATATTGCACCCACTGGTAGAATTGCTTCTCTCAGGACCATTATTTCCCTTGCAGCTCACTTTTACTGGAATGTTCACCAAATGGAGGAGATGGCCACCTTTCTTCAAGGGAATCTCAACAAAATGTTTACATGGAGCAACCTGAAGGAACCATCACTGCTGGAAATGAAGGTAAATTCTGTCAGATATTGCGCCCTCTCTATGGCATTAAACAGGCTCCTTTCTTCTGGAATCAACGGATCAATGAATATATTTTCAACCTCAATTTCTCTCCTCTCAATTGTGATCAATGTGTGCATTTTTTGAGAAACAAATCACAAATCTGCATCATTTATCTTTATTTAGATATATGATAATTACTGGCAATCATTTTCTCTGGTTCAAAGACAAAATCAAAACTGAGTTTGAAATGGATGATCTTGGTCATGCCACTTGGATTTTGGGAATGTGCCTCACCAGGAACAGAAAAGCACAAACTCTTTCTTAATACAATATTCATATGCTGAAAAAGTTCTCTCCAACTGGAATATGGCAAACTGAAAACCCTATCTCACTCCCTTGTCTCCATATGATTACCCTGTTAAAGACACTAGTAAAGAGATTTCCAAATTCAATGCCCTTAAGAAAAACTACTTTTCTTCAATTGGTGCTCTCAACTATTTGTCTGATGCCACCAGACCAGATCTGTCTTTTGCTGTTGGAGCATTATGTCAATACATCATTGAACCAGGCCTCAAACACTGGGAAGCTGTTAAACACACATTCAGATATCTTTGTACCACTTCATCATCTTCTCTCACTTTTTGTGGAAAATTTCCCATTCCTAATCATCCATCTCTTTTTCCTCTCATCTATTCAGACACAGATTATGCTGGAGATCCTGACACTAGACACTCAACTGGAGGGTATGTTGTTATGCTAAATGTAGGAGCTTTTTCCTGGAGCTCTAAAAAGCAACAGGTTGTCACCATTTCAAGTACTGAAGCTGAATTTAGATGAATTGTTGATGCTGTATGTGAAGCAATTTAGATGATAAAACTTCTCACCTCCTTTAATATATTAAACTCAACTTCACCTTGTATCCTTGCAGATAATTCCAGTTTCATCTCTCAATGCAAGGATTGTATTGGCCAGTCCTCTAGAAGAAGTAGGAAAAGAGGACTCCCTTTAATACTAGACCTGTGAGTTTGAGGAAATGAGACAGCTTAAAACTTCCAAGTGATTTTGTGAGGAGATCAGCAATCATATGCTCAGTGGAGATTTGTTGAAGCTGAAAGTGATTTTTTAAGACTTTCATTTATTCAGCAGAGTTGAGTGTCAACTTTTTGGATCTTTGACAGTATCTGAGTGAATCTTTCAGTCAGGCTGTACCAGGAGTCTAGTAAATGTTCTAATATTTTATTAGACTTCAAAATGAGCAAATGTTTATATATTATGTATTTAAATTAAGATTATATTGAACAATAAAATTACATAGCTAACTCATAATAATAAGTTAAAATAAGAGTTATATGAATTTTATTACTATATAAATTGTATATAAAATTAAATAAGTAAATAATACATAATATTCTATAAAGTATGAGCACTTTTTAATGTATTTAATAATTATAAATTATTAATTAATTAATATAATATTATATTATAATTATAAGTTATAAATTTATTAATTAATTAATTATATATAATTATTAAATAACTTTATACATATCTTATAATCCATTAATATTGGGCACTTTTTTGACCCTTAAGTGTGTCAGAAAAATTATTTATTAAGTTAAAACACTTACTTAATAAAAAATCTTAAAATTTTTACTTTAAATTAGAGAAAGAGAAGAAGAAGAAGAAGAATAATAATAATAATAATAAGGAGATGACAAAGAAGATTTAAAAAGGAGAATAAAAGAAAAAGGACAACAACAGGAGTTTTAAGGGATTTGTAGCAGGTACTGGTATTATTATGATTTTCATAAGTATTTTCTTTTTTTTCTCTCTGCTTAAACACAACAATTAGGTAATATTAAAAAAATCTCTTAAAGCAACCTTTTAACTATGTAATACTTTTAATTATTTGAAGGGTCTGTTACCGCAATATAATTTATTTACGGTGTATAAGTTAGTTATTTTATTATAATAATAAAGTGTAATATAAAAGTAGTAATGTAAGTGATGGGGCTACAGGGGGTCTCCCAAGGCCTTTATATAGGAAAGTACCCCTTTGAAGTACCACAAAAATTATAATGAAGATAAAACAAAAAAAACAGTAATGAAATAAATTTAGCAATAATTTAAGGGGAAAATATATAAAAAAGTGACAAATATGAGTAAGAGCCAATTTATCCACCAATTTAAATTTAAAAATTGTATTAAAATTAAATGAAACATTAAAGTGGTCTGAAACACAGGATTAAACCTTTTTAGTGGCAAAAGTGGATGCAGGGGACAGGAATAAGCAAAGGAGGGAGAAAAGAGAATTGAAAGAGAAAGATTTAAATGGGGAAAAGGCAAACAGAAAGCAGAGGCTTGATTATATGACAAATTCCACAATCCAAAACAACAGAAAACAACTCAACATTGAGAGAAACTACTAAACTACAATACAGAAACAGAAAAGAAAACAAAGCAGTCAAATACACAATTCCCACACAATGACAGGTCGACAGTCCAGGTAAAGAGACACCTCCTCAAGATTCAGGTCAAGGAATATGACTACAGGTGTGAAAGAATAGTTGTCCTCAAAGCTGAAGCTCTTATCTTGATGATTAATTGGAAGAAAAGAACAAGAAAATACAATATGAGCATGGAGAATGAGGAAAACAGGTGGATAAGAGCTTGGAGAAGCAGTGGGTCAGGTATTAGATGCAGATATTTCTACACTTCTGACTCTGAAACCAAGCTTAACTTGCACAATGGATCATAAATTATAGAAATTTCCACATCTAATACCTGACCCACTACTTCTCCAAGCCCTTCTCCACCTTTTTTCCTCATTCTCCATGCTCATATTGTCTTTTACTGGTCTTTTCCATAAAGGAATTGTCAAGATTCAAGCTTCAGCTTTGAGGACACTATTCTTTCTGACCCAGAGTCATATTCCTTAACCTGGACCTTGAGGACATGTTTCTGTACCCAGACTTCAACCTAACATTGTGTGGGAACTGTGTCTTTGATTGTTTTTTTTCCTTTCAGTTTCTGCATTGTAGTTTAGTAGTTATTCTTGATGTCAAGTTTTTTGTTGTTGTTTTGGATGGTAGACTTTGTCATATAATCAAGCCTCATGTTGCTGTTTCCGTTTTCCCCATCCAAATCTTTTTCATTATATTCTCCTTGCTCCCTAAATTGCTTCTTCATGTCCTCTGCTTCCACTTTTTCCACTTCTTACATTCATTTCACTGTGTGTGGAGAATAGTGTCTTTTGTTCAGGTTCTTTCCTTTTCTTTACTGTTTTTTTCTACTAATTTTCTTGATCCTAATCACAGAAGCTCACAATTGAACCTATTATAGGTTTAGCACACACTTTATTGTAGTTTCTTGTTGTTTTAAGGTACACAGTTGGTGATTGACCAGTGTTTAATATGTTTCATTCTTGCAATCTAGTCCAAATCTTTTTCTTTCTATTCTCTTTACTCCCTCAATTTCTTGGTTCACAGTTGCTGATTTATGTATATTTAGGTATATTTTATTCTTGAAATCTAATCCAAATTTTTTTCTTTCTATTCTCTTTACTCTATCCATTGCTTCTTCCTGTCCCCTGCTTCCCCTTTGGCCGCTTCTGTCAGTCATTGCAGTGTGTGGGGACAATAGAGTAATTAACACAATTTTAGAACATGCTTTGTTGTACTTACTTGTTGTTGTAATGTGCACAGATTTTGATTTACCTGTGTTTAGCTTTCCCCTGTCATAAAACTTCTAAAGTTTATGGGCCCGGTTGACTAAAGCACCTCCTTCAAGTATAATTTAAAAAAACCACTTACTGAACAATAAAACAGCCTTTCTCTATGAATTTGTATCACTCCTCTTATCAAATTCTCCTTTACACCAAATCTCTGCTGTTGACTCAACGTAGTCATGGCCTCCCATTAGGATTCCAGTAGAGCAATGATTCCTTTTCTCACTGATGACTCCTATGACACTTGGGAGAGCACTATGGGCCTTTGTCAGCCAGGCTGCTATACTTACCCAGTAAAATAATTAATTATTTACTGGATGAAGCCACACCTTTTAATTTCTTATAATTATTAATTATAATACTTACTTTAAACTTACTTGTAATAAATTAACTAGTTACAAAAAATTAAAGTTAGTAAATATTTAAATTTAATAATGATTGTCCTTTATATTTTTATTTTTATTTGTATTTTAAATTTATTTTTATTATTTTTTATTTCTAACACCGTGCTCAATGACAGGTTAAGAGAAATAAATACTTAATATTAAAATAAAATTAAGTATATTCAAGAAATTCAAATTACTTATTTAAAATTTGACAATTACTGTAATTTTAAATAAAACAATTTATTTCTGGTATATTCTGTACATACAAGTTTTGAAAACGTTCTTTTCTAGAAACTCTTATTATTTGAAATTTCTCTTGGAGTCTTCTTCCTTCTTTTCTCATACTCCTGTATTTAGTATTTCAAGTCCGTGCTTTGTCTCTCATTTGCCTATAAAAGGCCTTCCCTTTTTGTTGTTTTGGACTCATCCTTTACTTACTTATTATTTTATTATAACCATTATACCAATTAAATATTTATTACTATTATTTATTGTTTTAGTATTTACATCATGTATTTCTAAATCATTAATTATAATAATATTTATAACTCTTTTACCTCTTTAAAATTTGAGTAAATTAAATAAAAGAATAAATATATACGTACCTTGACTTTGAAAGCACAAAAATCCACTTATACGCCCTGTTGGACCTCTATAAGCATCTTCTAGACCAATAGACCCTTTGAAAGCCTTAGATTTGAAATTCTGAATCTCTTTAACTTGGTTTCTGGAAAAACTCCAGCTCCCCTGCTGACTCTCAAACCAAAGCTGGACTTGCACAATGGATCAAAAATGAAACCAGGTGTAAGTATGAGATTATCATCAGAGTTAATGAAGCAAGCAATAATCTTGTGCATACTTTCCACACTTCTCATACCATGTGGTTAGTATTGGCATGTAGGCATTCTAGTAATCAAGTTGGATCAAGAATCTTTCATTTCATATTCATGGTTATGCTTTCTGTCCCTGATGGCGGAGACAACAAAGCTCATGTGGATGCATTCAAAAGGATCAAAATTCCATATGATCCATTCTAGGAATATCATTTAAAAGAAGTCCTCATTTACCTCTTCTTTTCTACTCTCCCTCCTCCCTTCAAATATTTTTGTGGTCTTCTTACCAGAGATGGCAAGAAATTGATCATCTGTGCCTGGACAATGTTTTATCTTCTTTTATGGATTATGCTTCTGATTAAAAAAAGTTTGATGAGTTTTGCAATGTTATGTCAACTGCTAATGCTCATTCTTCCTCTCATAAACCCTTAAAAGCATCCAAATCCAAAGCATGCAAAAAACTCTCCTGATCTGTTGATGGACAAAATGTTGGACATTATGACAATCACTTCTTTTCTCAACACCATGAACTCTGTCCTCCCAAGAAAAATAAGGCCAAATATGCCTTTTCTTCCTCTTCTAAGGACAACACTGTTAAAATTGAAACAGAAACTCCAAAAGAAGAGCCACCTGCACCTGTGGCAAATTCTCCCTGGTTTTTCCCTTCTGATGAAAACTTTCTCTTTGGTGCTGTTTCTCATCCTCCTGGGAAAGAAAAATCTACTGTCATATCCAATGTTTCTGCATCAATGGCTTCTCAATCCACCACACTTCTTACAATCATTGATTCTGGGGCCAGCTGTCATATGATAAACAACAGAGACAGTTTCATCACCTTTCAGCCAACCAATGTTTGAATCCAACATGCTGGAGAAGGCAAATCCATTGTTTCCACTGGCCAAGAAGCAGTTTCTGCTTCAGGAGGCCTGGAAGAGAAATTTTATTTCACTGATGCCATGTATGTTTCTGATCTTGGCAGGAATAAAATTTTTCTTGGATGCCTGTGTAGAACTGGTTGTTTTCTTATTCCTGCTCTCATCAATCCAATCTCCAATTAAATTATTTCATGGAATGGAAAGAGTTACATGGTAGGAGTTATTTCCAATTCTTTGTTTGAAGTTTTTGTTACTCCAAAATTCATGTCTCTCTCTCACTCTTCAGCCCTCACTTCCAAAACATCAATGCAATATCTAAATCTCTGGCACAACAGACTAGGACATCCTCATGCCTCATACATGTAGTGGTTTTATCAAAGGGGAAAGCTAAACACAGGTCAATCAGCAACTGTGCACCTAACAACAACAAGTAACTACAGCAAAGTGTGTTCTAAAACTGAACAAAAAAAATCTATTCTCCCCACACAGTGCAATGACTGTAAAAAGTGGCCAAAGAGGAAGCAAGGGACAGAAGAAAGCAATGGAAAGAGCAAAGAGAATAGAAAGAAAAAGATTTGTATGGGCTGCAAGAATAAAAACATACCTAAACCCAGGTCAATCAGAAACTGTGCACCTTACAACAGCAAGTAACTCTAACAAAGCTTGTGCTGAAACTATAAGGGGCACAATTGTGAGCTTCTGTGATTAGGATCAGAAATATTAGTAGGAAAAGAAAGAGCAAAAAAAAGAAAAGAACCTGAAAAAAAGACTCTATTCTCCCCACACAGTGAAATGACTGTCAGAAGTGGCAAAGGGGAAGCAAGGGACAGATGGAAGCAATGGAAGGAGCAAATAGCATAGAAAGAAAAAGTTTTGGAAGAATTGCAAGAGTAAAACATATCTAAACACAGGTCAATCAGCAGCTGTGCACCTTAAAACAACAAGTAACTACAACAAATAGTGTTCTAAAACTATAAGGGGCGCAAGTATGAGCTTCTGTGATTAGTATCAAAAATATTAGTAGAAAAGAAAACAGAAAAGGAAAGGAAATAACCTAAAAAAAGACTCTATTCTCCACACCCAGTGCAATGACTTTCAGAAGCCTCCAAAGGGGAAGAAATGGAGGGAGTAAAGGGGATAGAAAGAAAAAGATTTGGATGGGAAAAACAGAAACAGAAAGAAGTGGCTTGATTTTATGACAAAGTCCACCTTCCAAAACAACAGAAAACAACCTCACATTGAAAAAACTACCAAACTACAATACAGAAACAGAAAAGAAAACAAAATAATCAAAGACACAATTCCCACACAATGACAGGTTGACAGTCAAAGTACAGAAACACATCCTTGAGGTCCAGGTTGAGGAATATGACTCTGGGTGGGAAAGAATAGTTTTCCTCAAAGCTGGAGCTTTTATCTTGACAATTTGTTGACAGAAAAGACCAGGAAAAGATGATATGAGCATGGAGAATAAGGAAAACAGGTAGAGAGAAGCTTGGAGAAGGAATGGTTTAGGTATTAGATGCAAAATTTTCTACACCCCCCTTAAATAATAGACCTGTGAGTTTGAGGAGATGAGATAGCTAGACTCTTCTCAGTGATTTTGTGAGGAGATCAGAAATCATGAGCTCAGTGGAGATATGTTGAAGCTGAGAGTGATTCTTCTTAAGACTTTCAGTTATCCAGCAGAGTTGAGCGTCAACATTTTTGGATCTTTGACAGTATTTGAGTGAATACTTGCATTGAGAGATGGAACTGGAATTATCTGAAAGAATTAAGGGTGAATGTGATTTGGGATTGTTAAAATAGGTGAGGAGGTTTGTCATCCAAATTGCTTCACATCCAGCATCCTGAATGCCTCTAAATTCAGCTTCAGTACTTGAGATGGTGACAACTTTGTGCTTTTTAGAGCTCCAGGAAAAAGCTCCTCCATTTAGCATAACAACATACCCTCCATTGGAAGGTCTAGTCTCAGGATCTCCAGCATAATCTGTGTCTGCATAGATGAGAGGACAAAGAAATGGATGATTAGGAATGGGGCATTTTCCACCAAAAGTTAGAGCAGATGATGAAGTGGAGGGAAGATATCTGAATGTGTGTTTAACAGCTGCCCAGTGTTTGATGCCTGGTTCAATGAGGTGTTGAGATAATGCGCCAACAGCAAAAGAAAGATTGGGTCTGGCGGTGTAGAGAGTTCTAAAGTACTAAGCAGTAGACACAATGGGAGATGGGTTGGTTCTTCTTTTTGATTTCTAAAAAGAAGCACCTGCCACTCTTATTTTTAAAGACAGCGCAATAATGTGTAACACTAATTTGTGATTAGAAAGTTTATAAGTTGAGAAATGAGTTTTTAAAAGATTTGAAAAACAAGTATTACTATCTGTATATTTCTATTATTAACAAGTGCTAATATCCACAGCTACTCCCTCTTGAAGCACTCTCTTCAAATATGCCTTATTATAGCAATAAAATAACTCTAATAATAGTTAATCCTTTGAATCTATATACTCTCAAATAATTGATCACAAAAAATTTCTAATATCTTTGACTTCACAATTATTAACTACTTTTTTTGTTAACTAACTATTTTTCAATTTGTTCTCTCTTTATAACTAGATGCGATACCCTCTTTATATTTTTACAGTGCTCTAAACACAGTTCCCTAGTGGATCTCCAGCGCTGACTCTAGCACTACATTAGTAAAACAGTAACTAATCTATTAGTAGACCATGTACACTGCTTGTAACAACTACAGCGACTAAATCATACCCTATCCTTACTAACACTAGTATTAACGTGTCTTACTCATGCTTGACAGCTTGACATGCGCGCCCCTGAATGTACCTTTGTTTGTTTCAGCGCTACTTCCAAGTTTGACTCCTTCTAATGCTGATCTTAGTCGCTTTGATTTTCAACTAGTTAATCTCCTTTATCACCCGTTTTGGTAAGTTACCACACTAGCCGTAGTGCAGTATACTTCACACTTGAGCCTTTCCTTAAGCCATAATGCCTTCCTTAGTGCGTAATACACAATTATTGGAAAATACAAGTCCATATTGTCCAGCGCTTGCAGTCCTAAATAAATAACACACAATTCCCCATTATGCAGCGCATCCTTCTGCAAAATCAAAGCGCACAGACCCTGAATCCTCTTCTGCACTTCTATTTCCTATTGTCTTTGAAACACAGAAACACGCATTATAGTTTAGCACTTCATACTGCGCT
The DNA here is from genome assembly GCA_030280995.1 of Hemileia vastatrix. Classification (NCBI taxonomy): domain Eukaryota; kingdom Fungi; phylum Basidiomycota; class Pucciniomycetes; order Pucciniales; family Zaghouaniaceae; genus Hemileia; species Hemileia vastatrix. The sequence continues at coordinate 1,780,848 of JASXTE010000017.1, read as the reverse complement.
ATGAATCCCCTTTGTTCTTCCTGGAATATGCGAGCTGATTGGTCCAAACTCAAACTACCTGCAAGTTTTGTACCACATTCTCCCTCTACTCACGACTGTCCCCAGGAGACTATAAATATCCTGCATCTCGCAGCGTCTTTTTCCTCAATCTTTTCTTATTCATTACAATCCTCATTTTTTTTACCTTTATCAATTTCTCTCCTTTAATGACTATTAGAGATATTACCATTAATATCAAAAATACCGCCAATGTTGTGGACGCTATCCCGCAGTTTGTGCGTACCCAGCCTGCTGCTGCTTCACCTGCGATGCCACTTACTACGCTGATGAGTGGGACAAGATGTACCCGCTGCATCGAGAATGGCATAACTCCCTGTCATTTCTCAAAAGCCCGCCGTGGCAAGGTTTTCTTTACTGTAAGTCTTTTTTTTCTTTTCTTTTCCTTCCTTTCTCCTTATTACTAATCTTCTATTTTTTTCTTTTGTTTAGTCATGTAATTACTGTAAACAACACAAGAAGAAATGTAATTACAATGTACCGCCCACTGTTGCACGCCTGGATCCCAATGCCTCCACCTCAAATATGATGAGTCAGTTGGCCATCAAGCGCCATGGGCCCACCTCTTCAACTCCACCTGGCAACAAGCAAGCCAAGGTTAATCACTGTGCACCTACACCTAGTAGTGTTGCCTCCGTTCCAAATTCTCTCTTTTCAGAGGAGAGTACAGTAAGTTCTCTTTTTCTCTTTTTTTTTTTTTTTATTTTATTTTTAAAAACTCTAACATAAACTCTTTTCTCTCTTAGAATGCACCAGCCACTCCTTACGCTGCATTGCCTCTGCTGCCTAATGCTCCCCTTTTCCTTCCTGCCTTGGAAGAATATCCTGTCTGGGATACCGATCCAATTCCTGAGTGCACTCCACGCTCACTGACTCCCAACTGGACTACCCTTCAACCAGTCTTCAACGCTATCATCCCGGATGATTGGCCAGCTGAAGTCCCCCCTGACGACAACAAAGAAGAAGAGCCTGCCATGGCTCAAAACTAAGAATTCGCAGAGCACGTTGCCTGCGCACCATACGATGAAACCATGCGTCGTATGAACAATATGATAGTTGCCGACAAAAAATTTCTCGAGGCAGTCACTGTTTATACTCACACCAAGTATGACAAAAGAAAACAGCTAGTCACCACCTTGCAGCAAAACATGCAAGAGGCTGTTTACGACTGGGCTTTCTGCCTCCCTATCTACGATGACACTGAATACTAAAATCTTCGTTATATATTCCTTAAAAAATTGTATATAGTTTTGTAAAAAAATGTAATAATAATTTTTCTTTCTCCTTAATTCTGCTTGACCCTAAGTCCCTTGTGAGAACCCAACATCTGCGAGATGAGTTGCCCCCAAAAAATATCATCCTTTTTTTCCAAACAGCGCACCTTACTACTAAGTGCCAATGAAAAGTGAAATGATAAACACAAAATAAATCTGAGATGAGTGCTACTCCCTATAGCAGCAAATACATCCCCTGTGTCATATATGCATGTGTTCCCTTGAAATCTTCAGATCTTCTCAGTGTATGACTTTCCCTTGACTGCGACAAATTCACCTTTCCTTAGGTCTCTCATTTTCTTTTCTTTGATGAAGATTCTTCCCATCCATCTTAGAAACCATTCAGTGCTCATGTCAGTTTATTGCGCAACTGACATTTCTTCCATAATGCCATTATTAACCTATAAATAGCCCATCTAATAAACCGGATTTCCTTCATCCAAACATCATGATTCAATATTGCACAGTTCCCAAAGATCAAGCGTGCTCATTTTGTAAATGCCGCAACTTTCATTGTACATTTTCTAGACCTCGGGGGTATGCCTCCTTTAGACCTGCCTGTGAAAACTGCTTTAGATACCACAAAACTTGAAATATCTCTCTGAACCATAATACTCCTCAGCCTACTGGCTATTTTCACTTTCCTCCTAGTTCCACCAGTAGCGCCCCCATAATTACAACTACTAGTCCCGCTAGACCCAACTCTTCCGCCAATAACAACATTCCTTATGAGTCGCCATTGCTTCCTACTTTTCCCATACGCAAAATATCTATCCAGCTTAGCACTGCGCCTTCTTCCACTCCGAGCTCTAATGCTTCCATGCACTCAGGCTCCACTACAGCTGCTCCTGACGCAATTACAATTTCTTTGCCATCAGTGCGCCCACAAAATTCATTAGCAAGTAAGTACCCTTTATTATACTTACTCTTCCTTTACCCGCTGACTCTTTTTCAGGCTTCAATGAATCCATCTCTCTGGGATGGGTTCCTATCCCTTTACCTTTTGTCCATTCCATGTGAATTTTTTCCAGACTTTGTCTTATATATGACACTATGTCTCTATCCTACTATTATAACGCACCAGCTGTTTCTGACGCTGAACTTGAAGCCTGCTACAACCATATAGAAATGATAGGTCAACTAATGAAGGAGATCAGTTCATCAACTATTCTTGGATTCCCCGCCGATCCTTGTCATTTTGTCATTCCCAAAGACTGGAAAGGATATCCTAATAGCTTCCGCCCAATACTGAATAGTCCACTAGAGCCCTCCATATGAGCCTTCTCTGTCCATTATTCCTGTACATAGTCTTCATATATTTTTCATGCTATGCCTTTAAATAATCATTTTAGACACGGCACTATTTTAATACACCTGTCTTCTAAATTTAGAGTGCCTAACTTTGCTCCCTCTACTTTCTTTAAAAGATTGTAAACCCTAAAAAAAATCATAAAACTTTACTGCCTTTACTGCGATACAAAAATACACAATGTAAATAAGAATCAAACTGTAGAGTGCCCCATCTATAAATCATTATTTCACTCCTGGTTAGTTAACCCATTAGCTAAATTCCAAGCACCTTTGCGTTTACATGGTATGCGCCTCCTTTAATCCAATCGCCTATCTCGTCATGTCCCCTTGAACAATGAAAATATAATATTTCATTTTCCTCTGTGCCGTCATCTGAGGGCTTACGCCAGTTTCCTGTTCAGCCTTGGTGCACCTAACTTCCAGCTAGCGTCCTCTATCCGTCACAACTGTGTCAAAGCCTCCAGTGAGTTCTCTTAGAAAAAAAAAGCTTAACATAAATTTTTAGTTTACCCTCATCCCGGAGGTCATCCCGGAGGTCATTCTGGTATCACTGGAACACCTCTTGGGTTGAACCTTTTGATCTGATCTGCCGCCACATGCCGCTTCCATTCAGTACGATCTAGTTCCTCCAGTAAGTAAGACCCTCCAGTTATCTGCTTTCTGATCCTATAAGGACTGTTCCATCTGTCAGCAAACATCTTCCCCCATTGGAATTCTAAACTTCTATTATAAACCAAAACCAAATCTCCTGGGTTCAATGGCTTCCTTAACCTATGCGCTAAACGCTCATCCCAATATTTAACTGAGTTGTCATGGATCTGCATCATTCTATCATATGCCTTCTCCACAAACTCGTCCTTTCTTTCAAGCTGCGCTACCCTCACTAGAATTAAATCTTCAGTTGAGCACACTTGATCCCAGTTGTATTCTAGAAAAGATCGAGCCTCTAGATCAATAGATAATACCGCCCTTTGACCAAACATAAGTTCATATGGTGAAAACCCTGTTGTCCTTTTAACTGAAATCCTGTCTGCAAACAAAACTAATTGCAAGTAGTTCTTCCACTTTGACCCATTATTCCCACATAATTTAACTAGTGCATCCTTTATAACTTGATGCCCTCTTTCTACCATCCCCTCTGCTTCAGGATAATATGGTGTTGCAACTTGTAGCCTTACACCAATACCCTAAACTACCTCTTGGAATTCTCCAGCGAATTCAGTGCCACCATCTACAGTCACCATCTTCATTACCCTGTACCTATAAACCCATTATTTTTTCAAGAACTCAGCTACATTACTCGCTTTTTGATTTACCAATGGCGCTTCTTCAACCCATCCTGATAGATAATCCCTGGCTACTACCAAGTATTTAAAGCACCCTTCTTTTATATGAACTGCATATAAACTGACCCTACCAAAAACAGTATCTTAGCCTGTCATTCTACCTTTCTCTTTTGGATTTCTGTAACTCCTGCTCTGACATTCAGGACAAGATTTGACCCAATCTCTTACTTCATTCTTCATATTGGGCCACCAGAATCTCTACCTAACTCTGTGATACGTCTCGTCTTGACCCCTATGTCCTAAATTCTCATGTAACTCCCTGAGTATTATTTTCTTCCTTTTCCTAGTGTGAACAACTAACTGGGGAAACAAGGCTTGATCCTTCCATAACTTCCCATCTTTTATAAAATAGCCTTTAGCGTGCTTTTCAATATTGAACCAAACCTTTTTATTACAAAATTCTGGTCTACTACTGCCTTCCAGATATAGTCTTAAAAGCTCTACTCCCTCATCAGTAGATGTGTCATCTTCAGAATACTCCCCTTCTTTGGGATGAGTGCTACTATCTTGAATTCCCCTTGAATCATCTTCGTCATCTGACTTTTCCACTTCCTTGCTTAGCGCACTCCTTGTTGCTACGTTAGCTTCAATGTTCCCCAAATACAGTTGCAGACTACCTTTGCAAAAATCCTGCACATCATCAACAACTAGCCTTATGTCGTTACGGACATTCAGCACAACTAGTTTATTGTCATCACGGACGACCTTGCCTGCTAGTTTATTGTCTTTGCGGAAAGCCTTGCCAAATTTTTCATAACAATAATCTATGCCATTTACCCATCTCTTATCTTCTTCAAATTCTTTGGCATCCGAGTCTTCTTCACATGGCGGTCTTCTAGACAATGAATCTGGCATAGTGAAAGTTTTTCCCAGCTTGTGGACCAAATCATAAGAAAATAAATTAATCTGCGCTACTCACCTCGTCATAGGCGCATCTGGTAAACTTGGGCTACTAATCATTTGCACCAATGATAGCGCATCAACCTGAAACTCAAAATGTAGCCCCCAAAGCATCCATTGCATCTTCTTAAGAATCTTCTTTTCAACAACTCAAATGACTCATTGCATTCCTCTGTCCAATCCCATACAAAATCTTTTCTCGTTAAGTGCCTTAAAGGTGAAGACAACAAAGCAAAATCTAAAATAAACATTCTTACATATGTAAAAATGCCTAAAAATCCTCTAACTTCCATAGTATTTCTTGGCCTCAGCCATGTAAGCACCTTATTCTTCTGTTTTTACGCAATGATCCTCCCTTCCTTGCACACCACATGTCCCACTATATCTAGCGCTGGAACACAACAAGCAAATTTGGATCCAGAGATTGTTAATCCTGCCTCTTCTATCCTGAATAGCACTCTTTCCAGAGTAATTGCATATTCCCAAATAAAACTTCTAATATATGGATTCTCTTCTAACACTTCCCCATTGTAATCACTGGCTGGTACTTTTATACCACCATCATCAATGAAAATTCCCACATGATCTGGAATTTCATCCTGAAATATCCACATTATCTGTGCTTGGTATACCACCACCAAATTTGTTGCGCCCTGTGGTAACCTTGTCAACCTGAAGCACCCCAGTGGGGTTTCAAATTTCATAATGGGTCTGGACAATTTGTCCAATTTGCGCTCATTGTATCCTCCCATAATATCACCTAATCCGTAACATGCACGTCCCGCAAAAGAATCCACAAACTCCTCCAGCGTTGGCGGCATTCCTGCATCCTTTACTGTAACCTTGTTCATCTCCCTAAGATCATGAACAACCCTCAATTTACCATTATGTTTAAAGACACAAAACACTGGACTTGAATAACTAGACATAGACTGTTCATACAAGCCAGACCTTGACCTTCCCCTAATTAATTCCGTATATTCTTCTCTTATAGCCACTGGTATTGGAAAAGCCTTCTTTTGCCACGGTGCATCGGGTATAACTGGAACAATATAAGGTTTACCATAATAGTGTTTCAACAAACCTCTTTCCTCTTCAGAAAACTCAATAGCTTTTTCTCTGAGAACCATAACTTGTAACAATAACTTCTTTTCTTCCTGCAACAACCAATCCTCTGGTCCAAAATTAACCATCTGAAGCCTCTCCATTGTGATTTTACTAGTAGACACAAATTCAGGTGGAAACTTTGTTAAAGGAGTATCATAAGGATTCCTAGACAGTGCCAGCCTCTGCAAAGGAGGATTCAAATCCGGCATAAGTACATTTACTGGTTTAACCTCAACAGCTACAGGTTTATACTTGGACACTAAACAGTGCTTGCTGCTTCCTTCATTACTTAAAATCAAACCCTTTCTAATATAACTACGGGTTACACCTAAATCCTGTTTTTGTCTTTTCTTTTTAATATAAGTATAACAAAATCCATAATAAAAGAAATTAAAAAGCTTAGGTATAATTAATTCTACTGTAGTATTCCCAAGAAACCTATGAAGTACCACTTTACGTATCCCTTCTTGTTGGACTGACTGGTCACTATCCGGGTTCCTCTCATCCTGGGAGATAGTAACACCTAAAATTCCAGTCCCTAATGAAAATTTTGGCGCCTTCCTGGAGGCCGCCCTATCTCATCATCTGAGACTTCCTCATAAAACTCTATTTCTTTCTCTAATCGCGCAGCTCCAGAGTACTTAGTTTCCCAGCCACCATCCTTAGGCACTACTAAGACTGTTGTTACTGAAATACCATCATCACCCATAATCCTTATTCCAATAGTCTTATTTAAACAATAATTGATTGTTGCAGAATAATCCATTAAAAATGGTGTGCCTAAAACTGGTTTAACTACACCCATTGGAACATAAAAGTGTATATCCCTCGTCACTCCCGCAACTCTAGTGCGTACATACTCCGCTACACCTATAACAGGTAACCTACCTCCACCAATTCCTGTGATAGTACCCTCACCATCTTTAACAGGAAGATCTAACTCCACCGCATTATCTACTGACACCACATTGATTTGTGAACCTGTATCCACTAAAGCTCTAATTTGCTTACCATTTACAGTTATTGTTAAATGCCCTAAGTTTCCTGCGTAATGTGGCGCCCTAGGTAATCCAACAACTGGCTGAAATGACTGCTCTCCAACATCAAACTCAGTGCTATTAGCAAACCTTTGCTTCCTGCACTTATCCACAATTCCGTTTGCTACATCTGACGCTACTGCTGTCAGCACCCCCAATGGAACAGAAACTGTAGTCTTCAAACATTGCACGACTAGATCCTCAGCTGCCTTAGGAAAATCAGACTGAACCAGGAGCTGCATCCTCCATTTAGGTTGAGTTGTCTTCGCACCAGCCTTTGCCCTTCCAGGTGGATTCTTTTGAGTATTGCACCTTGTTTCTGGCATTCCTTCAACAGGTACTACTCTTTGCTGCACTACCTCTGACTCCTCCATCATCATTTTTTGATCTTCTATCTGATGATCCACACCATAACCAGCTGGTTCCATACCATCCATTTCAACATCCTCCATAGGTGCAGGTGTATTCTCTCTAGTAGTATACCCTACTTCCTCCATATCCTCTGGATTCGCATACCTAGCGCCAGCTCTTCTCGGCCTACTAATTGTAGATGCAGACATTTTCTTGTGCTTTGCTGAAAACATCTCCAAACGTGCTGCAGTAAGTGGCGCTGAAACCGCTCCTTCTTTGACTTTAAAATCCAACACTGCGCAAGTAACTGCGAAATTGACTGACTTTGCATCCTTGCCTTTCTCTCTAGCTTCAGGCTCCTTGCCCTTGCTTGACCTGCCCTCCATAGACTTTTTATTAATGTGATCAATGACCATGGCTTGCATTCCTCGATCCTTGTCTTTGACAAGCTTAGTCCCATCTTCCAACATAAGCGTAGTTCCATCCTTGTAAACTACCCTTTCTTCTTTATCTTTTTGAAGCGCATTACACATCATCCTAGTATGTCCCTCTTTATTACAATAGTAAAATACCATAGTAGCAAAGAGCAATGGCTGAGGAGTACTCTTGGGCCTAAACAATTCTTTTGCTTTTGCCGCTTTGTTTATTTTCTTCTCCAGCTCGTCAATCCTCGCCATAACTGAATCCTGCTCCTTAGTGAAACTTTTTACTTTAGGAGACAACATTTGAGGAGGCGATTGTACGCCAGACGCATCTTTGTCCATCTCCTTGTTATCCAAAGCAACTCTAGCTGCTTGACCCTCAACTCTGCACTGCTTCATTTCTGCTTCCACAGCCATTTCTACTTCTTCTAATCCAGGGTACTTATAATTACCGTCCCTCTTCTTAACTAGCTTTCCTTCATTATCCAAGCGCCTCTTCGCCCAGTCTTCCACTTCTGGTGCTAGCACTTCACAAAACCAAGGTAAAGACGCATTAGCATCACCAAAATATTTATTACTGACTAAATAATCCACCATTCAATCAAAATCCTCTCTAAAACTTTTAAATTCCCTTGGATCTCGAACACCACCTTTAGCTTTGATACTTCTTACCAAGACATCCAGATCCTTTATTGTATACTTAGTTTCCTTGTTAACTTTTGGCCATATCTTGAGCATTTTTTCTTTTAGCGCTGACCAATTGCACTCTTCATGCCCCTTTAAATCCTCTAAATTGTCTTTGCACTCATTAGAGACAAAGAAGAGCACTTGACACACCATATCATACTTGGTTGCTCCATGCACTTCCACCGCTTGTTCAAACCTTCGTAAGAACTTCTTGGTATTAATACCCATAAAACGCAAACTTTCATCTTTACATATAATTATTGTAGTTACCCTTTGTGTCAACGATGTGGTAGCCTAAAGTTTAGTGCGGCACCTAAATATGTAAATGGAGTTATTACGGCGTGCAAGATTGGCGTTATTATTTTTTATAAAAGGGTTTTATTTAATTTATTGGAGTTTAAAATATGAAGAAATTGGTCACGAGCGAATGCCTACACAAATACAATTTATTTTACGGAGAAAACTTATTTTTACGATCTGAAAAATTTATAAGTATTAAGTCGAGTCACTCAAGAACCTTGGGAAATTTTCCCAGAATTTTTACTATTTTTCTTATATTTTTAAATGAATTTTAAAGTTTTATAGAAATATTTACGTTTTCAAAAATTACTTAACTTTGATGAATTTTCACGGGGTAATTAGAGCTGCGCAGACTACGAAAATTAGTTTGGTATGTAAAGGGGAAGTAGCTCTATTATGTGTAATTTTTCTAGATTTTTTATTATAGTTTTAAGGTTCTAAATTGAGTCCGGAAGTCCGGACAGACTCCGTTTCGACTCCGTACGGACACCGTTCCGGCTCCGTACGGACTCCGTACGGGCTCCGGATTGACTCTGGAAGAGCTCCGGAGGGGAAAACTTAGGCACGTGACTAGGAATACTTAAGCGCTTCTCAAACTCGAAATTGAGAGGGGGGGACACATCATACAGCTTAATCTTTAACCACCACGGTCTCATTTTTTATTACTCAACTAATTAAATAAATTGTAATACCCTTATAACTTTATATTTTATATATAACATTTTAGAAATACTACTCAACAGTTAAAATAACACTTCATACAGGGTATCTTTAGAAAGGTCTTCATCACTGGGACTTGATTATTGCTGTCTCATAAAAATTCAAATTATTATAAAAACATAAAAGTCAATCTTTTCAGATCTTTCACTGGTACACCTTAATTGTTGTTATCAGTATTTCTTTTCTCAACAGCCACTTTTATTTAAATCTCAATAAGCGTTAATTATTTTAGAGTTTCATTATTTTTATTAATCAGATCCAAGTAGATTGGTTAGCTTAGTGATTTAGAATTCCCATTTTGTTATTTTTATTGGAAGGACGGGGTTTTCAGCTAAATCCACATATCTCCTCCGGATTCTGCTTACAGCAAGGCGACTGTAAGAGTTTACCTTACCATAACGACACCATTGAATTAGGTGTTTTAACCCTCTCCTTACATCCCTTATATGTAGTTGCAGTAGGATCCATTTCCAAAATATGAATTCGAAACAGAGATCACAAAAATAATAAACACACACTTGGTAATTAAACCCGACTATATTCACAATAAAGCCCTACACTATCCTCTGATAACGGCTATTGATCCACTCGTTGTAGACCCTACGACTCTTCCGCTGAAGCACCGGCTTGATCTTGTCCTCTTGACAAAACCCTGAAAACTAAACGATCTAATCAAAATACTAGTTACAATTAGGCCACTTTTGGGACACCAATTGTAGAGAGCTCTAAAGTACTAAGCAGTAGACACAATTCAAGATGGGTTGGTTCTTCTTTTTGATTTCTAAAAAGAAGCACCTGCCACTCTTATTTTTAAAGACAGCACAATAATGTGTAACTCTAATTTGTGATTAGAAAGTTCATAAGTTGAGAACTGAGTTTTTAAAAGATTTGAAAAACAAGTATTACTATCTGTATATTTCTATTCTTAAGAAGTGCTAATATCCACAGCTACTCCCTCTTGAAGCGCTCTCTTTAAATATGGCTTATTATAGCAATAAAATAACTCTAATAATAGTTAATCCTTTGAATCTATATACTCTCAAATAATTGATCACAAAAAATTTCTAATATCTTTGACTTCACAATTATTAACTACTTTTTTTGTTAACTAGCTATTTGTCAATTTGTTCTCTCTTTATTACTAGATGCGATAACCTCTTTATATTTTTCCAGCACTCTAAACACAGTTCCCTAGTGGATCTCCAGCACTGACTCTAGCGCTACATTAGTAAAACAGTAACGAATCTATTAGTAGACCACGTACACTGCTTGTAACAACTACAGCGACTAAATCATACCCTATCCTTACTAACACTAGTATTAACGTGTCTTACTCATGCTTGACACCTTGAAATGCACACCCCTGAATGTACCTTTGTTTGTTTCAGCGCTACTTCAAAGTTTGACTCCTTCTAACGCTGATCTTAGTCGCTTTGATTTTCAATTAGTTAATCTCCTTTATCACCCGTTTTGGTAAGTTACCACACTAGCCCCGGTGCAGTATACTTCGCACTTGAGCCTTTACTTAAGCCATAATGCCTTCCTTAGTGCGTAATACACGATTATTGGAAAATAATAGTCCATATTGTTCAGTGCTTGCAGTCCTAAATCAATAACACACAATTCCCCATTATGTGGCACATCCTTCTGCAAAATCCAAGCGCACAGACCCTGAATCCTCTTCTGCACTTCTACTACCCTTTGTCCTTGAAACACACAAACACGCATTATAGTTTAGCACTTCCTACTGCGCTATGAATCCCCTTTGTTCTTCCTGGAATATGTGAGCTGATTGGTCCAAAATCAAACTACCTGCGAGGTGCGTACCACAGCAGTAACAGAAAAATAGTTTAGAGCACCAATTTCAGAGAAGTAGTTTATCTTAAGGGCTTTGAATTTATAAATCTCTTCACTTGTTTCTTTAACAGGGTAATAATATGGAGAAAAGGGAGTGAGGAAAGGATTTCAGCTTGCTACATTCCAGTGGAAAGAACTTTTCAGGATATGAATCTTGTGGTAAGGACAGAGTTTGTGCTTTTCTGCTCCTGGTGAGGTACATTCCTAAAATCCAAGTTGCAGAACCACAATCATACATTTCAAACTCAGTTTTTATTTTGTCTTTGAACCAGAGAAAATGATTTCCAGTAATGATAATATCATCCAAATGAAGATAAATGATGCAGATCTGTGATTTGTTTCTCCAAACATACACACATTGATCATACATGAGAGGAGTTAAATCAAATTTGCAAAGATACTCATTGATGCACAAATTCCAGCAGCAAGGAGCTTATTTGATGCAAATGAGAGGACACAGTAGTTGGCAGACTTTTCCTTAATTTCCAGCAGTTATGGACCATTCAGGTTACTCTATGTAAACAGTTTAATTGAGATTCCCTTGAAGAAAGGTAGCCACCACATCCATTTGATGAACATCCCAGTCAAAGTGAGCTTCAAGTTAGAGAATAGTCCTGAGAGAAGAAATTTTACTAGTGGGTGAAAATTTTTCTTTGAAATATATTTCAAGGATCCAAGCATACCCTTTTGCTACACAACAGGCTTTGAACTTTGAAACACCACCATCAGCATTAGGTTTAACCCTGAAAACCCACCTTCAGCCAATAAAATTAGCTTTTTAAGGACTGGGAACCATTTTACAGATGTTACAACACTGTAATGCTTGATGTTCATGTTTTACAGCCTCTGCCCATTCTGATGAGTATTTGGAATAGGTTTCTTTTTTATTAAATTGGGGTTCAGGAATCTAGTGAACCAATAAAGGAGCCTCCAATGAGAAGACAAAAGCATTTGCTGCAAATATACCAAGAGAAGAAGGAGAATCTGAGTAAGAATTGTGTTGATACTGATTGTTGTAATTTGATTTAAATGTTCAGGAGTGGAGGTTTCAGTTGATGGCAGATCTGAGACAGGGATAGAGTCTGTGAATGGAAACTAATCAGGATCTTCTGGATATCAGGCTCACTTGATGAATATGATGGATCAGATTGACTGGAGACTTCTTCATCTGGACCAAAGTTGACATTGATCAATGGAAATCTTGTTAAGTGACAGGGTGAAGGACAAGGTGTTGAGTTTGAAGGTGTTCCAGACATGTGAGGTTCAGGGGGCATGAAGGAGGAAGCCATTTCAGAATTTAAATCATAAGGATTTTTTTCTGAAGATTAGATAGGAGTAATAGACCTTGATGATGAAGAGGAAAAAGGATTAATGGGAATACCAGGTGTCAGAAAGGATTGGGTGTTGCAAGTGGCTTCAGGGACTTGTTTTAAAGTTGTGACCACTGAACACACTTGGAACTACATGAAATAAAAGGAAAAAATAGTTCATTAAATGCCACACATTTGTAAATAACTACTTTCTTGAATTATAAGTCCCAGAAACAGTAATTTGTTGTTCATTCATTATATCCCAGCAAGGCACACTTTCTGGAATTAGCTGAAAACTTACCAGAATGCTGAAGTTTATCAAGAAAAGCATATCAAGCACAGCCAAAAACTTTAAGATGTGAAAGTCTGGGTCTGAATTTATTCCAGGATTCAAAGGGAGTTGATTTATTGGAAAGAGCTTTGGTTTGTAATCTTTTTTCAAGATAAACTGTGGTTTTGACTGCTTCAGACCAAAGTTCAATTGGAGAATTTGAGTGAAACATCATAGTCTTAGATTTTTCAGTGGTGATACTTTTACCTCTCTCAGAAATTGAGTTTTGTTGGTGAGTGTAAAGAGCTGTCACTTGAAGGGAAATTCCATGTGGTTTAAGAAATTTGATGAGACCAGCATTAATGTATTCACCAACACCATCAAAAACTATCTTATTGATCTTAAAACCAGTTTGTAGCTGAAATGATGCCTTATATTCTAAAAAATACTTAAGTACTTGGGCTTTGGAAGAGAAGAGATAAACATGGCAGTATGAAATGGCCTGATCCATGAACTTAAGATAATATTGGGAACCATCAAAGGAGGGAGGCTGTATCTTTGCAGATAGATCTGTGTGAATCACTTCAAGAGGTTTTTGGAAACAGAAAAATGTCCAGGGAAGGAAGCATGGGTTTATTTTGCAAAACACACGGTTCACAAAATTTCAATTCAGTTTCAGACAAACTAGAGCTAGATACATCAGATGCCAATCAATTAAATGGTTTTTGAATGTATGGAGCATTGTTGAAAGAGAGTTATATAATACAAAGCTATAGACAAAATACAAGATGGGTTGTTTCTCCTTAATAAAACTAATTTAAAACGAAGCACCTTCCACTCTAATATTTAAAGAAAGTGAAAGAGTGTATTATAAATGTGGTTATATATTTTGGGGAAGAAAGTAGAATGGGTTAATAGAGGACTTTACTCAATGAAAGAAATAATATATTTTAATATAAGTAATCTATCTGTTGGCTAAATCTACTCTCAGTCACTCTCTCTTGAAGCGCACTATTTAATACTATCCTTACTGTAGCAATAAAATAACTCTACAGCACTAATTCTGGTATGCACACCCAATTTGAACAAAAAAATAAAATAAATCTAATATCTTTTCTATGAATAATAATTCTTTATCATTTTTTATTTTTTTATATTAATCTTCTCCCCCCCTACTTTTAAAAATGAGTGTCCTTTTATAAATATTGTATTTTCAGCGCCTCTACCCTATATTTCCTTTCCCTATGGGTTTTCCTACACAAGTTCAACTCTAATTCAAGAATATCAAATGGTAACTAAGTATCTCAATAATCTATGTAGATTTGTTAGAATAAGTCTTGGTTCCAATAGCACCTGAAAAATTTGTGCAAGTACAGCTATTAGCAGCTAAAGCTCTACCTTTTGTACATACTCAATGCTTTTGTGACCCATGACTAAATGATAGGTACAGTACTACCTTCCATACCTATTATAATAACCCACACTTGCCATATGAGTATCCAATAATTGTGAAACCCTTTTCACTTAGTCAATACCATTCCTTCTTTCTTCTTTTGGTTTGAGCACTGCTTATTGACCTACTTGTTCTTCTAGCGCTACCTTCTTCCTCTAAAAAGTGTTCTTCCAACAATGGGAAAGCATAGATTTTATCCAAGAGACATCACTCATATCTAAGCATGAATTTTGTACCATCACTTGTTGCTGATTCCTAATTCCATAGCATGCATTTAGCACTATCCATGACTTTCACAAGTATATACCATACCCTCTGTCTTATAGTCCAGTATGCACTTTCCTCTATCTTTTAATTGCTGCAGCTTTTATATACATAGTACACAAAAACTGTGTGTGGAGAGTCTACTTTCTCTGCGCTTTTGAAGACCCCTTTGTTGTGCTTCCGTTAAAATCCATCCTGAAAACCCCTTTGTTGCACTTCCTGCTAACTGAGACATTTTCTGCATTACTGCAAGATTTGTACCACAGTCTCCCTCTACTTGCAACTGTACCCAGGTGCATATCTTGCACTTTTTTCTCACTCCTCTGTCTTCTCTTCTTCCATCTTCTAGTTTCCCTTTTCATCTTCTTTCTTATTTTTCTTAACATGAACCCTAACAAAAATATATTGTCAACTCCATCTGTCAATTTTTTGACACCCAAAAATCCTTCATCACCACTACTCCCACTTTCAAATCCATTGTGACTGGAGACAAGCATTGCCAGCACTGTACAAACAATGTTATAACTCCATGTTGCTTTTCAAAGTCTTGCCATGGTAACAGTTTCTTTACTGTAAGATATTTCCTTCTCTTTCCTTCTTAAATATTTGACACCAATAATCTTCTTTCTTTACTTATGCTAGTCATGAAATTTTTTCAAGATTTGCAAAAAGAAATGCAGTCTCAATGGTCCCCCTACCATTACTGCCCCTATTGCTGCTGCTAAAACTGTTGATCCTAACACTTCAACATGAAAACTCGTTAGTAAGCTGTCTATCAAGTGCCCTGCTCATGTCACCCCTACTCCTTCTCCAAAGAGAGCTAAACGGACTAATTGCTTGCCAATGCCAAGCACTGCATCAAACATGACACAAGATTCACTCTTCTCTGAAGAGTCAATCCACATACTAAGTTTCTCTTCTTTTTTTTTCTTTTTAATAATTTTCTCTTTCTAAATAAAAATTCTCTCCTCTTCTAACTTTTTCTACTTAGGTTGTCCCCAACAATCCTTATGCCACGACACCTCCAACTCCTTGTGTCGAAATGATTATTCCAGGCCTCAAGGAAGACCCATTCTTGGCAGCCACCCCTGGCTCTATTGATAATGTCATCACCTGGCCTGATTGAGATGCCACTCCTCTACCATTATCTCCTGAAAATTATCTCTCAACACCTCCAATGTCAACCACTTCATTCAAGGAAGAAGCTCCCCATATTAATCCCCCTTACCCTCAAGATTGGCAAGTCCTTGATTGAGTTGTTGCTGCTCCTTATTATCAAAAGAATGAACAACTAAATACTGCATTTAGCGCAGTATTTAGTTATCTTAAAAATACTCATGCCCTTGAAAAACAAGACGTTGAAAATTGTGTTTCCCAAGTCGAAACTCTGAATTAGACTTACAATAACATATATAAAAAATGGGAGTACACTTTTCTTGATAGGTGTTAAAGAAAGTCCAATACTGTCAGCCAGGCTGCTAGACTTACCCAGTAAAATAATTAATTATTTACTGGATGAAGGCACACCTTTTTATTTCTTATAATTATTAATTATAATATTTACTTTAAACTTACTTGTAATATATTAACTAGTTACAAAAAAGTAAAGTTAGTAAATAATAATAAATTTCCTTTATATTTTTCTTTATTTTTCTTTATATTTTTATTTTAATTTTATTATTTTTATTTCTAACATCATGCTCAATGACAGGTTAAAGAGAAATAAAATACTTAATATTAAAATAAATATTAAGTATTGAAAATAAGATTTAATATTGAAATAAAAATAACTATATACAAAAAATTCAAATTACTTATTTAAAATTGACACTTACTGTAATTTTAAATAAAACAATTTATTTTTGACATATTCTGTATATACGGATTGTGGGCACATTCTTTCTAGAAAAATCTTATTATTTGAAATTTTCTTCTTGGAATTTTCTTTCTTCTTCTCTCATACTCGTGTATTTAGAATTTTAAGTCCGTACTTTGCCTCTCATTTTCATATAAAAAGCCTCCCCTTTTTGTTGTTTTGGGACATTCCTTCATTACTTACTTATATATTTACATTACTATAACAAACAAATATTTATTACTAACCTTATTGTTTTGGTCTTTACTACTACGTAAACCTACTCAATAATAATAATAATAATATTTATAAAATAATTGACCTCTTTTAAACTTAGTAAATTAAATAAAAGAATAAAATATATGTACCTTGAATTTAAAAGCCCAAAAATCCATCTTTTTGCCACATTGGACCTCCGTAAAAATCTTCTAGACCAAGAGACCCTTCAACAGATCCTTTCCTTTATCTTTTCATAATACTAAATTCTTTTCCAATTCTTCACTTTCTTCAGTGTTTCTTCTTCTACTTTCCTGAATCCTCAATTTGTACCTCTCTGTAAAAAATGTATTTAGTATATTTATTATTTCCCATTATAATAATGAAAATTATTTTCCCCCAAAAATTATTTCTGTTGCCAAATATTGTCCATAATTATTCTGTGAGAGTAAGAGAATCTTATTAGTTCTAAGTGAAAATTAAATTTCTCCTGAAAACTTTTCTTTGACTCCTTCTGGAATAACCCTGAGACAATAAAAAATATCCCTACATAACTTAGTTTTTTAGCCCCCCATCTGCCTCAACCTCACATTCTTGAATTAAGATCAGATCTTCCCAAGATCTTGTGCCCCTTAGTGCTAACCTTCTTTTCCCATTAACCTTGTTACACTTTACTCTTCTGCTGCTTAGTGTCCCCACTTGGATACTATTCAGAACTTGCCTTTCCCCTTTTTTTACAGTGCCTAATCTATTATAAATAATCCTTTTAATCCTGCACTCCTTCTTTATCCAAACCCAGCGCACTCACAAATCTAGTTAGACATGACCCAATACCATACTTTACCTAGAGATCAATATTGCGCCTTTTTCTGCCATTGCAACTTCAACTGTACTTTCTCCAAGCCTTGTGGTTATGCTTCTTTTAGACCTGCTTGTGATAAATGCTTCAAGTTTCATAAGACTTGCACTTTTTCCTATGAACGTCCTAATTCTCCTAATGGCTATATCCAGCTCCCTTCTGGAGATACTTCTAGCACTCCTACTATAATAGCTAGTCCCAGTAGCAATACTCATCCTTCCTCTGAAACCTTACCTGCTGATAGCGCATCTCTCCCTACATACCATTGGTGAGAAATCTCTATCCAGACCAAGGCAGAATCCCCTTCACCTTCCAAACAAAATGTGGTATTACAGCCATCTTCTTCACTTTCTCCCAACACTGTGAGAGTGCTATCCCCATCTTGGCAGCCTAAAAATCTGCTAGCTAGTGAGTCCATCACCTTTAATTTCACATAATCTTTTCTAATTTCAATTTCTTCAAAGGTTTTAATGAATCTATTTGCTTAGGATGTGTCCCCCAACCTCTCCCATTTTTGCAATCAATAAGAATATTTTTGCGCCTTCCCCTTATTTATGACACCATTTCATATTCCTATGGTTGTGCTCCTGTGTTCTTCAAAAATGAATAAAATTCCAGTTAACATCATATTGAAATGATTGGTCAACTAATGAATTAAATCAGTTCCTCATCAATCCCTGTTTTTCCCACAGATCCCAGTAACTTCATCATCCCTGAAGAATGGAAAGGATTCCTTTCCAGTTTCACTGGTGATTCCAATTAATCATTATCTTCCTTCATTTCTCTTTGATTAGCATTTTAACTCAAGCGCTTTGTACATAGTTCCCCTTTTTTTAACTATGATTAACATCCTTGATCATCATAAAAATTTTCAATTTTTCATAAGCCATGAGCAAAGTTCATAGTGCTTGCAACACTCTTGCCTTTTCCATGCACACCTTCTAAAAGACTTAGAGAGCACTTTCTTATGCTCCCTCTACTATGTTTAAATAACTTCAAATCCATTAATTTAACTTCATCATCAGAGATTTTATAAGAACCCAGATGCCTAAATTTGGGCACTCCATCTGCCAATCTTCTTCAGCTAAAGTTACCGCTTTCTGCTAAGTCCCCAGTAGCCTTCTGATTTGCCCGGACAGCTTTTCCTCTATCTAGCTCATCCAATTATTCATATCCCCTTGTATGACATAAATTCTCCACCCTATAAAATCTACTCTAGTTGCTAATGCCAACTACTTCTTCAGCCATAGTCACTTTGCCATTGCTACCACCCTATCTATCAAAGCTGTGTCATAGTATCCTATGAGTCCCTAAAAAAATATTAACATACTGATGATAGTTTATACTCTTTCCGGATCAATCACAAATACTATTGTTAGTTTATCCTCTTCCTGGAGATAATTCTTTTGTTACTGGCATCCCTATTGGGTAGAATCTTTTGATCTGATCAGCTGCTACACGTTGCTTCCATTCAGTACCATCCAACTTGTATATTAAGTAAGAACCTCCAGTAATTTGTTTTCTGATCCTATAAGGACTGTTCCATCTGTCTGAAAACATTTTAGCCCTTTTACTTTCAAGACTTCTGTTGTATACTAATACCAAGTCCCCTAGTTTCAATAGTTCCCTTAACCTGTGTGCTAAGTGCTCATCCCAATATTTAACTGACTTGTCCCTAATCTGAATCATTCTTTCATATGCCTTTTCCACAAACTCATCCTTTCTTTCAAGCTGTGCTACTCTTGCTAAAATTAAATCCTCAGTTGAGCACACCTGATCCCAATAACATCCTAGAAAAGATCCAGCTTCCAGATCTTCACAGGGCTGGAAATGTTCATTCAAATGTAGATATTTTGTGTAGATTACCTCTTCCAAATGATGTATCCAATCCAGCTTATGTACCTGAAGATGATACAGTAAATATACATGGTATATATATTGTTGATATGGAAGAGGAACTATTGCAATTAATTCTGTATTCATATGATAAATCTTCTGATTTAAATAAATAAGTTACAATCTTAAATGATCCAAAGAATGCTTCTATTCAAGCATTAATAAAAACTCTTCCACCAAAGTACCAAAATTCTTTGAGTAAGGGAAATTTTTCCATTGAAGGTGGTTATAGTTATTACATGAGAAAACTTACAAATGTAATTGTTATTCCTCCTTCTGTGAGAGAAACCATCTTTAGACTTTGTCATGATGACATATTAGCAGGACATTTTGATCTTGAGAAAATTATAATCAGAATTAAAAACACTGCTTGGTGGGCTAATATGTCTGAAGACACTAAATTATATGTTGAATCTTGTGATTCTTGTCAAAAATCTAAAAGATTGACAGGTAAAAGAGCTGGACTGTTGCAACATATTGAAGCACCTGATGCTCCTTGGCAAATCATTAACATGGATTTGGTCACTGGTCTTCCTGTAGCAGGTGAAGACAGTTATAACTCTTGTTGGGTAATAGTGGATAGATTCACCAAAATGTGCAAATTTATTCCCACCCACAAAGACGTATCCACAAAAGAATTAGCTTTCTTATGGTGGAAATACATGTTTAATATTTCTGTATTTCTAAAAGCCATTATCTCTGACAGAGGCCCAAAATTTACATCTGAATTTTGGATGTCTTTGATGGATATTTGTGGATGTGAGTTGAAATTATCTACAGCTCATCATCCTCAAACTGATAGTCTAGCTGAAAGAATGATTTAAACTCTGGAAAATATGATTAGAAGGTATTGTGCCTTTGGATTAGAATATGAAGACAATGACAGATTTACTCATGACTGGGTTACTCTATTACCAGGTCTTGAATTTGCTTATAATAGCACTGTTCATTCTGTCACTGAGAAAAAGCTTTTTGAGCTTTGGTTAGGTTATGTCCCAAACACTCCTTCTCAAATTCTCAATAATAAATTACCAAGGTTGGAACTACACCCTGGTGTAAAGTCTTTTATGCAAATGCAACAGCTATGCAAAAAACATGCTCAAAGCTGTATTGATAATGTATTTGAATATGAAAAGAAAAGATGGGATAAATCCCATAAAGAATACACATTTAAAAAGGGTGATGAAGTGTTGATATCTATTGTCCATTTCAATATACAGGGAAATAACAAATTAAAAGATCCTTGTGTGGGGCCATTTTTTGTAAAAAGAATGGTTGGAGATAATTCAGTAGAAGTTGCATTTTATTCTCCACATGATAGAAAACATCCTGTTTTTCACATTTCCTTGCTTAAACCTTATACTTCCAACAGTGACTTATTTCCCAAACGAAGGGGAAGACCTAAGAAAAACTGTCAGCCAGGCTATTCCAGGAGTCCAGTAAATGATATATAAATTATAAAACCTTAAAGAGTGGGTAAGACTTGTATTTAATGAATATAACTTAATATTTTATTGCATAATGAAATTATATAAGAATTTTATTATATACAAATGTTACATTAAATTTATTGGTTATATATATTTTTATATACAATTAAATTGAGCATAATATAATATATTCTACAAATAATGGCGCATTTTTATGTATTTAATAATTATAAATTTATATTTAATTAATTGAAAAACATATATTATAATTACAAGTGAGAAATTGATTTATAATATATTTAAATTAATTACTTAAATTTATATATTAAATAATACCTCTCATATGATACTAAACAATAATTAATGACGCTTCTTTTGGCCCTTAATTGTGTTAGAAAAAACAAATAAATTAATTTGGACTAAATTGAGATTAATTGCTTGTTTTGTTGCGTCAAATTATTTTTTGTTTCACTTAAAATGTCCTTTAATCAGAATGTACCATCTGTTTGGAATTATATTTCTCATAGTTCCTATGTTTCCAATCTTGTTTAGTTATTCACTATTGTCACTTACTGATTTGGGAATTAATGGTGGGGAAATTGGATTCTTAATTGGGGTTTTAATTATTTGTTTCATGTTTTTCTCTATATTGTTATGTTTCATTTACTCTTTTGATATATTTGTTTTATTCCATTCTAATCATTGTATTTACAAAGATAGTAGCGCTTCAGAGGACCCATTGCCTATAAAAGGGCCTTGTATAATCCCCTGTAGCCTGATCACTTATTTTACACTCAACAAATTAAATACTATTTTACTACGTTTATATTTTTTTTATTAGTAATACAATTCTAATTAAAAGACTATATAAAAAATTAAAGGTTGCTTTAAGTCTGATAGTAATTAAAAGTGTTTGCCGCGCAGAACCCTTAAATTTAATAATATTATTATTAATAAATTCTAAGTTTTTGTCACCTCTCAAAGTTGCTCACCGTTGTTTCCCTCTCAAATAAATTATATATATATTATTGTGATTTAATTCTTTATTTTCCCTTGTCCTCCTCCTTCTCTCCTCCTTTTCTCCTATTTTCCTTACCTTCTTCTAGACGACTGACCGACAACTGGGGACCTTTCCAAAAAGACGACGACGATCGAGCCTGGCGACGAACGACAAAAAGCACGGACCACCTAGAAAAACGAAACTTTTGCCGCGACTGTGTTTCGAACTTGGGTTCGACATCTTAGGTTTATATAATATTAATTTTTATATTATTTTGAAGTGATTTTTCGATCACTATAGTAAGTTCACCTTTGCACCTCTCACTCATATTACTATATTTCTATTGCAATAAAACAGTGATTGTGGCTTAATTGCTGATTCACTGAGTGTAAGTGTTCAATTTTTAAATTTTTTTTTTCCTAGTTGACCATTATAGAGTGTTAAATCCTCTTAGTCCTAGAAGAATTGACATTATTATTAATACAAATTGAATTATTAATTTAATTTTTTTATTATTATTAATTATTGTTAATTTTGGTTGACTTAAAAGTACATTGTGCTTAGTCCCAATATATTGCCATATTTAATATTGGTAATTAATTGGTTGAATTAACTTACTTGTTATTCCCAATTTAACCTTGTAATCCATTTTTTTTTAAAAAAATTAATTTTTTAATTATTACTTTATATTGAAAATTATTTTTTCTATAATTTAATTAATTAAATATTTTTTTTTTATTATTTGGAGCAATTATTGACTAACTTTTATTATTTTTTTTATAAAGTAAAAAGTAAATTATAAATCTTCCCACTATTATGTCCAACAATTTGGCAGAAAAAATGCATAACATGCAAGTGGATAAGATAGAAATTGACTATGATGCTGACACTGTAAGTTCTTCTAAAGTTGGTCATAAAAAATCTTATGCTAACACAAAGAATTCACATACTGCAGGATGTGGAAATGACAGGAAATTCAAACAAACCAAACCCCCTTCCCCCAGTACCACAGAAGGAAGTAAAGCCTCTAGTGCCTCAAGAAGGTCTTCCAAAAGGCTTCAAAATAAAAAAGCTTCCTCTGCCACAACAAATCAGCAACCTATCCAGTCATATAAAAGAGTTGAAGACAGAAAATATGACATACAAAGCAAAGGTAGACACATTGTGGGATCAGGTCCAAGAACTCAGGAACCAGATTCAGGCCCAGGCCCCTCCTCAGTTGCCTCCCAATCAGCCTCAGTTTCAGGCTCAACCTTCACAGCCACCCAGCTCAACCATCCAAAATCCAAATACTATGGAAGTAGAGCAATGGAAATGGGATTATCTAATGAGTCACTACCAACAGAATGTGCAACACCCTCCTCATCATCAGCCTGGCCCATCCAGAACACCCAATTTCCATCCACCTCCTCATCCCTACCAACAAGGCAGGAGAAAGAAGGCCCAAGCAAAATCCCAAACCCAGTCCCAGGGGAAGTTTCCTCCTCTGCCATGGTAAGTAATTTGGTTGATAGTCACTTGGGTATGTTTTCTAATAAATCTTCTTCTGCAGGTAATATTATTGAATATGGTGAAAGAACAGTTAAACCTGTTAAAAGACAGCTTCCTGTAACTAGTAGCCCTATTAATGTAATTAGCAAATTGTCATTTGATGAACCTTTACATTTAACTTCTACATCTTTAATTAATCCTTCTCTTGCAATTAAAAATGATTCTGTTCCCCCTGAAATCTATACCTTAATTGAAAAAACTTCTGAGGAAATATTGAAAGATACCCTTGATTTTAATATTGTGAAAGACAAACATGTGAGAGATGTGTTAATCCATGAAAATGATAGATTAAATAATTTACACTTGCAATGTAAAGTGAGTTCTTCTGTACAAGATACAGCTTATTTAAAAATCAAAGAAACCTTGAATATTGTTCTTAGTCAACAAAAACAAATAAGAAGTGACCATAGAGCTATCTCAGATAGAAATATCAGTCTACATAAGACCTTGAGTGAATTGAAACCCCTTATTGAGGAAAATTATTCATTCAAGAATGAAATAAAATCTCTGCAAAATGAGTTTAAGAAGCTAAAAAATGATTTCCATGCACTAAGTACCAAACACTCAGTTTCTGAGGACAGAAATGTTCTATCTCTTGCAAAAGTAAACGACCAGATGTCTGAAATTCCAAGAATAAGAAACTATGTGTCTGACCTACAGGAAAAGTTCTCAACCTTAACCATCAATAATGAATTAAATGAAATTTCTGCAAATAAGCTGCATAAAAATAAAGGGAAAAAACCTGAACAAAGTTCATCCTTTCTTCCTCATATTTCAACCATTAAACAAACTGACAATGAGTCTGTAAAATCTCTTGCTACTAGCAAAAAATCTTGTGATGGTCATGCACCAGCTGTTTCTGTAAATAATGAAATTTCTGAACACCTGGCTAAACTTCAGGAATTATTACTAATGAATAATTCAAACCAAAAAGTGGACCATCCCAGTAGTCAGAAAAATTGGCCTAAGTTAGACCAATATCCTACCTTTGATGGTGATTCTTCCTCTGATTGGCAACACTTTATCCAGAGAATTGATAATTTAAAGAGATCTTATAAACTACCTGATGAGGAAATTGTTTCTAAGCTAATTTCTTTATTTTCCAATGTAGCCTTGATGTGGTATGAATCTGTCCTCTTAGATAACAATCATTATACATGGAATGATTGGAAATCCTTGATTGAGAATCAGTTTGGTGGTTCAAAATTCAGGTTAGCTCAGCAGAGACTGTATGAGAATACTAGATATGTATCCTCCTCTGTTGAAAAGCCCATTGTTTTTCTGATGAAAATAACTAAAATCCTTAGAGCAATTGATCCAAAGATGGATTATGATATTTGGAGAGATAAAATCTTGTATAAATTACCAAATTCTCTTAGGGATTTGATTGTGGCTAGAACTGAGCATGTAAGGAAAAATTCTTCTTTCATTAATATCTGTAATGAAGTACTACTCAACCATAGATATTAACCAAAGAATTACCTTAGTAAATCTTATAATGATCAGAATAAACCTTCTATAAAGCTCCCAGAAAAATCTGGTAAACCCTCTGCCCCAGTTGCACCTAAAAAATATGCAACAAATACTTGTTATAAATGTAACAAACCGTGGCAGAAGGGTCATGTTTGTGACAAGAAAATTCATCTTGTTGAACAAAATGAAGACACTGATGAAGTTGAACTTGATGTCAATAATTCTTCCAGTGACTGTGAAAGTAATATCTCCTATGACAATGAATCTGTTAAAGATGTTTTAATGTTGGAACATGATGTCCATTATTTAAATAATATATCTGAAGATTGTGTATTGAATTTATCTTCAGTAGAAAATGCTGAGATAATTAAAGATATTACTAACAATTCTATTCCTATATCCCCTTTAAAGGCACCTGTTATCATTAATGGTAAAAATGTTGATGTAGTTCTTGATTCTGGTGCTGGAGGAAGTGTAGTATCTGAAAAAGCTTTGGCTTCAGTGGATAAGGAATATTTGAGTAAATTATTGCCTATAACTTCTGAAAAATGGAGAGGGTATGGTTCTACCTTATTTCCTATTGGCAAATACAAAACCTCTGTATTCTTCAAATATAATGGTGGTTTTGTCAGAGCTATTTGTGAGTTTTTTGTCATGAAAAATGATAATTTGAGCAATTGGTTTATTATGGGAAATGATATTTTAACCATGTTTGGTGTGAAACTGGATCCAGCAAATAATTGCTTTACTTTAGGAATGAATGGGAAAAGAAAATTCAAAATTTCTTCTCCTAGACCTTCTGGGCATTTGTTAAAATCTTGTAACTCACTGACCCAATGTAAAGGTAGAACAACAACTGAAATGGATGATTTATTACATGAAATAAATACCGCTTCTTTTGGTGATCAGTTGACTAGTGAACAAAAGGATTCTATTTTTGCCTCTATTACCTCTTTCCCTATGGCTTTTGCTCATGGTTCTCATGTCTTGGGAATTGTTCAAGAAGAAATGAAGATTACCTTATCCTGTAATTTGAGTGATATTCCTCCTACCCTTAAGAAAAAACCATATCCTGCTTCTCCATCAAAAAGAAAAGATATTGAAGATAATATTGAAACATTATTGAAAATGAATATCATTGAGAAAGTGGATGTCACCCCCAAATATTGTGTCATCTCCCCAGTCTTAATTTCTTATGAAAAAGATAAAGCTAGATTATGTGGAGATTACAGAGCTTTAAATACTTATACTGTTGATGATATTTATCCTTTACCCAGAATTAATTCTATACATGCTACCTTGCAAGGTGCAAAATTTATTAGTTGTCTGGATGGTAATAAAGGTTATCATCAAGTTCCAGTTGAGAAAAATTCTCAAAATTTTTTGCTTATTGCTACTCATATGGGAATATATAAGTATGTTAGGATGCCATTTGGCCCTAAAAATGCTCCTTCAGTTTTCCAGAAGGTCATGGATAACACTTTCCATCAAGAAATTATTGAAGGTTGGCTCATGGTTTATATTGATGATATTATTGTTTTTTCTAAAACTTTTGATGAACATATGATTCATTTGAATAGAGTTTTCCAAAAAATGGATGAAATCAATATGACCTTATCTTTAAAAAAGTGTAAATTTGGTTTTCAATCTTTGAAAGTCCTTGGCCATGTTGTGTCAGGCTTACAAATTTGTGTAGACCATAATAAAGTTGCTGCCATTCAAAATGTGAAAGCACCAACTTCTGTAAGAGAAATCCAAAGTTTTTTGGGTATGTGTGGCTATTATAGACAATATATTAAAAATTATCAGGTCATAGCCTTGCCTCTTACAAAACTAACCAGAAAAGATGTTGCTTTTCTCTGGAATAATGACTGTCAGAAAGCTTTTAATACATTGATAAGTTGCTTAATGACAGCCCCTATATTGGCTCTTCTAGATTTTAACAAGCCATTTGTACTTTATACAGATGCTAGCTTTATTGGTCTGGGAGCTGCCCTTCACCAAAAGCAAATTATTAATGATAAATCCTCAGAGGTTGTAATTTGTTATATTTCAAGAACCTTAAGAAATAGTGAATTGAAATATGGTGCCACTCAATTGGAGTGCTTAGCAGTTGTTTGGGCTCTTGAGAAACTTCATTACTACTTGGATGACCAAAAATTTGAGTTGGTAACTGACTGTAGTGCTGTGAAATCTCTCTTAAACCTCAAAACACCTAACAGACATATGTTCAGGTGGCAACTTGCTGTTCAGGAATACAGAGGAAGGATGACTATTATCCATAGAGCTGGAAATGTTCACTCTAATGTTGATATGCTCTCCAGATTGCCTCTGCCAAATAATGACTCCAATCCTGCTTATGTACCTGAAGATGATACTGTTCATATACATGGTATATTTATAGTTGATATGGAAGAAGAGTTATTACAGTTAATACTGGATTCATATGATAAAGATTCTGACTTAAATAAATTAGTTAGTATTTTGAATGATCCTAAGAATGCTTC
The DNA here is from genome assembly GCA_030280995.1 of Hemileia vastatrix. Classification (NCBI taxonomy): domain Eukaryota; kingdom Fungi; phylum Basidiomycota; class Pucciniomycetes; order Pucciniales; family Zaghouaniaceae; genus Hemileia; species Hemileia vastatrix. Next base: position 1,753,394 of record JASXTE010000017.1, on the reverse strand, counting down.
AATTCAAGCATTAATAAAAACTCTTCCTGCAAAGTACCAAAATGCTTTAAATAAAGGAAAGTTTTCTATTGAAGATGGTTATATATATTATAGAAGGAAGCTTACCAATGTAATTGTTATTCCTCCTTCAATGAAAGAAACTATCCTCAAACTTTGTCATGATGACATATTAGCTGGACATTTTGATCTTGAAAAAACATTGATTAGAATCAAAAACACTGCATGGTGGGCTAATATGTCTGAAGACACAAAATTATATGTTGAATCTTGTGATTCCTGCCAAAAATCTAAAAGGTTAACAGGTAAGAGAGCAGGGTTATTACAACATATTGAAGCACCTAGTGCTCCCTGGCAAATCATTAATATGGATTTTGTCACTGGTCTTCCTGTTGCAGGTAAAGACAGCTTTAACTCTTGTTGGGTAATAGTTGATAGATTCACAAAAATGTGCAAATTTATTCCAACCCACAAAGATGTATCCACAAAAGAATTAGCTTTCTTATGGTGGTCTTACATGTTTAATATTATTGGTTTTCCAAAAGCCATTATCTCTGATAGGGATCCAAAATTCACTTCTGAGTTTTGGACCTCTTTGATGGATATTTGTGGCTGTGAGTTAAAATTGTCTACAGCTAACCATCCCCAGACTGATGGTCTAGCTGAAAGAATGATTCAAACTCTGGAAGATATGATTAGAAGGTATTGTGCCTTTGGTTTAGAATATAAAGACAATGACAGATTTACTCATGATTGGGCCACTCTTTTGCCTGGTCTTGAATTTGCATATAATAGCACTGTTCATTCTGTCACTGAGAAAAAGCCTTTTGAGCTTTGGTTAGGTTATGTCCCAAACACTCCTGCTCAGATTCTCAATAATAAATTACCTAAGTTGGAACTACACCCTGGTGTAAAATATTTTATGCAAATGCAACAACTATGCAGAAAACATGCTCAGAGTTGTATTGATAAAGCATTTGAATATGAAAAGAAAAGATGGGATAAATCCCATAAAGAATACACATTTAACAAGGGTGATGAAGTGTAGATCTCTACTGTCCATTTTAATTTACAAGGTAACCACAAATTAAAAGATCCTTTTGTAGGACCATTTGTTGTTAAAAGAATGGTTGGTGATAATGCAGTAGAAGTTGTATTGTATTCTCCATATGATAGGAAACATCCTGTCTTTCCCGTTTCTTTGCTTAAACCTTATACTTCCAACAGTGACTTATTTCCAAAAAGAAGAGGAAGACCTAAGAAGAACCCTCAGGAAGTCACAGAAACAGCAGAAATTGATAAAATTCTCAATGATAGAATTATCACTTCTGAAGGAGGTACTGAATATTTATTGAGATATAAGAACAAATCATCTGAACATGATGCATGGATACCTGGCAAGGAAATTTCAAATCTGCCTGCTCTGTTGAAAAAATACAAAAAGAAAAAATCTTAGCATTTTTTTTTATTGTTTTTTTAGAGTGAGGGAGTGTCAGCCAGGCTATTCCAGGAGTCCAGTAAATGATATATAAATTATAAAACCTTAAAGAGTGGGTAAGACTTGTATTTAATGAATATAACTTAATATTTTATTGCATAATGAAATTATATAAGAATTTTATTATATACAAATGTTACATTAAATTTATTGGTTATATATATTTTTATATACAATTAAATTGAGCATAATATAATATATTCTACAAATAATGGCGCATTTTTATGTATTTAATAATTATAAATTTATATTTAATTAATTGAAAAACATATATTATAATTACAAGTGAGAAATTGATTTATAATATATTTAAATTAATTACTTAAATTTATATATTAAATAATACCTCTCATATGATACTAAACAATAATTAATGACGCTTCTTTTGGCCCTTAATTGTGTTAGAAAAAACAAATAAATTAATTTGGACTAAATTGAGATTAATTGCTTGTTTTGTTGCGTCAAATTATTTTTTGTTTCACTTAAAATGTCCTTTAATCAGAATGTACCATCTGTTTGGAATTATATTTCTCATAGTTCCTATGTTTCCAATCTTGTTTAGTTATTCACTATTGTCACTTACTGATTTGGGAATTAATGGCGGGGAAATTGGATTCTTAATTGGGGTTTTAATTATTTGTTTCATGTTTTTCTCTATATTGTTATGTTTCATTTACTCTTTTGATATATTTGTTTTATTCCATTCTAATCATTGTATTTACAAAGATAGTAGCGCTTCAGAGGACCCATTGCCTATAAAAGGGCCTTGGATAATCCCCTGTAGCCTGATCACTTATTTTACACTCAACAAATTAAATACTATTTTACTACGTTTATATTTTTTTTATTAGTAATACAATTCTAATTAAAAGTCTATATAAAAAATTAAAGGTTGCTTTAAGTCTGATAGTAATTAAAAGTGTTTGCCGCGCAGAACCCTTACATTTAATAATATTATTATTAATAAATTCTAAGTTTTTGTCACCTCTCAAAGTTGCTCACCGTTGTTTCCCTCTCAAATAAATTATATATATATTATTGTGATTTATTTCTTTATTTTCCCTTGTCCTCCTCCTTCTCTCCTCCTTTTCTCCTATTTTCCTTACCTTCTTCTAGACGACTGACCGACAAAAACCCTCAGGAAGTCATAGAAACTGCAGAAATTTATAAAATTCTCAATGATAGAATTATCACTTCTGAAAGCAGTATTGAATATTTATTGAGATATAAAAACAAATCATCTGAACATGATGCATGCATACCTGGAAAAGAAATTTCTAATCTTCCTACTATGTTAAAAAAGTATAAAAAGAAAAAATCTTAGCATTTTTTTATTGTTTTTTAGAGTGAGGGAGTGTCATCCAGGCTTTCTCAGGAGTCCAGTAAATTGTTATAATACTTTATTGGAATCATAAAAGGGAACAACATTATGTATTTTATGTATTTAAAATAAATATTTTATTGAATAATAAAATTATATAAATATTTTTTAAATAATTAAAATAATTATTATATTAATTTTATTATTAAGTAAATTATTTATTACATAAAAATATATTATATTCTATAAAATCATGGCACATTTTTATGTATTTAATATTTATAAATTAATAATTTATTATTTTTAAAAATATATTATAAGTGTAATGATAAAAATAACCTATAATGTAATTAAAAATTAATTAATAAAATTTATATATTAAATAAAAACTTGTCATATATTATTATCCATAAATATTGGGAACTTTTTTTACCCTTCACTGTGTCAGAAAAATTATTAAATAATTTAAAACACTTATTTAATAAAATGGTATTCAAATTCTCACTTTAAATTAGTAATATCTTTAAATTAATTATTTGTTTCAATTAAACTAGTTATTGAATAACTTAAATAGTTAAAACAGTTAATTAATTTTGCTTTATACTGGATTAAATTAATTACATGAATTTTTGTGTGAAAATAATTTTATTTGTTTTAACTAAACCCTTTACATCTCACTGTAATACCTGTTTTGGATTATTTTACTCAAAGTTCTTATGTTTCAGACTTACTTAGTTACTGATTATTTTATTTAATTGTTTTGGGAACTTATGGTGGGAAAACTGGTTACTTACTCACAGGTTTAGTTTATTGTTTCATTTTTTTCTCTTAATTTTTATGTTTTAATTAAATTCTTTTGTCTTCTTGTTTCACATTATTAATAATTTGTTTATACATTATTGTGGCGCTTCAGAGGTCCCCTTGCCTATAAAAAGGCCTTGGTTGTCACCTTTAGCTTCCATCACTTACATTACTTATATTAATTTAAATACTTTATTATTTTTTTGACACTACAAGTCTTATAAAAAATATTAGGGGGTGTCAGTTCTGGCAAATCCGCACTTACAAATCCGCACTTAAATTTGACCAAATCCGCACTTAAATAAGTGCGGATTTCCAAAACACACTAGCCCCAATACTGGTGGATTTCAAAATGAAATAAGTCACTTATTTCACTCAAATCCGCACTTTCTCAACCAAAAGTGCTGATTTCACCATCAAGTCCCATTTCACTGATTTGTCAGCATCATCCCATTCATACGCAGCACTCCGCAGAATAACACTTCATAACTCAAAACATCGTACATCACTTACATCTTCATATCATATCATATAAGAGTTATGCCTTCCTCACTTTCAAATCGTGATAAATTACATAAAGCAATGACTTTCATGGCTCTTGAACTGCTCTTGGACTCTGATTGCGATTCTGATTCTGATCTAGAAGAAGATTTTGTCTTTTTATCAAAAATGGCCACGAAACGTTACCTTCTTCCCAGAAAGCCTCAAGTACTTCATACCCCCAAGTACACCATCCAAACACTTCTTAACCTATCTACACCCAGTTTTAGACAGCTGTTCAGGACTTCTCAGGAATGTTTCCTTAAATTGCTTGAGCTTATTCAGGATCATCCCATATTTCACAATAATTCTCAAAAAGAACAACGACATCCTTCAATTCAATTGGCCATCACACTATGTCGTTTGGGTTCAAATGGTAATGGAGCCGCTTTGAAACGTTTAGAAAATGTCTTTGATTTAGGGTATGGTTCAGTTAACACTTATACCAAACGATGTATCACTGCCATCAACTCCTTGGAATCTCAACTTCTCACCTGGCCAACAAAAATGAAATCGCATATTTTCAGCAAACGCATATTTTTTCAGTCACTCTCTTTTTTTTCTTCACTCATATCCGTTTTCTCCTCTCTTCCTACATCACTCAATCAATTTCACTTATATTTCTTTTTTCTCAACTCATCTCTCCAGGTAAGTCATTTTATTCTTTTTAAACAGAGTGTGAAAATAGGAGGATGAACTCTGTTCTTCGGGCGAAGAACAGAGTTCACTTCCATTCACTTATATTTCTTTTTTCTCAACTCATCTCTCCAGGTAAGTCATTTTATTCTTTTTAAACAGAGTGTGAAAATAGGAGGATGAACTCTGTTCTTCGGGCGAAGAGCAGAGTTCACTTCCATTCACTTATATTTCTTTTTTCTCAACTCATCTCTCCAGGTAAGTCATTTTATTCTTTTTAAACAGAGTGTGAAAATAGGAGGATGAACTCTGTTCTTCGGGCGAAGAACAGAGTTCACTTCCATAAAATATTAGCTGAAAATGTAAAATTATTGTTTTTCCATCAAAGAAAATTCTTTAAAATTTTTTGTATTATTACATGATTGAGTTCTAATGCAGCGAGCATGTTGTTAGAGCATTATTGCCCCTCTTAGTAACTCAATCAAGTAATATATACAAAAAAATAACCAAATATTTAATATTCTTCCATAAATTTTTAATAAATAAATATGATATTTCAATTTATGAAATTAAAGTAATGGGCCCACGACCTTGTGTTGTATAAATGGTAATCATGATAACATTAATTTGTTTCATGGGGTTCCTCTAGCCTATACCTGTGGAAAGTCCCAAACCTAGTTTCTAGACTTGATCTGCATTTTGGCTTAAGGAATTGTCATTACTTTAAAAGTAGTATACTTGACATATCTTATTTATATATTAATTAATTTATGTAATTATATTAAATTTTGATGACTTTCACCCTTTACTTCAATAAAATGCAGGGGAGGGTATTGCCAATTTTTTAAATCTGACATGTGAAATTGATGACTTAGAAAAATTTGGTGGTACCCACCCCTTGTTTCAATAAAATGCAGGGGAGGGTATTGCCAATGTTTTAAATCTGACATGTGAAATTGATGACTTAGAAAAATTTGGTGGTACCCACCCCTTGTTTCAATAAAATGCAGGGGAGGGCATTGCCAATTTTTTAAATCTGACATGTGAAATTGATGACTTAGAAAAATTTAGATAAGCAAACTTATTGACTAGCAAGTAAAGATAGAAAATTTTTATTATACATTCAAATTTTTGTCAAAAATAACGTACTATATTCTTTTCCTTTTATAAGTCAGCATATAAGAAAATATTACCAAAATTAAATTAACTAGAAAAACAATTTATCAATTGAAAAGGTCAAGTAATTTTTTAATGTCCTCATAAGATTGGCCATTTTTAACACATTCCATAATGAAATCTTTTTTTTTAAAACTCTCTTGTTTTTCCAATTCACAAGTAGCCATTTCTCTTTGAAATTGACGGTCATTTACTCTTTCCATCTGCTCTACCTCAAATTTTTTTTCTTCCAAATCTAAGGCTTGCTGATCTTTCCTTAGCATATGATCAAACTTCATCTTCTCAAAGTCAAGGGCATTATTTGCAATAGTTGATTTCGCTGAGAAAATTAAATTGAAATAAATAAATAAATGAGTTAATGATTAAGATATATAGTAAACAAAACTTACTTATATCTTGATCTTCTTCAAGTAAAGGTGTGTTGGGAGGATTATAGGAAGGTTTGGATCCAGAGGGTATATGCTTAGTAGTATCGTGTAGAAACCAAGGGTTTACATCAACTCGGGTGCCAAAAAGATTATCCATTTCCTCATAGAAAGGACACATGACATTGAGCTTTTTGGAAACAGTAGTAGTTCCAATCTCCAAATCATCATCGTCAATACCAAATCCAGTTTCATTTGCAGCATGATGAGCCTTTTTATATTTTGATTGGTAACTCTTAAATCTCTCCTTCATTTGTTTAGGATTGATATCGATTCTCTCCCTTGTTTTCTTCCTTACTTCATTGGCCATCAATAAGTAGCCATTAACCTTTGAAGAAGGTGGACATCCAATACGAGTGGACTTTTCACATCCAAAACATGCTTCAAAATTTTATTTTATTTTAAGGAAGTTGATTATGATGAGATAATCATCCTTTTTAAGCTGACCTGAACCTGACTTTGATTTTTCAGGTGTAGGGCTTGCTTTACGAGGGGACTTTTGTGACGAAGCAGATTTTTGAGTTACCTTTTGAGATTTGGAATGTCTGGGAGGCATTATGAAACTGGCACATAACAAGAAAAAAGATTAAAAAGTAGAAGAAATAAGTAAAAAAGAATGTAAACATGCCTGGTCAAAATATTGAAAATGTCAGGAAGGGGTGTGTGCCGAGGATTGATGGGTAGGTAGCGAGGAAGGTCAGTGTGTCACATGTGACAGGGATGGGGTAAGAAAGGAAGGGATGTTTTGTGGCCAAAATGTGGTTGTGAAAAAAAACGGGAAAAAAGTGCTGATTTGAGGTCATAACTGACACCCTTTTTTGAAATAAGTGACTTTTTTGCAAAATTTAAGTGCTGATTTGTAAGTGCTGATTTGGTTTGAAATCCGCACTTAATTTAAGTGCGGATTTGCCAGAACTGACACCCCCTATTATATAAATAAATCCAAGGTTGCTTTAAGTCTGTTAGTAATTATAGTTGATATTTAAGCAGAATAAAAAATACTTACATGATCAAAATATCTTTTTAAACCAATAAAATTGTCTTGTCAATAGTCCCAAAAGTTGTTGTTGCATTGCCTTAAATAATCCTTTAATCTTTTATTTATTATTATTATTATTATTTTCCCTTTATTCCTTCTTCCTCTCTTCTTCTTCTTCTTCTTCTTCTCATTTTTCTAGACAACCGGCCAACATTTTTGGTGGTTTTCTGCCTCCAGGGAGGTCTGGCTGCTTCTAGGTGGGCTCCTGCCTTGGTTATGGAAGGCTGGGGACCATTTATAGAGGATTTTTATTCAACTTGTTGCTGTGAATAGATTTTTTAGGTGGTGGTCTGTGTGAACATACTGAATAAGACAGTTTGGGGCAACCTTAATTATCATACCACCATTTGGTAATTATATCATTGTTTCTCACTCAGTATTTACTATTTTTTGGATACAATTGGCTGTGTTTTTTTCAAGGTTAGTTCTTCATTTAACTCAACTTTGACAACTGGTTTCTCTGGTGTAGCTTTGTAACCTGCATCAAGTATTATTTCTGTTTTCTGTGCAACAAGTGCACAGTGTTTTTGTTTTTCTGCTGTTGATCTTTCTGCATTTCTGGTTTCTGGTTCTTTGGTTCTCAGTGGTCTGCTATTAGCTACTGTCTTGACTTGTTAAGGAGTCAAGAATTGTGTTGGAAGGGTTATAGTTACAGTCTCTAATTTGCTGTAGCAAATAAATCTCACCTGGTGTTTCTCAAAGGGACAGGGGTTTTTCTCTCCAGTTTTACTCCAACTCCCTTGGTCAAGGCCTATAGCTAGTACTATAGGATTGTCTACAACAATGGGGTTTACATATTTTTGACAAATACTCAAATTTACCTCAAGACATTCTGCTAGTCCTTCAACACTTTAAACTGAGACTTTATGTTTTTTTTGGTTTTCTATGGGATCTGTTAGCCCATTAAGACTTAAAACTTAATATTTAAGAATAAATTTCAAGATTTTAAAATCAGTTGAATTTATGGTCCTCCATTACCTTAAAATGGCAAGCCATCATTCTGTGGTCTACCATGACTCAAAACCGGAAATTAATTTCTCTTTGGTCCAGCAAGACTATAAATTGGAATTCGATTAACTGTTTGGTTCCTCAAGGCTTTTAACTTGGAATGTTAATCTATTTGGTCTAATCATTTCAATAATTTTTAATTTATCACTGGTTCATCAGTACTCACACTGAAACTCACTCATTTGTAAAACTCAATCATTGATAGATATGGTGCAACTAACTTTAGTAAATGAAGATGTCAAAATAGATCTTTTTTATTATGGTTAAATAAAGGTAGAGATTTCAAAGGGTTATTTTTAGAGATTTCAAAGGTGGATATGGTTATCCTGCACTATGGAGAGTGTATAGATGTTGGAAAATAGGGTGCCAACTGGGATGCACTCAAAGGCTGGACATAATGGTACTAAGAAATTCTGTTTAAATAAGAAGAATTCTGACATTTTTAAAGAGTTTTAAAGGGTTGGAAATTTATTTGAATGTTGTGATGCTGAATCTTTTGAATTTGAAAAGGTAGTTAGATTATTAGTGGGTCTTATTGGTAGACTATATTGGAGGAAGCTTGGAGGACCTTATGGAAAGAATGGAATCAAAGTATTTGGCTCAGTGGTGAGGAGAACACTCTCTCATGCTGTGACAATTATAGATTTTTAGAGGGGATTCTGAAGGAATTCAAAACTTGCTCTCAGTAGTGGAATCTTCACAAGGTAGATACAGTTTAATTCAAGTTTATATCAAAAAAATCCAGATAGAAAATAGGATCAACCAGAAAACACATTTAAAAGCACTAAAATAAGCAAATTTAAAATAAGATAAAAATGTGGAGGGGGTCTTTATTGTCTAAAAGGTATTTCCAGCTCTCCAACAGCAATGAAGGGTAGGAAACTCAAGATTTCAATATTTGTGTATGTATTAGATTTTTCTTATGCTTTACTCAATTAAAAGGTAATATTATAAATATTATTATTACTTTATAAATTGAAATACTTAATTGTAAATATTCAGAAATAGGTAATAGTAGTACTAGGGTTTTGTATATAAAATTGTAATAATGTAAAGAATGGAATGAATCAAAAACAGCCAAATTGAGGGGCCTTATATAGGCAAGAAGAGAGAGAAAAATATGGTACCACCTTCTACATACCAGAATATCACAGGAAAAAGTTCCCGCAATAAAATATTTCAAATTAAAATTTTTTCTAGAAGGAATGTTTCATATACAATATTTTCTGTATATGTCAATTTAAATAAAAAATATTTGATTTTTCTTTATTATTCAGTATCACCAAGCAGTATTTGGGGGAGACTTGCTAACAAGTCCTCAACTTTAAGTCAGATGGAACTCAGACTGGACTCAGAATGAACTCAGACTTGACTCAGACTGAAATTTACTTTAAACTCATCTTGAGCTCTTAACCAAAAATGGATGAGTCTGTTCTGGAATAATAGTGAAAGTTTAATGAATAATTTATAGAAATAATAACAAGGAAAGATTAATAATCTGATCCATTCACAGAATTTTCTTCATAAAACTCATTTTTATTTTCATTTTGAATTTCACTTGATCATTAATAAGACTGAAAATTATACTATTTATTTCAAAAACATTTTTTTGAACCTCTCTAATGATTTTATTCTATTTTTTTTGAAAAAATATAAAATAAGATCAGTGGTTCTTTTTATTGATAACTCCTTTTAACCAAGAATATGAAGCTTTTATTTTTTAATTTAAACCATATTACTTGATTTTTTTTTTGTATTTTTATTATTTCTGATTATGAAATATAATTATTTTCAATTAAATGGATTTATTTAAGAAACATACTGAACCATCAAAATTCTCAAGTTCTTATTCTAGAAAACTGTGAAAAGACTCATAATTAAAAAATATAAAAGATAGAAATATGTTTTCCTAATTTCTGTTTAAATGAAGTCCTCTAAAAGCTTCTTTACACTAAGCACTAATAATTGATAATAAGTTTAATTATATGTCTAGAAAGAAGTATAATTCTTATACCAGTAAATTTTAATCCAGTTTTTTACATTTTTGTATGCAAGAAGATGATTAAAATAAAGAAGAAATATCTTTTTGCTTTTTTTTTACTATTGAATATTCAAATAATTAGAATTTTTCTAATTTAAATTTATTCAATGTAATACATATATGATATTCTGGAACTCTTCATGATGTATTTTATTAAAATTCCTTGTAAATATGGTTATTTGGTAGAGTAATCTCATGAGTTGAAATAATTAATCACTACTTTTGAATTTTCCATATGAAAGACAAAAATTCAAGCTAGATTTAAAAATTTAAAGATAATAAAAACAAAGTAGCATAAATCTATTTAAACTTTAATTTTAGTGCTTGATTTTGCTTCAATGCTGTATTGTGGGATAATTTCAGTGTCAACCTGGGAATAAGCACCATATAATTTGCAAAGTGTTCTCATGTTAAAAAATGTGCTTCAGGTAAATATTTTGATTGTATTATTGTTCAAGAACTGAATTAAATAGGTAAAAGTGGTGCTTTTTCATAATTTTATCAGTTTCAAATTGAAAAACTATTATATGATATTCATTTTTTAAAAAAGGCACAATAGGTACTTTAGATTATACCCATGTAGAAAAGCAGCTGTAAAGGCAATCATTTTTTGATTAAAAATAATATTATTCCATATTTTAAATTAAAAGAAAAAATATTTAAATTCTATGGTGTTGAAAAATAAATTAAATGAAACATTGCAGGTACGCTTTTTTAGTCATTAGAATTAAAGTTTTGATAGGATTAATTCACATCTGAACACTACACACAATTGTAAAATTAAATATATGGGTTCAAGATTTATCAATGATTTATTGGAATTATGATATTTATGCTTATTGGTAGATCTTATATGATGTTTCTACTCAATTTCTAAGTGTATGAAAAAAAATCCCTTTGAAATTTTATTTAAACAGAAGAATTTAAAAATAGTCTTGAAATTGGCCTTATCACAAAGCAATTGTCAGCCAGGCTACTAGACTTAACCGGTAAAATAATTGATTATTTTACTGAGTTGAAGCCATGCCCCTTCTTCTTACTAATAATTAATTTTCTACTTAAGTATTAATTACAATAAACTAGTTAAGTACAATAAGTAGTATAAATAATTAGTGTAAATAAAATTTCCCCTACAATTTTACTCCCTAACACCGTTCTCAATAGTATAAGTCAATGGGAATAAAATTTAATAATAAAATTATAATAAAAAAACTTTAAAACAATTATATTACCTCAGTGAGAGATCTGGAATCCCGTGAAAGTAATATAATTAATTAATTATTGTGTAATTAATTGTGAAATTCCAAGGAACTCAAACTTTATTGCTAATAAATTTGATGCCCTTGTTGACTTACCAATTTATTTATTTCTTATGTCAGATATGTACTCCTTTTTTTTGTTATCCTTTTTCTCACACTCTTACAGTATATGGTGTAAATTCTGTATATTTTATTCCCTCATGTTTTGCCTATAAAAGGCCTCTTACTTTGTGCTTTTAAGAACATTCATTCATTACTTTACTTTATTATTACACTTACAATACAACACTTATTTCTATATTTTATAAAATTAGTATTTACAATAGCGTAATTCTAGTCTATAATCTATATTAATATTTAAAATCTACCTCTTATATTTGAGTAAATTAATCATATTGATTTAGAAATACGTACTTTTTGTTGAGAGACCATTAAAACCCTTAAAACCCTCCTAAAAACCTCGAACCAATCTTCTAGACCAAAAGGACCCCTTGAAAATTGGAGGCCTTCCCAAAGTATCGACGGCGCAACATTATTTGAGGAGTAAATCAAAGGGACCATCGGCGTTTGAGTACCTGTAAGGACGAGAGAGCGACAAAAACAACAAACGTCATACGTCATGTTACAAAAATTTTGCTGCGAACGGGAATTGAACCGCGCTCCAAAAATTAGGTTCATATACTGAATAAACGTCGTATATATCTTGGTAATTATTGATATTACTATTTGTGAGTTACTTTGCACTCTTCATTTGCTACGTATTTCCTTTTACTCAGCACTCTGTAAGTGGCATTAATTTGCTCATTTTACAGGGGGAGGTGTCTGGTAATTTGGATTTAATTTTATTATTATATTTTTTTTATTTTTCATGGTTGACAATAATAGAGAAATAGTGTTCTTAGTCCCAGAAGTAATAAACAATTATATTTTAATGTTAATTATTATAATTTTCAGTTGACATTTTGTCCTGATTAATTTAAATTTTAATTGTTTCAGTTGACAAATTGTCCTGACAATAATTTTTTTTTAATTAATAAAAATTCATATTTAATTACTTCAGTTGACATTAAGTATTGGTAATAAATTAGTTTATTTAAATCCTGAAAATAAATAATTAAAATTATTAATAAAAATTTTTAATTTATTTCTTCAGTTGATTATATTATAATCCTGGTTTTAAATTATATTTGAATTAATAAATTAATTTTATTTAGTTGATTTTTATCCTAAAAAGATTTTTTTTATTATTTTTATTTTATTTCTGTTAAATAAAAATTAAAAATAAAGACTAATGCATCTTATTGTCTCTTTTCTTCATTTCAGTTAAATCTTAAAATGACTGACCAAAGTGGCTCTGCTGCACGTGAACAGGAACAAGACTTGATTGATTATGATGAGCCTACTTCTGTAAGTTCTCCTTTAACAAGAAGAATTTCTCAGATTAATAAATCCTTACCCCATACAGGATGTGGAGATGGAAGAAGTGGAAATCCTAGTAGACACAACTCAGGATCAGAAGCCTGTAATAAAACCACCAGAAGAACTTCCAAAAGGATTCAAGATAAAAAAGATGCCATTGCCTCAACAGGTAAAGAATCTTTCAAATCACATAAAGGAGCTAAGGACAGAAAACTTGAAAGTAAGGGCAAGGGTAGATGCTCTGGAAGAAAAGGTGAAAAAGATAGATACCTTTCTTCAAGAGAAGAAGAAACCTCTTCCCCCCAGGGATCATCAACAATTGGCTCCCCAGTCCCAAGAGAAGGTGTAAGTGTCCAAGTGGCAGTGGGACTGGTTAAACACTCAGTGGGACAACCTGTCTCAAAATCAGCATCAGTTACCTCAGGCAGGTCAGTCAATACCCAGCCAGGCCAACCCCACACCTCCTCACCCCTATCAAGGAGGCAAAAGAAGAAGAAAGCCCAATATGGTCATACCCAGCAAACCTTGGTAAGCCCCTCTATTGATTCTCAAGTGCCATTTCTTGTAGCTGATTCTGTTCCTTCAGGTAAATCTGAGAGGGAAGAAGAGACCTTGAGACCAGTAGAGGCTGGGAGCAGTAGACAAATAACTCATGTATCTAATCCATTACTTTTAATTGCTACTTCAATGATTAACCCTGATATGACTGTAATTGATGAAACTCTTGACCCTGAGTTTTATGAGAGTCTGGAAAGTTACTCAGTTTCCTTATTGAGAAACACTCCAGATGTAGCAAAGATTAATGATGAGTACTTGAGAGATATTATTGAAAAACAGAATCATATTATGAACAATATGCAATTAACTCAGAAGTTTAATGGTTTATTAACTGAGCAAGGGTATCAATCCTTAAGGAGTGAATTGCAGAAAGTTTCTGATGATTTGTTTAACTATAAGGCAACTCATGAAAAGAAGATTTCTTTGTGGCAAAATATCAAAAATGATTCGTCTAAATTAAAAGATACTGTATCTATCTATTGTGAAGAGCTGGAGATAGATAAGATGAATCTGAAGAGATTGAATGACCATTATTCATCTTTTCAAAATAAAAATCAGTTACCTTTTGCAACTATCAATGAGAGTTTGTCTAGTCTTCCAAGAATGAAAACAAGACTAACAACCATTGAAGAAAAATTGAACTTATTGTCGAATGACCAGAAATATTCTGACATTTCTGTGAAGGAACATATAGTGCAGGATGCTCAAATATTACCTGTGGCTAGTTCATCTAAAGTAAAAATAGTTCCAGAAATACCTGTTGATACAACTGAGTTTCCATCAAAAATTGATGATGCACCAGGATCTTCAAAAGAAGGATTAAACAATGATATTACATCCCAATTGGAGAAGTAACAGCTGCTTCTTACTCAGAAACAAGCTAGTACTAAGGAGACCTCTTCAAATCAAAAGAATTGGCCAAAACTTGACCAATACCCTACATTTAATGGTGATTCTTCTTCTGATTGGCAACAATTTATTTGCAGAATTGATAACTTGAAAAACTCTTACAAACTCCCAGATGAAGAAGTTGTGTCTAAGTTAATTTCTTTATTTACCAATGTAGCCCTCATGTGGTATGAATCTGTCCTATTAGCTGGGAATGATTACTCATGGGAAGATTGGAAGAAATTAATTAAAGCACAATTTGGGGGCTCCAAGTTTAGGATGGCTCAACAAAGGCAGTAAGAGGAAACTAAATATAGTTCTTCTACTGATAAACCTATTGAGTTCTTAATAAAACCTGTTAAAATCTTAATAGCTATGGACCCAAAAATGAAGTTTAAGTTATTGAAGGACAGGATCCTTTATAAATTACCAATGTCTTTGAGAGACTTGATAGTGGCTAGGACTGAGTCCACCAGGGAACCTTCTTCTTTCATCAATACCTGTAATGAGATTCTTCTAAATAACAAGTATGATGCCAGAAGATTCATTCCTAGAACCACTTGGGAAAAACCCTCAACTTTTCAACAGAAGCATCTGGAAAAGGTTGGGAAGCCTTGTCAGCCAGGCTATTCCAGGAGTCCAGTAAATGATATGTAACTTATAAAACCTGAAAGAGTGGGTTAGAATTGTATTTAATGAATATAAATTAATATTTAATTGCATAATAAAATTATATAAGTATTTTATTATATACAAGTGTTATATTAATTTTATTGGTTATATAAATTTTTATATACATTTAAATTGAACATAATATAATATATTCTACAAATAATGGCGCATTTTTATGTATTTAATAATTATAAATATACATTTGATTAATTGAAGAACATATATTATAATTATAAGTGTAAAATTGACTTATAATATAATTAAATTAATTATTTGAATTCATATATTAAATAATACCTTTCATATAATACTAAACAATAATTAATGACGCTTCTTTTGACCCTTAATTGTGTCAGGAAAAACCAATTAATTAATTTATACAAAATTGAGATTAATTACATGTTTTGTTGCGTCAAAGTATTTTTTGTTTCACTTAAAATATCCTTAAATCAGACTGTACCATCTGTTTGGAATTATTTTTCTCATAGTTCCTAAGTTCCAATCTTGTTTAGTTATTCACTATTTTTACTTACTGATTTGGGAATTAATGGCGGGAAAATTGGATTCTTAATTGGGGTTTTAATTATTTTTTTCATATTTTTCTCTACATTGTTAAGTTTCATTTATTCTATTCTAATTATTGTATTTACAAATATAGTGGCGCTTCAGAGAACCCATTGCCTATAAAAGGGCCTTGGATAATCCCCTGTAGCCTCATCACTTATTATACACTCAACAAATTAAATACAATTTTATTACGTTTATATTCTTTTTATTTAGTAATACAATTCTAATTAAAATTCTATATAACAATTTAAAGGTTGCTTTAAGTCTGATAGTAATTAAAAGTGTTTGCCGCGCAGAACCCTTACCTTAAATAATATTATTGTTAATAAAGCCTAAGTTTTTGTCATCTCTCAAGTTACTTGCCGTTGTTTTCCTTTTAAATAAATTAAATACTCTATTACAGTTTATTTCTTTTATTTTTCCCTTGTCCTCCTCCTTTTCTCCTCCTTTTCTCCTCTTTTCCTTACCTTCTTCTAGACAACTGACCGACAACTGGGGACCTTTCCAAACGACGACAACGATCAGGCGACGAACAACAAAATGCACGGACCACCTAGCAAAAACAAAAATTTTTCCGGACTGTGTTTCGAACTTGGGTTCGATCTCTTAGTTTTATATTATATTAATTCTTATATTATTTTGAAGTGATTTTTTGATCACTATAGTAAGTTCACCTTTGCACCTCTCACTCGTATTACTATATTTTTACTGCAATAACAGTGATTGTGGCTTAATTGCTGATTCACTGAGTGTAAGTGTTCAATTATTAATTTTTTTTTCCTAGTTGACCATTATAGAGTGTTAAATCCTCTTAGTCCTAGAAGAATTGACATTTTTTATTAATACAAATTGAATTATTAATTTAATTTTTTTTATATTATTAATTATTGTTAATTTTGGTTGACTTAAAAGTAACTTGTGCTTAGTCCCAAATATATTGCCATATTTAATATTGGTAATTAATTGGTTGAATTAACTTGATTGTTTCTTCCCAATTTAACCTTGCAATCCATTTTTTTTTTAAAAAAAAAAAAATTTTTTATAATTATTACTTTATATTGAAATTTTTTTTTCTATAATTTAATTAATAAAATTTTTTTTTATTTGGAGCAATTATTAACTAACTTTTATTATTTTTTTTAAAAATATAAGAAGTAAATTAAAATCTTCCCACTAGTATGTCCAAAAATTTGGCTGACAAAATGGATAACATGCAAGTGGATGAAATTGAAATTGACTATGATGCTGATACTGTAAGTTCTTCTAAAGTTGGACATAAAAAATCATATGCTAACACAAAGAATTCACATACTTCAGGATGTGGAAATGACAGGAAATGTAAACAAACCAAACCCCCTTCCCCCAGTACCACAGAAGGAAGTAAAGCCTCTAGTGCCTCAAGATGGTCTTCCAAAAGGCTTCAAAATAAAAAAGCTTCCTCTGCCACAACAAATCAGCAACCTATCCAGTCATATAAAAGAGTTGAAGACAGAAAATATGACGTACAAAGCAAAGGTAGACACCTTGTGGGATCAGGTTCAAGAACTCAGGAACCAGATTCAGGCCCAGGCCCCTCCTCAGTTGCCTCCAAATCAGCCTCAGTTTCACGCTCAACCTTCACAGCCACCCAGCTCAACCATCCAAAATCCAAATACTATGGAAGTAGAGCAATGGAAATGGGATTATCTAATGAGTCACTACCAACAGAATGTGCAACACCCTCCTCATCATCAGCCTGGCCCATCCAGAACACCCAATTTCCATCCACCTCCTCATCCCTACCAACAAGGCAGGAGAAAGAAGGCCCAAGCACAATCCCAAACCCAGTCCCAGGGGAAGTTTCCTCCTCTGCAATGGTAAGTAATTTGGTTGATAGTCACTTGGGTATGTTTTCTAATAAATCTTCTTCTGCAGGTAATATTATTGAACATGGTGAAAGAACAGTTAAACCTGTTAAAAGACAGCTTCCTGTAACTAGTAGCCCTATTGATGTAATCAGCAAATTGTCATTTGATGAACCTTTACATTTAACTTCTACATCTTTAATTAATCCTTCTCTTGCAATTAAAAATGATTCTGTTCCACCTGAAATCTATACCTTAATTGAAAAAACTTCTGAGGAAATATTGAAAGATACCCTTGATTTTAATGTTGTAAAAGACAAACATGTGAGAGATGTGTTAATCCATGAAAATGATAGATTAAATAATTTACACTTGCAATGTAAAGTGAGTTCTTCTGTACAAGATACAGCTTATTTAAAAATCAAAGAAACCTTGAATATTGTTCTTAGTCAACAAAAACAAATAAGAAGTGACCATAGAGCTATCTCAGATAGAAATATCAGTCTACATAAGACCTTGAGTGAATTGAAACCCCTTATTGAGGAAAATTATTCATTCAAGAATGAAATAAAATCTCTGCAAAATGAGTTTAAAAATCTAAAAAATGATTTCAATGCACTAAGTACCAAACACTCAGTTTCTGAGGACAGAAATGTTCTATCTCTTGCAAAAGTAAATGACCAGATGTCTGAAATTCCAAGAATAAGAAACTATGTGTCTGACCTACAGGAAAAGTTCTCAACCTTAACCATCAATAATGAATTAAATGAGATTTCTGTTGATAAGCTACATAAAAATAAAGGGAAAAAACCTGAGCAAAGTTCATCCTTTATTCCTCATATTTCAACCATTAAACAAACTGACAATGAGTCTGTAAAATCTTTTGCTACTAGCAAAAAATCTTGTGATGGTCATGCACCAGCTGTTTCTGTAAATAATGAAATTTCTGAACACCTGGCTAAACTTCAAGAATTATTAATAATGAATAATTCAAACCAAAAAGTGGACCATCCCAGTAGTCAGAATAATTGGCCTAAGTTAGACCAATATCCTACCTTTGATGGTGATTCTTCCTCTGATTGGCAACACTTTATCCAAAGAATTGATAATTTAAAGAGATCTTATAAACTACCTGATGAGGAAATTGTTTCTAAGCTAATTTCTTTATTTTCCAATGTAGCCTTGATGTGGTATGAATCTGTTCTTTTAGACAACAATCATTATACATGGAATGATTGGAAATCCTTGATTGAGAATCAGTTTGGTGGTTCAAAATTCAGGTTAGCTCAGCAGAGACTGTATGAGAATACTAGATATGTATCCTCCTCTGTTGAAAAGCCCATTGTTTTTCTGATGAAAATAACTAAAATCCTTAGAGCAATTGATCCAAAGATGGATTATGATATTTGGAGAGATAAAATCTTGTATAAATTACCAAATTCTCTTAGGGATTTGATTGTGGCTAGAACTGAGCATGTAAGGAAAAATTCTTCTTTCATTAATATCTGTAATGAAGTACTACTCAACCATAGATATGAACCAAAGAATTACCTTAGTAAATCTTATAATGATCAGAATAAAACTTCTACAAAACTCCCAGAAAAATCTGGTAAACCCTTTGCCCCAATTGCACCTAAAAAATATGCAACAAATACTTGTAATAAGTGTAACAAACCGTGGCAGAAGGGTCATGTTTGTGACAAGAAAATTCATCTTGTTGAACAAAATGAAAACACTGATGAAGTTGAACTTGATTTCAATAATTCTTCCAGTGACTGTGAAAGTAATATCTCCTATGACAATGAATCTGTTAAAGATGTTTTAATGTTGGAACATGATGTCCATTATTTAAATAATATATCTGAAGATTGTGTATTGAATTTATCTTCAGTAGAAAATGCTGAGATAATTAAAGATATTACTAACAATTCTATTCCTATATCCCCTTTAAAAGCACCTGTTATCATTAATGGTAAAAATGTTGATGTAGTTCTTGATTCTGGTGATGGAGGAAGTGTAGTATCTGAAAAAGCTTTGGCTTCAGTGGATAAGGAATATTTGAGTAAATTATTACCCATAACTTCTGAAAAATGGAGAGGGTATGGTTCTACCTTATTTCCTATTGGCAAATTCAAAACCTCTGTATTCTTCAAATATAATAATGGTTTTGTCAGAGCTATTTGTGAGTTTGTTGTCATGAAAAATGATAATTTGAGAAATTGGTTTATTATGGGAAATGATATTTTAACCATGTTTGGTGTGAAACTGGACCCAGCAAATAATTGCTTTACCTTAGGAATGAATAGGAAAAGGAAATTCAAAATTTACTCTCCTAGAACTTCTGGGCATTTGTTGAAATCTTGTAACTCACTGATCCAGTGTAAAGGTAGAACAACAACAGAAATGGATGATTTATTACATGAAATAAATACCGCTTCTTTTGGTGATCAGTTGACTAGTGAACAAAAGGATTCTATTGTTGCCTCTATTACCTCTTTCCCTATGGCTTTTGCTCATGGTTCTCATGTCTTGGGAATTGTTCAGGAAGAAATGAAAATTACCTTATCCTGTAATTTGAGTGATATTCCTCCTACCCTTAAGAAAAAACCATATCCTGCTTCTCCATCAAAAAGAAAAGATATTGAAGATAATATTGAAACATTATTGAAAATGAATATCATTGAGAAAGTGGATGTCACCCCCAAATATTGTGTCATCTCCCCAGTCTTGATTTCTTATGAAAAAGATAAAGCTAGATTATGTGGAGATTACAGAGCTTTAAATACTTATACTGTTGATGATATTTATTCTTTACCCAGAATTAATTCAATACATGCTACCTTGCAAGGTGCAAAATTTATTAGTTGTCTGGATGGTAATAAAGGTTATCATCAAGTTCCAGTTGAGAAAAATTCTCAAAATTTTTTTCTTATTGCTACTCATATGGGAATATATAAGTATGTTAGGATGCCATTTGGCCCTAAAAATGCTCCTTCAGTTTTCCAGAAAGTTATGGATAACACTTTCCATCAAGAAATTATTGAAGGTTGGCTCATGGTTTATATTGATGATATTATTGTTTTTTCTAAAACTTTTGATGAACATATGATTCACTTGAATAGAGTTTTCCAAAAAATGGATGAAATCAATATGACCTTATATTTAAAAAAGTGTAAATTTGGTTTTCAATCTTTGAAAGTCCTTGGCCATGTTGTGTCAGGCTTACAAATTTGTGTGGACCATAATAAAGTTGCTGCCATTCAAAATGTAAAAGCACCAACTTCTGTAAGAGAAATCCAAAGTTTTTTGGGTATGTGTGGCTATTATAGACAATATATTAAAAATTATCAGGTCATAGCCTTGCCTCTTACAAAACTGACCAGAAAAGATGTTGCTTTTCTCTGGAATAATGATTGTCAAAAGATTTTGATACATTAAAAAGTTGCTTAATGACAGCCCTTATATTGGCTCTTCCAGATTTTAACAAGCCATTTGTCCTTTATACAGATGCTAGCTTTATTGGTCTGGGTGCTTCCCTTCACCAAAAGCAAATTATTAGTGATAAATCTTCAGAGGTTGTAATTTGTTATATTTCAAGAACCTTAAGAAATAGTGAATTGAAATAGGGTGCCACTCAATTGGAGTGCTTAGCAGTTGTTTGGGCTCTTGAGAAGCTTCATTACTATTTGGATGACCAAAAATTTGAGTTGGTAACTGACTGCAGTGCTGTAAAATCTCTCTTAAACCTAAAGACACCTAACAGACATATGTTCAGGTGGCAACTTGCTGTTCAGGAATACAGAGGAAGGATGACTATTATCCATAGAGCTGGAAATGTTCACTCTAATGTTGATATGCTCTCCAGATTGCCTCTGCCAAATAATGACTCAAATCCTGCTTATGTACCTGAAGATGATACTGTTCATATCCATGGTATATTTATAGTTGATATGGAAGAGGAGTTATTACAGTTAATACTGGATTCATATGATAAAGATTCTGATTTAAATAAATTAGTTACTATTTTGAATGATCCTAAGAATGCTTCAATTCAAGCATTAATAAAAACTCTTCCTGCAAAGTACCAAAATGCTTTAAATAAAGGAAAGTTCTCTATTGAAGATGGTTATATATATTATAGAAGGAAGCTTACCAATGTAATTGTTATTCCTCCTTCAATGAAAGAAACTATCCTCAAACTTTGTCATGATGACATATTAGCTGGACATTTTGATCTTGAAAAAACATTGATTAGAATCAAAAACACTGCATGGTGGGCTAATATGTCTGAAGACACAAAATTATATGTTGAATCTTGTGATTCCTCCCAAAAATCTAAAAGGTTAACAGGTAAGAGAGCAGGGTTATTACAACATATTGAAGCACCTAGTGCTCCCTGGAAAATCATTAATATGGATTTTGTCACCGGTCTTCCTGTTGCAGGTAAATACAGCTTTAACTCTTGTTGGGTAATAGTGGATAGATTCACAAAAATGTGCAAATTTATTCCAACCCACAAAGATGTATCCACCAAAGAATTAGCTTTCTTATGGTGGTCTTACATGTTTAACATTATTGGTTTTCCAAAAGCCATTATCTCTGATAGGGATCCAAAATTCACTTCTGAGTTTTGGACCTCTTTGATGTATATTTGTGGCTGTGAGTTAAAATTGTCTACAGCTCACCATCCTCAAACTGATGGTCTAGCTGAAAGAATGATTCAAACTCTGGAAGATATGATTAGAAGGTATTGTGCCTTTGGTTTAGAATATAAGGACAATGACAGATTTACTCATGATTGGGTCACTCTTTTGCCTGGTCTTGAATTTGCATATAATAGCACTGTTCATTCTGTCACTGAGAGAAAGCCTTTTGAGCTTTGGTTAGGTTATTTCCCATACACTCCTGCTCAGATTCTCAATAATAAATTACCTAAGTTGGAACTATACCCTGGTGTAAAATCTTTTATGCAAATGCAACAGCTATGCAGAAAACATGCTCAGAGTTGTATTGATAAAGCATTTGAATATGAAAAGAAAAGATGGGATAAATCCCATAAAGAATACACATTTAAAAAGGGTGATGAAGTGTTGATCTCTACTTTCTATTTCAATTTACAAGGTAACCACAAATTAAAAGATCCTTTTGTAGGACCATTTGTTGTTAAAAGAATGGTTGGTGATAATGCAATAGAAGTTTTATTTTATTCTCCATATGATAGGAAACATCCTGTCTTTCCCATTTCTTTTCTTAAGCCTTATACTTCCAACAGTGACTTATTTCCAAAAAGAAGAGGAAGACCTACGAAGAACCCTCAGGAAGTCACAGAAACAGCAGAAATTGATAAAATTCTCAATGATAGAATTATCACTTCTGAAAGAGGTACTGAATATTTATTGAGATATAGTTACAAATCATCTGAACATGATGCATGGATACCTGGCAAGGAAATTTCAAATCTGCCTACTCTGTTGAAAAAATACAAAAAGAAAAAATCTTAGCATTTTTTTTTATTGTTTTTTTTAGAGTGAGGGAGTGTCAGCAAGGCTATTCCAGGAGTCCAGTAAGTGATATGTAACTTATAAAACCTGAAAGAGTGGGTAAGAATTGTATTTAATGAATATAAATTAATATTTAATTGCATAATAAAATTATATAAGTATTTTATTATATACAAGTGTTATATTAATTTTATTGGTTATATAAATTTTTATATACATTTAAATTGAACATAATATAATATATTCTACAAATAATGGCGCATTTTTATGTATTTAATAATTATAAATTTACATTTGATTAATTGAAGAACATATATTATAATTATAAGTGTAAAATTGACTTATAATATAATTAAATTAATTATTTGAATTCATATATTAAATAATACCTTTCATATAATACTAAACAATAATTAATGACGCTTCTTTTGACCCTTAATTGTGTCAGGAAAAACCAATTAATTAATTTATACTAAATTGAGATTAATTACATGTTTTTTTGCGTCAAAGTATTTTTTGTTTCACTTAAAATATCCTTAAATCAGACTGTACCATCTGTTTGGAATTATTTTTCTCATAGTTCCTATGTTCCAATCTTGTTTAGTTATTCACTATTTTTACTTACTGACTTGGGAATTAATGGCGGGAAAATTGGATTCTTAATTGGGGTTTTAATTATTTGTTTCATATTTTTCTCTACATTGTTATGTTTAATTTATTCTTTGATATACTTATTTTATTCTATTCTAATTATTGTATTTAAAAATATAGTGGCGCTTCAGAGGACCCATTGCCTATAAAAGGGCCTTGGATAATCCCCTGTAGCCTCATCACTTATTATACACTCAACAAATTAAATACAATTTTATTAAAATTTTATTCTTTTTATTTAGTAATCCAATTCTAATTAAAATTCTATATAACAATTTAAAGGTTGCTTTAAGTCTGATAGTAATTAAAAGTGTTTGCCGCGCAGAACCCTTACCTTAAATAATATTATTGTTAATAAAGCCCAAGTTTTTGTCATCTCTCAAGTTACTCACCGTTGTTTTCCTTTTAAATAAGTTAAATACTCTATTACAGTTTATTTCTTTTATTTTTCCCTTGTCCTCCTCCTTTTCTCCTCCTTTTCTCCTCTTTTCCTTACCTTCTTCTAGACGACTGACCGACAAGCCTCTTGCCCCTGTTGCACCTAAAAAGTATGCAACAAACACTTTTTTCAAGTGCAACAAACCTTGGAAGATGGGCCATGTTTGTGACAAGAAGATAAATCTTGTAGAACAAACAGAGGAGCATGCTGATGACACAGTAGCATTGAATGATACTTCCAGTGATTGTGCCAGCAATATTTCATATGAATCTCAACAAGAAATTTTGATTCTGGAAGAGGATATCCATTATTTAAATACTATTGATATTGATAATAATGATTTATCTACAGTTGAAGATGCTGAGATCATAAAGAACATTGAGGATAGCTCAATTGTTATTGCCCCTCTCAAGGCACCAGTCTTGATCAATGGAATTAGCATTGAAGTTGTTCTGGATTCTGGAGCTGGAGGAAGTGTAGTATCTGAAAAAGCAGTTGCTTCAGTGGATCAAGACTATAAATCAAAACTGAAGCGTATCATTTCTGAAAATTGAAAAGTATATGGCTCTGTTTCGTCCCCCATTGGTAAATACAAAGCCACAGTGTTTTTTAAATATAACCATGGTTTTGTAAAAGCTATTTGTGATTTTGTTGTCATGAAAAATGATAATTGGAGCAATTTGTTTGTTGTAGGGATAGATATTTTAACCAATTATGGCATAAAATTGGATCTTTCAAACCAATGTTTCACAATGGGGATGAATGGGAAGAGAAAATTTAAGATTTCCTCCCCTAAAAAATTATTGAAACAAGAATTGAACACATGTAACTCTGTGGTTCAATATAAAGGAAGATCTACAAAAGAGATGCATGCCCTTATTTCTGAAATTGACAATGCCTCTTTTGAAAAACAACTTTCTGGTGAGGATAAAGATTCCATCATTAACTTGTTAAAGTCTTTTCCTATGGCCTTTGCTCATGGGTCACATGAACTGGGATTAGTTAAAGAGGAAATGAAACTTTCATTGTCTTTTCCATTAACTGATATACCACCTAGTTTAAAGAAGAAGCCTTATCCTGCTTCTCCCACAAAAAGAAAAGATATTGAAGACAATATCTCTACCCTTTTGAAAATGAATATTATTGAAAAGGTAGTTGAAACACCTAAATATTGTGTTATCTCACCTGTCCTATTTTCTTATGAGAAAGATAAAGCCAGGTTATGTGGTGATTATAGAGCACTGAATACTTATACTGTTTATGATATCTACCCTTTACCTAGAATTAGCTCTATACATGCTACTTTACAGGGTGCTAAATATATCATCTGTTTGGATGGTAACAAGGGATATCACTAGGTACCTGTTGAGAAAAATTCTCAGAATTTTCTGATTATTGCTACTCATATGGGTACTTATAAGTATATTAGGATGCCTTTTGGCCCTAAAAATTCCCCTTCAGTTTTTCAAAAAGTCATGGATAACACATTCCACCAAGATATAATTGAAGGATGGCTGATGGTTTATATTGATGATATCATTATATTCTCAAAAACATTTGAGGACCATCTTAACCACCTGTGTAAAGTGTTCCTGAAAATGGATGAAATAAATATGACACTTGCTTTGAAGAAATGTAAATTTGGTTTCCATTCTTTAAAAGTTCTTGGTCATGTTGTTTCAGGCTTACAGATATTTGTTGACTAAAACAAAGTGGAAGCCATACAACAGGTGAAGGCTCCTACTACAGTTAGAGAGCTCCAAAGTTTTTTGGGAATGTGTGGATACTATAGACAATATATTAAAAATTACCAAGTCATAGCTTTACCCCTTACCCAATTAACTAGAAAGGATGTTGCTTTTGTCTGGAATAGTGAAAGATAAAGAGCCTTTGACACTATGAAACACTGTTTGATGTCAGCACAAATTCTTGCTTTATCTGACTTTAATCAACCATTTGTTTTGTACACTGATGCCAGTTTCATTGGTCTTGGTGCTGCCCTCCATCAAAAACAAGTGATAAATGATAAAGTTTCAGAAGTAGTAATTTTATATATTTCAAGAACCTTGAGAAATAGTGAATTGAAATATGGTGCTACTCAATTAGAATTTTTAGCTGTAGTGTGGGCTCTAGAAAAGCTTCCACAGGGGGGAAAAAATGAGGACTTGTAGGCAAGTCATTTTTCAGGTTTCCTGAAGTAATCTGTGGAGTAATCTCTTGATGCTAAATTTGATGTCTAGATATAGGTGTATAATTTGTTATCAATATCTGATAATTTATGGGAAATCTCTACAACCAAACTTTTTTTCTTGGATGCAGATTTTGGAATGGAAAAATCTTTGAAACTCTAAAAAACAGATATCATCAAATTTCAGACAAGTTCAAATAATATTCTGCACTTTCTTCATGAAAAACACAAATTATTTCTATCAAAAGACCAATAACAGGAAAAAGTGCCATGCTATGATTTTTTAGAAAAAAAAGTCAAATATTATAACCTGTCATATTGTATTTTGCACTATTATTATTTTTTCATTAAACAAATGGATTACATATATTAAGGTAGAGATTCTTGTGCACTGAATTTACTATATCTGAGCCATAAAAATGACCATGTCCACATCTTTTCTAAAGTTTATTTGGTGTTAAGTAATGTTTGAAGTGTTTTCGAATTGCAAACTAGCAAGCATAATCCAAGAGCTATTTTATAATTTTGATCAAGATTAATTTTATTATTCTAATCAAGTCAATTTGACTTCAGCTATTGTCAAAAGGTTAGAAATTTTTTATGTTTCCTCAGTCAAATGATAGTATCAATTTTTTGATATCATTATTTCTCCTACTTCAGAAGTTTTTTTTTTTTTTGTTTTGTAAGATTAATAATAAAACTGAAAATTGTTTGCACTTTTAATATAGATATAGATTAGTCTTTATCATTATTAATATGAAACTCAAAATTCATGTTAGGAATATTATTTTTTATGATTTATTTTTCCTTTTTTCACTTATAATATATGAAATATAACAATTTTTTAAAAAAAAGCATTTCTTCCACAAACAGATTACAGAAACATCAGAAGCTCAGAAAAAAATTTCCAAAATATAAAATATCAAAAGCAGAAATGATTTTGATATGGAAATTGATGCACTATTTCATATAAAGACTAATGGCTTTGAAATAAGAACAATTCTTCCTCTTCTTCATAGATGCTCCTATTATAGACTTTTTACTTGATATAAACCTTTTTTTCATATCACTCTCCTTAGTGCTTGGATAATTCTCCTCTTTATTACCTCACTCAGACCTGGAAAAAATAATCATCTTTTTTATCACCTTTCTCTCAGCAATAATTCTTCTAAGCTTCAACTATTTTTGGAATTACATAGTTATTTTTTATTATTTTTATTTTTTGTAAATCATTCATGTTTACTCATCAGGCTATGTTTGCAACTGGTTAATTTTTTTTGAAGTTAAAATATATTTCAGATTTAGATTAGGAAATAACTTAATTTTACATATATTTGTTTTTCTGATAAATCAAGTATTAATAAAATAGCTCTTGAAAATTCAAGCGTAGCTAAATACTCTGAATAAAGCTCCAGTAAAATTTTGTACAAAATTTTGAGCTATATTTTCTTATCATTAGATTTTACAACTACAAAAAATTGATTTTGGCTCACATAATCAGGTTTTTTTTATTGAAAAATTTAAATGTATTACTTATTTTGAAGAATTAACAAAATTAAATATCACATCAGTAAAATCTTATGAAACCTACACCAGGTAGATTTTGACTTTTTCAGAAAAGTAGAAAAAGAAAAAAAATCTATTATGGTTTACAACTATGTAATGCT
Organism: Hemileia vastatrix; assembly: GCA_030280995.1. NCBI lineage: Eukaryota > Fungi > Basidiomycota > Pucciniomycetes > Pucciniales > Zaghouaniaceae > Hemileia > Hemileia vastatrix. The sequence continues at coordinate 1,725,259 of JASXTE010000017.1, read as the reverse complement.
CTTATGATCAATTCTACTTTTTTAAATAGGAAATTTCCATTTTACGTGGAATATTATTGTAAAAAGATTTATGTAGATGTACTATTGTTGATGTAGTGTGTTTAAAAATATCATGGGGAAAAAACAGTTCAACTGCTTGTTCAAATTAAAAAGATAAAATTTTTAATAATTTGGAAAAAAATAGTGAATTACTAGTGACAGTGAAAGGAGTGATAATGATGGTTGTGAAATAAAATTTGAATTTTTAGGGCTGGGAAAGATAGTTGAGGCTGTGAAAAACAATAGAGGCAGTGAAAGAAAATTGTAGAAGACTGGAAAAATTTAATTTAAAAATTCAAAAAAATTTAACAAAATAATGGAGAGCAATTTTAACCCACCATAGATTATATAGTGGAATACAGATATAAAAAAAATTAAGAGATGGGGAGAAAATGATTGTAAATAGAGAATGGAAAATGATTGGAGCCTAATGAGGGATGATTGAGATAGTAAAAGAAATTGTATATTGGTGATATCCATGTTTGTATTTCTTCAAACTAATGTCTCTAGCCCTTGTATATACTATATATCCATCTTTTTCAAAAAATAAAAAACAAAATTTTAAATAGCACATTTCCAATGCAGTAAAAATTATTCAAATATCACTAAAATAAAAAAATCATCTTTTCAGATATTCTATTTGCTTAGGAGTTAACATAATCTCACTACCCAAACAGTAATACTCAATAACTTCAGCTAACTCCTTCAAATCAATATCAATTTTATTATCTACACACGATTTTTCTATTACACTGAGTTTGCTATAATATTCATCATCAACATAAGCTTTAGAAATACCATTGGGAAGAGGTCTATCATCAATTTCATATTTAATGGGACAATTGCTAGGCCCTGCTTCAGGTTTATTTCCCTCAGTTGTTGGTGGTAAAACTTGTTTTAGAGGACGAGTGACCTTGGCCCTCACAGAAGCTTTGGCTGTTGATGATTTTGCTTTCATCATTGATTTCTTGACCCAGCCTTCATTGAGTGAATCTAAACATTGGACAAGTGCTGGACTTTGCCAAGGAATTATTCTCTTAGTGTGAGTCCCACTAGCACTTACCTCTGTGTCTGAATGAAGCTCAGCATCTTTGAAAAGCCCAGCCTTATCAGGAACCAAGAATGAAGCAGCAATCTCAATTCGAGGGTCATGCAACTATATAAGTCAAGAACCAATTTATTTATATACTACTGTAATAAAGTAGTTCACTTACCTCTCTTCTCATTTTAGCAGTCTGGTGTTTCACACTTTTTATCTTCTGCACTTGGGCAAGATTAGAATCAGATTGTTTTTTTTTGGCTTTATCGCTGAAAATTTTGGCCTGTCCAGATATCCATCGCTGAAGAATGCTTAAAACTGCTTCATTACTGACAATGTCTTGAGAAATCGGGAAATTTCGGAAACCTTTGCCCTGATACCAAGCCATCCATCCAGAGAAAATTTGAGCGAGGATGGTTGAGTTCCAATCATCATCATCACTTTTTCCCCAGTCATACAAGAAGCAAGAGATCCTAGTTTGAGCCAATTTAGCTTCAGCTTGACATTTCAAAACAACTTTAATGCTCTGGCCTGGTGGAAGGGGGTAGGCAGAAGTGGGTGTAAAGGTAGGATTTTTGAAGGTAGAAACAAGCTGATCAAGTTCGGATTTGATAATAATTTTTTTTGAGCAAAATCCAGGCTAGGACAGGGCTTATTTTGAATCAATTGAATCATTTTTTCCCTTTTCTGGTGCAGGATTCTCCATTCGTTGACTAGCCCTGGTTCAGGGCATGGCGGAAATTTTTGCTTTGAGGGGTCAAAGCCTAAAAGAAATCTTGCAAACATGATGACAGATTGTCCTAAGGGAGAGGATGCAGATGGAATTTGATTCTTTTTGGCTAAAGAAGTGACTTTTCTCCTGGAAGAATTTTCAGACTTTCTCTTCTTTGCCTGTGATTCTTTGTGCTGATGCCATTGAATATAAGACTCCGGATCCAAAGCTGATTCCACTGTAAATTCAATTAATAAAGATAAAATGAAACAATAAATATATGAATTTGTACTTACCATCATCATCACCAGATGAAACTTGAAGAAAATCCTCGATGTTCCTTTTTTATTTTTCTGGTTAAATAAAAATCATTTGAAATAAGCAAATGAAAATTTTGGATTTCCCATTTACTTACCTGCTACAACCACCACAAAATGGATTTGAAAAAAATAAATATTGATGAAATTGTGAGTAAAAAACATGTAATATCATGTTGTTATAAGGTAGAGCTATTTACCTGCAGAAGGGTTACTTCTTTCACTCTCTCCAGGTTCAGGCTTGGGTCCTTGTGATTTCTCACGCAAGGGTGAAGCAGGTGGGGGTGCCGGACTCTCCTCTTCTTGTCTATTTGTTGATGCATGTGATGAGTTGGGTTGGGGGGAATTGTCTCTACTATCTCTTGGAGAATCAACCATTGGAACTTTTTTTCCTGTGAGTACATGAGTTGAGATCACAAACATGAAAAATAATTACCATCTGTACTGATGTCCATTTTTGAGGATAACTTGGCTTAGTAAAAAAAAAGATTTGATACTCTTGAAGGTAGATGTTGAATGTGGTTGTTATTAGGAAATAAGGCAAGTTTTGAAATATCATAGAACCTTCTTAGAAAAAAATAATTATAATATGCATTATTCATTATATCTGACAAGAAGAAATAAATTTATAGTAAGAATTTTAAAACATCCATAATAAGATAGCCATTAGGTAAAAAAAATTGCAATTGATTCTTTCTGGTCAAAAATATGAACTTTTACTCAATATTATTAATTTGTAAAATATATTTCACTCTTCCATGGAAATGGAAATTAGTAATTCATAGCCATCAATTGATCTTTCTATAAAATATATTAAGATGGAAAAAATTTTAGATTCACGCAAGCAAACATGAAAAAGATAATCAGATCATATTTATTTAAAAAAATAAAGCAATGTATTTACAAGCTTATACTAGGAGGCTGATCTTTTTTTCCCCCCTTTCCAATCCATGGAAGTTCCTGGTTTTTAGTATCTACAGACCATTGCTCTAAAAAATCCAAAACAATAGCCATTGAAATGTCTTCAATACTCATACTAAACTTATTGAAAAAATTTTCAGAACCCAGACAGGTAAAAATAATATCAACAATGTATTTATGTTTCCTGGGCCACTTGACTCTATCCCTGTTTTTGTGACTCTTCTTGAGCCAATTGGTGACCTCAATTATCTCAGCACAAAAAACATATCTTGCCTTCCTGATATCATCCTTGCACAAAAACAAACCTCTTACCCCACCAGCTAAGAAAAAAGCTAGATAAGAATAGTTTTTATCCTGGTTTTCTGACTGAAGTTCTGTGTTTGTTTTTGATTTAACCAAAGTATCCCCAGTTTTTTCTTCCAACAAAAAGTCAGGTTTTTTGGAGCATCCCTTCAAAATAGTCAAACATTGAAGCATAACAAGGATTCAGTCATGAAGAAGAGTGAGATGTCCAATAGAAACCTTCTTACTAGTTGACAGTGCATCTGATTTCTCTTCATTGTTGACATCTTTCTGTATCTTTAAGCTCTCCAAGTATGAGATAGCATCTAGGAAACTATCTTCAGTGCTGCCAGTCTGAAAAGTTTCTCTTGAAGAATTCAATCGGGGTCCGGATAAACTGATTGCTTACACTATAAGATGAGCCCAAGAATTCTTATGACCCTTGGATGGCTCATTTAGCTGGAGAAGAGCAGTAAATAAGTAGTTTAAATTCTTGAATTTACTGTTGATAAATCCTGTATGGAAGATGTCATGTCGATACCATAGTTAATATTCTGAGGGAAGGAGGTAAGAAGGTGCTGTAAAAAATGTCAACCACTTCTATTATAATTCAGATGAAAATATGAAATAACATACCTAAAGTCAAAACCTGCTGAAGCCACTTCCCTATAGAGCAGCTTTCTTGCTGCGAGGCACAGTTTGTTGAATTATTCGTTTCACTAGAGGAATCAACCTTGATAGAGTGATGATACTCCAATATACTGTAAGAATTTAATGCCATTTTCCTCCACGAATCTCGATCCATTCTACCTGAAAATGTGGAAAAAAAAATTTCCACAGATTCTCTATGTTGGGCCAAGACAAAGTGGTAATTTGATTTAGCAGTAGATGATGATGCCTCATTATCTGGATTGGATGTAGAAGCTGGGGCAGTGGAAGGAACGGCAGTTGAAGATGAGGCAATGGGAGCTGAAGTGGATTGGGGAGGGAAAGATGTAGAGGAAGCAGGGATAGAACTTTTTTCTTTTGAAGTTGAAGAAGATTCTGGAGGGCCAGCCAGTTGCAATGAAGTTGAAGCAGATAAGGGTCTTGAGGATTCATCAGGGATAGATTTTTCAGCTGGAGCATTAACCCGAGTTTGAGTTGAGGGGGACTGAGCAGTATATTGAACAGGGGGAGATGTAGCAGGGGGAGATGTAGCAGTGGGAGTTTTAGCAGGGGGAGGTTTAGAAGTGGGAGGTTTAGAAGGGGTTAATTGGATAATAGATTTGGTAACAGTTTCTTTAGAACCAGAAGGTTTCTTTGAAGGGAGTGATGGAGTTTCAATATTTTTAGAAGGTTCAGGAATAGAGACAGAAGGATTGGGGATACAGGGAGCTGATGAATTTTCCTCTGGGGGAGGAGGTATCTCGGAGGTTGAGGCTTGTGGTAGTGAAGAATCTAGATTAGCTGATAACCTTTGCCTCTTGGGTGCATCCTTTTTTTAAAGTGAATGTAGCTTTGAGTGAGGCTTGGAGTCATCCTCTGAGTCAGATAGAACAGGATGGCTGGAAACTTTAATGGTCTGTTGTCTTTTTGAAGCCCTTCTTTCAGGTTTGTTCTTGAGATCAATGATGAAAATTTGATCATTTTGTGGAAGCTCTTTTCCACTAGCAACAGCTAAAATTGAAGAAATTAGTTATTTGAAAAATAATTAATACTAGAATACATACTTTTTTCGGATTTTTCACATGCAAGTAGAAGCTCTTGAACCTTTTTCTTGATTTTGCCTGGAAGAATCTTCTTGCCAGCAAGTTTCTCCACTGATGCTTGAAACTCAGATACAGATGTGAGGAAATCATCCTTTGAAACTTGAATGACTTCATCCTTCAAAATTCTGTCCTCGTGCTCTTCAAAGTCTTCCATTTTGTGAGCGTGATCTGAAGCACCATCTGAAGTAGAGCTTGTTAGCTCAAAATAAAACTAATAATGATACAAAAAACTCACCAGAGCCTCCACCTGATTCTTGAGAATCTGTTATATAGGAGAGAGGGATAGATATATCCATGGACTTAGAAGACTTTCCAGACTCTAATTGATACAAGAAGAGACCAAAGTAAAAAAAAAGAACTCAAGAGGTAAAAATTACACAAAAAATTAGACTTGCCTCTTCCAGCATTACCTTTATCTTGAGTAGAAACTTGTGCTGTAGCAGGTACAGGCAATGCTGATTCTTCAGCCACAGAGGGAGAGCTTGGCGGGGCTTGGCTAGGGGTTGAAGTCTGGGAAGGCATAATATCTGAATGAGTTGAGAGATTTGAGCCTGATTGTGGTTAAAGGAAGAAAGAAGCAGCTGCAGATGTAATTGCGCATGAATCTCAATGTGAAGGTCATCTCATATTCATTATTCACATTGAAGTTGAATACAATACATTTTAATTTATGAACAAATTTATATATATTAATTTAAATTGAAATATAATATTATAAAAATTAAATTGAACTCATATGTGCATAGCACAGCCATGTTATTTCACAGCCCGCCTGATTTTGTTTTTTCTTTGTGGTGTTTTTGATTTTTTTGTGATTAATTTGAGCTTACTATAAATTAACATATACTTAAGTTAATTGAATTTTTCTTTAAATTTTTATTAACTCTCAATTTTTCTATATTATTATTTATTTTGCCTAATGGCACATTTAAATTTTTTATTATTTATTATTTTCATTTTTTAGCCATATGAAAAAAGGTATCACTGATACTTATTTTCAAATGGTCATTTCTTTTTCTCACAGTATAGCTAGATGAACCAGAATATCTGGTCCATCTAGCTATTTCCCTTTTTTTTTTGCCTCTCACCTCTAGGTCACGTGCAGCAAAGTATTGCAGCGATACTTTGCTGCACGTGACAAGTAATGGTTTAGGTGGCCAGGTCAAATGGACATTTTACTACATATTTGATGGGAAATAACATATATATAAATTCATGACTGGCAACATGGAGAGAGAGAAAAAAAGTAAGCAGAGATTAAACATAATATTTATATAAGGTTATGGATTTTAAGTTTATGGGATTGAGAAAGGTTTTTATGAGGGGTTTAACAGAATTTTACTAGAGATAAACACCTTTGTGCAGCCTTTCCTGGCTTTTTTTAAGCCCCTTTTCCACCCCCAGTTGGCCCCAGGGGGGCCTTACTGGGGGTGACAGAGGGGCTAAAGGGGGGCTTTAAAGGTTTAAAATAAGTGATTCAAAGGGGTAAGTCAGAGGTAATGAAGGTAAAATTAATAATATACTGTTCTTAAAATATAAAATAATAAATTTTTTTTTGGTTTTTATAAAATTAAATTTTTTATGTCAAATTTTTTGTATAATTTTTTGGTGTTGAAGATAGCAATTTTCAAGATTCCCAATATCAAGGTACATATAAATTCCTTAAAATTTCATTGGGAAATTAAAAGCTGTTTTTGAATTTTAATAAGCTATTTCATAAGGTAAAATTTAATCAAATGTACTAAAATATATTGTGATATTATTCTATACACTGAAAAAATCTAGCCTTCAAATCTAAAACCATTTCTAGGAAACAGGTTCTTAGAATGTTGCAAGATGATTATTCAAGTGAAATATGAAAAAATATAATCATTATTAATTTATGTAAGAATCTGTAAGCTAAAGTTAATGTAGGCAAATCAGTATTATTTAATTATTGATCTCTCAAACTATATTTGATGACCTTTTTTTACAAAATATGAATTTAATTTATTAAATGCACCTCCAAAAAATTAAAAATAAAGTTCCTTGAAAGTTTTTACTATTTAAAAATGAAGATTTATTATGTAGTACATGTAGTTTTTATATATAATTGAAGGATTTACATTATTAATTTAGCCCTTTATACCTCTGCATTAAATTAAAACACTTCCAAACAAAAAGTCCCTTTGTTCCCAAAATATCAAGTCCTATATATAGGGCTCTGCTTCCTCAAAAAATTGTCCCATCTTTTATTTCTTTACCATCATGGATGTTTCTACTATCAAACCCATTTGTAATGGCATCTTGAGGTCCTACACCACAACTAGTCACAATACAGCTTAAGTTCAGAAACAGCATGTTTCTATTTATTTATCTAAAACTGAAAATATTATCAAAATATTTTCACAGAAGCCAAAGTTTTGTGTGGGAAATATTATCTCTACACATGCAAAGGTGCTCTACACTCTTCTTGGAAAACCATCCTCCTCAACAACTATAGCTCCAGTTGGTGGTTGGACGCCTGGTCAAGAAACACCTCTTCTACTCATTGAGACTCTTTTTGTTCCTCACCTAGATCTCACCCTTCCTCCAACAATCAATATATTACTTTTCTGTTTACCGGCACATATTTCTTCCCTCTACACCTTCCTTCTTCCTATCAAAGAGGATATTTCTGAACCAACTAACTATACACCCTCTCTTCACTTGGGCTGTGAAGTTCAATATCCGTTTTCAACTCAGCTTGACGGTTCACTCATTCACATACAAGAACTCCTCTCCATAAAACTCAGTCACCCAGATTCTATGGCTCAACCCCAACATCTAAAAACATGCCTTTTAACCCATCAAAGCCAGGCTCTTGCATTTATGCTACTTCAGGAAAGGCCTACTGAAACATATTTATGGAGGTGCTGTGAAGATTCAACTTGGGAAAATGAATTGAGTGGAAGAGGTACAACACACTTCCGAAATCAATTCTATTAGCAGATGACATGGGCCTTGGGAAGACAGTGTCAACAATTGCTCTGATTGTTAGTACTTTAAACGAAGCTGCTGAATTTTCACGTCTTCAAAACCCTTCATCAAGCACAAAGAAGGTGAAGGCAACACTCATAGTGGTACCCTCAACTTTATTGAGACAATGGGAACACAAAATTTTACAACATACTGATCCTGATTTGATGATTAAAGTGATTATTCATCATGGAAAGGGCAGAAGTGAAAATTTCATAAGATTTTATGAGGCTGACATTGTCTTAACATCATATCATATTATGATAAATGATTTAGGAAGTTTAGAAAAGGAAGGTTTGTTCCATGTTCGATGGTTTCGTGTGATTATGGATGAAGCACAGTAAGTTTTTAATCACTATTGATTTAATAAATTTGATTCATTTTCCTATAGTCAGATACGTGATCCATCTTCAAAGTCCTCCATATCTGTTACTGCACTAAAGACATCTTGCCGTCTTAGTCTAACTGGAACTCCCATCCAGAACAAAGTCCAAGATTTCTTTCCCATCTTTCAATTTTTACGTCTTGAGCCACTATCAACCTCTGAAGGATGGAATAAATACGTTGGAACTCCAGAAAAGAAAGGCCAATTTACCGATGTCAAAAAGATTATTCAAAACGTCTTAGGGTACATAATGATTCAAAGGACAAAGAATTCTATATGTCTGGATCAGGAGGATGTTAACTTCATAAATAGAGTGAAATATCAAAACTTCATTATCAATTTGACGGGTCAACTTTCAGAAATGTACATCATGCGGCATAATACCTTATTCAAGCAGCTCAACATGGATGAAAACAGCTTACCTGATAAAGATCCTTCTGGATTAGTGGCTCTATCAGCATTGCGATGTTTCTGCAATCACCCTCAGTTCCCACACAATTCAGAAATATCTGTGGTGGAAGAAATGGACTGGAAGGAGGGTCCAAAATTTGTCCACCTGGTCAACTTCCTTCTCAAATTATACTCTATTGAAAAAGAAATGAAATGTGTCATTTTCTCTGAGTGGAATGACACACTCAAATTGTAAGTTTTTCTTTCAATGAAAAAATATTAAAACTAACCTTCAAAATAATAGAATTTCATTTGCTCTTTCTGAGTAAAATATCCAAAATCTCAGATTTGATGGTTCACTTGACATGAGTGCACGGGAAATCGTCCTCCAGTCATTCTCTACCATTGATTCCAGTGTTCTTTTGGTGTCTTTGAAGGCTGGAGGAGAAGGTCTTAATCTGAAAATGGCATCACATGTTTTCTTAATTGTAAGATTTCAATTTCTCAAATTATGATTAATCTAACTTTTATTTTTAGGAACCTTACTGGAACCCTTTGATGGAGAAACAAGCCATTGACAGAGTTTTCAGGATAGGTCAAACTAAAGAGGTCCATGTTTAAAGATATATTGTTGCCTCTACAATAGAAGAAAACATTACATGAGTGGGTAATTTTCCAAGAATCTTTATCAATATTATTACTCAATAATTTAAAATTTTAGATTCAATCAAAAAAACTGTACTTGGCTGAGTAAGCTATTTTCATTTTCAACTGTGATTCTTTGAGACTGAATTTGAAATACTTTTAGCTTGGCTGTTCCTGAGAGCAGCATCTAGATGGGCAAAAATATCTTCATAATCATCTTGTAATTACATGTAATTCTAATAAAATGTTTGATTTTCTTAGTTTGATTAAAAATGTTTTTAGGTTCACAAGTACACAAAGGAAAAAAAAATTATTAGGCCCTTTCAAAGTTATTAACAAGGGGAAAATGTTAAAATTTGATATATAAGGTGTACTTATCCCCTCTTTTCCCCCATTTCCCCTGATATGTACATATTTTTAATTACCACAAACAATGTCTTCATGTAAGTTTCCTATTTGATAGGCTATAATTTTTTCACTAATGTAAAATTTTAGATTATAATTTAATACCAGAAACAGGTTTCAAAAGCTCTAGGGCATTCAATAAAATTCTTGCTGAAATAGGTGTTCCCAACTCCAAGGCTACCTCAACAGCTTCTATAATTGATTTTATAAAGCTTATCCAAGGGAAGTGCAAGAAAGAAGATACTTATCCATCTTCTCTGACTGTTTCTGAAATCTCTTCTCTTGTCAATCCTTTACCTTCTACTTCCCTTCCAACAATATCCGAAGCAACTGAAACCATGGAGGAACTGCAGTTATTTCCCTCTGGGCGGCAAAAAACAATTCCACCTGTTTTTCATCATATTTGTCATAATGATGCTAAAGCAGTTGGAATACCTTGACTATGCTTTTCTATGAATGATGACACATAATGGAATCAATTGGTTATCTATCATCTGATAAAGCACTATTTCTATGCCTTCAAAAACCAGGCATTTCGATATTATGTCTTTGATCATAATGAGTACCAAGAGGATTTTGTGCCACTCATAATAGAACGATGGCTCCACACCCATCAGGGACAGTCCAGATCACCTCCAATTTTCTGTCCTGGAAAAAAAATAAGGAAACTAGAAGAAAATTGAGTCAAGTTTTTTTTTCTAGAGGAACTTTCATTGAAACTCTACTTCAGTTACAAAAATCTCGGCTCCATACTGCGATATCTGTACTGGATCAAGAATATCTTGTCTTATTTGATAACCCGAATTATCACTCTGACACTGAGCAGGATGAGGAAGGAAATCTTTGGAAGAGAAAATTGAAATGGCAATCAGATGAACTTTCCAATTTTTATTCCCAGATTGATCAGATTACTTTGAATAAGTTAAGAGGAACCAGAAAATTTAAATCTTTGTATAAACATGTTGTTTCACTTAGAAAAGCATCATCCATTATGTCAGAAACATCATCTTGTCCAAGTAATCTTCCACTGTGTTGCTATAATACTGATTCATTAACTACATCACAGTTTTTATTGCTATGCAGGAATTGATCCTTTAAAATACCCTCTCTTTTACATTTATTATAATATTTATTCTATTATTTATAACCTTATTTATTTTAAAATATGTGTACATTCAATAGCAACAAGAAAAATTATTTCACTGTATTAATGAATTTTGCAATTTTTAATTTTATCCATTCACAAGAATTCCTTGAATGATGAAAAAATTTAAAAAAAAACACTGAATATCATTTTTCATAATTGCACCTGAAAGATTACCTTTTAATGGTATAATTTTTAAGTTTTGACATGTCATTGCTTAAATATCATTTTAAATTCATAACTCCTTTCATTTAAATTCTATTCACTCCATAAATGTCGGTCAGTAGTCTAGAAGAGGTAAGAAAAATAGGAGAAAAAGGAGGAGAGAAGGAGGAGGACAAGGGAAAATAAAGAAATAAACCAAAGAATATATATTTAATTTATTTGAGAGGGAAACAACGGTGAGAAACTTTGAGAGGTGACAAAAACTTAGATTTTATTAACAATAATATTATTAAATGTAAGGGTTCTGCGCGGCAAACAATTTTAATTACTATCAGACTTAAAGCAACCTTTGATTTGTTGTATAGAATTTTAAATTAGATTTGTATTACTAATAAAAAAATATAAACGTAATAAATTGGTTATTTAATTTGTTGAGTGTGTAATAAGTGATGAGGCTACAGGGGATTATCCAAGGCCCTTTTATAGGCAATGGGTCCTCTGAAGCGCTACTATCTTTGTAAATACAATGATTAGAATGGAATAAAACAAATATATCAAAAGAGTAAATGAAACATAACAATATAGAGAAAAACATGAAACAAATAATTAAAACCCCAATTAAGAATCCAATTTCCCCACCATTAATTCCCAAATCAGTAAGTGACAATAGTGAATAACTAAAAAAGATTGGAAACATAGGAACTATGAGAAATATAATTCCAAAAAGATGGTACATTCTGATTAAAGGACATTTTAAGTGAAACAAAAAATAATTTGACGCAACAAAACAAGCAATTAATCTTAATTTAGTCCAAATTAATTTATTTGTTTTTTCTAACACAATTAAGGGCCAAAAGAAGCGTCATTAATTATTGTTTAGTATCATATGAGAGGTATTATTTAATATATAAATTTAAGTAATTAATTTAAATATATTATAAATCAATTTTTCACTTGTAATTATAATATATGTTTTTCAATTAATTAAATATAAATTTATAATTATTAAATACATAAAAATGCGCCATTATTTGTAGAATATATTATATTATGCTCAATTTAATTGTATATAAAAATATATATAACCAATAAATTTAATGTAACATTTGTATATAATAAAATTCTTATATAATTTCATTATGCAATAAAATATTAAGTTATATTCATTAAATACAAGTCTTACCCACTCTTTAAGGTTTTATAATTTATATATCATTTACTGGACTCCTGGAATAGCCTGGCTGACACTCCCTCACTCTAAAAAAAACAATAAAAAAAAATGCTAAGATATTTTCTTTTTGTATTTTTTCAACAGAGCAGGCAGATTTGAAATTTCCTTGCCAGGTATCCATGCATCATGTTCAGATGATTTGTTCTTATATCTCAATAAATATTCAGTACCTCTTTCAGAAGTGATAATTCTATCATTGAGAATTTTATCAATTTCTGCTGTTTCTGTGACTTCCTGAGGGTTCTTCTTAGGTCTTCCTCTTATTTTTGGAAATAAGTCACTGTTGGAAGTATAATGTTTAAGCAAAGAAATGGGAAAGACAGGATGTTTCCTATCATATGGAGAATACAATACAACTTCTACTGCATTATCACCAACCATTCTTTTAACAACAAATGGTCCTACAAAAGGATCTTTTAATTTGTGGTTACCTTGTAAATTGAAATGGACAGTAGAGATCAACACTTCATCACCCTTGTTAAATGTGTATTCTTTATGGGATTTATCCCATCTTTTCTTTTCATATTCAAATGCTTTATCAATACAACTCTGAGCATGTTTTCTGCATAGCTGTTGCATTTGCATAAAAGATTTTACACCAGGGTGTAGTTCCAACTTAGGTAATTTATTATTGAGAATCTGAGCAGGAGTGTTTGGGACATAACCTAACCAAAGCTCAAAAGGCTTTTTCTCAGTGACAGAATGAACCGTGCTATTATATGCAAATTCAAGACCAGGCAAAAGAGTGGCCCAATCATGAGTAAATCTGTCATTGTCTTTATATTCTAAACCAAAGGCACAATACCTTCTAATCATATCTTCCAGAGTTTGAATCATTCTTTCAGCTAGACCATCAGTCTGAGGATGGTGAGCTGTAGACAATTTTAACTCACAGCCACAAATATCCATCAAAGAGGTCCAAAACTCAGAAGTGAATTTTGGATCCCTATTAGAGATAATGGCTTTTCGAAAACCAATAATATTAAACATGTAAGACCACCATAAGAAAGCTAATTCTTTGGTGGATACATCTTTGTGGGTTGGAATAAATTTGCACATTTTTGTGAATCTATCAACTATTACCCAACAAGAGTTAAAGCTGTCTTTACCTGCAACAGGAAGACCAGTGACAAAATCCATATTAATGATTTTCCAGGGAGCACTAGGTGCTTCAATATGTTGTAATAACCCTGCTCTCTTACCTGTTAACCTTTTAGATTTTTGGCAGGAATCACAAGATTAAACATATAATTTTGTGTCTTCAGACATATTAGCCCACCATGCAGTGTTTTTGATTCTAATCAATGTTTTTTCAAGATCAAAATGTCCAGCTAATATGTCATCATGACAAAGTTTGAGGATAGTTTCTTTCATTGAAGGAGGAATAACAATTACATTGGTAAGCTTCCTTCTATAATATATATAACCATCTTCAATAGAAAACTTTCCTTTATTTAAAGCATTTTGGTACTTTGCAGGAAGAGTTTTTATTAATGCTTGAATTTAAGTATTCTTAGGATCATTCAAAATAGTAACTAATTTATTTAAGTCAGAATCTTTATCATATGAATCCAGTATTAACTGTAATAACTCTTCCTCCATATCAACTATAAATATACCATGTATATGAACAGTATCATCTTCAGGTACATAAGCAGGATTGGAGTCATTATTTGGCAGAGGCAATCTGGAAAGCATATCAACATTAGAGTGAACATTTCCAGCTCTATGGATAATAGTCATCCTTCCTCTGTATTCCTGAACAGCAAGTTGCCACCTGAACATATGTCTGTTAGGTGTTTTGAGGTTTAAGAGAGATTTCACAGCACTACAGTCAGTTACCAACTCAAATTTTTGGTCATCCAAGTAGTAATGAAGTTTCTCAAGAGCCCAAACAACTGCTAAGCACTCCAATTGAGTGGCACCATATTTCAATTCACTATTTCTTAAGGTTCTTGAAATATAACAAATTACAATCTCTGAGGATTTATCATTAATAATTTGCTTTTGGTGAAGGGCAGCTCCCAGACCAATAAAGCTAGCATCTGTATAAAGTACAAATGGCTTGTTAAAATCTAGAAGAGCCAATATAGGGGCTGTCATTAAGCAACTTATCAATGTATTAAAAGCTTTCTGACAGTCATTATTCCAGAGAAAAGCAACATCTTTTCTGGTTAGTTTTGTAAGAGGCAAGGCTATGACCTGATAATTTTTAATATATTGTCTATAATAGCCACACATACCCAAAAAACTTTGGATTTCTCTTACAGAAGTTTGTGCTTTCACATTTTGAATGGCAGCAACTTTATTATGGTCTACACAAATTTGTAAGCCTGACACAACATGGCCAAGGACTTTCAAAGATTGAAAACCAAATTTACACTTTTTTAAAGATAAGGTCATATTGATTTCATCCATTTTTTGGAAAACTCTATTCAAATGAATCATATGTTCATCAAAAGTTTTAGAAAAAACAATAATATCATCAATATAAACCATGAGCCAACCTTCAATAATTTCTTGATGGAAAGTGTTATCCATGACCTTCTGGAAAACTGAAGGAGCATTTTTAGGGCCAAATGGCATCCTAACATACTTATATATTCCCATATGAGTAGCAATAAGCAAAAAATTTTGAGAATTTTTCTCAACTGGAACTTGATGATAACCTTTATTACCATCCAGACAACTAATAAATTTTGCACCTTGCAAGGTAGCATGTATAGAATTAATTCTGGGTAAAGGATAAATATCATCAACAGTATAAGTATTTAAAGCTCTGTAATCTCCACATAATCTAGCTTTATCTTTTTCATAAGAAATTAAGACTGGGGAGATGACACAATATTTGGGGGTGACATCCACTTTCTCAATGATATTCATTTTCAATAATGTTTCAATATTATCTTCAATATCTTTTCTTTTTGATGGAGAAGCAGGATATGGTTTTTTCTTAAGGGTAGGAGGAATATCACTCAAATTACAGGATAAGGTAATCTTCATTTCTTCTTGAACAATTCCCAAGACATGAGAACCATGAGCAAAAGCCATAGGGAAAGAGGTAATAGAGGCAAAAATAGAATCCTTTTGTTCACTAGTCAACTGATCACCAAAAGAAGCGGTATTTATTTCATGTAATAAATCATCCATTTCAGTTGTTGTTCTACCTTTACATTGGGTCAGTGAGTTACAAGATTTCAACAAATTCCCAGAAGGTCTAGGAGAAGAAATTTTGAATTTTCTTTTCCCATTCATTCCTAAAGTAAAGCAATTATTTGCTGGATCCAGTTTCACACCAAACATGGTTAAAATATCATTTCCCATAATAAACCAATTGCTCAAATTATCATTTTTCATGACAACAAACTCACAAATAGCTCTGACAAAACCACCATTATATTTGAAGAATACAGAGGTTTTTTATTTGCCAATAGGAAATAAGGTAGAACCATACCCTCTCCATTTTTCAGAAGTTATAGTCAATAATTTACTCAAATATTCCTTATCCACTGAAGCCAAAGCTTTTTCAGATACTACACTTCCTCCAGCACCAGAATCAAGAACTACATCAACATTTTTACCATTAATGATTACAGGTGCCTTTAAAGGGGATATAGGAATAGAATGGTTAGTAATATCTTTAATTATCTCAGCATTTTCTACTGAAGATAAATTCAATACACAATCTTCAGATATATTATTTAAATAATGGACATCATGTTCCAACATTAAAACATCTTTAACAGATTCATTGTCATAGGAGATATTACTTTCACAGTCACTGGAAGAATTATTGACATCAAGTTCAACTTCATCAGTGTCTTCATTTTGTTCAACAAGATGAATTTTCTTGTCACAAACATGACCCTTCTGCCACGGTTTGTTAAATTTATAACAAGTATTTGTTGCATATTTTTTAGGTGCAACTGGGGCAGAGGGTTTACCAGATTTTTCTGGGAGCTTTATAGAAGGTTTATTCTGATCATTATAAGATTTACTAAGGTAATTCTTTGGTTCATATCTATGGTTGAGTAGTACTTCATTACAGATATTAATGAAAGAAGAATTTTCCCTTACATGCTCAGTTCTAGCAACAATCAAATCCCTAAGAGAATTTGGTAATTTATACAAGATTTTATCTCTCCAAATATCATAATCCATCTTTGGATCAATTGCTCTAAGGATTTTAGTTATTTTCATCAGAAAAACAATGGGCTTTTCAACAGAGGAGGATACATATCTAGTATTCTCATACAGTCTCTGCTGAGCTAACCTGAATTTTGAACCACCAAACTGATTCTCAATCAAGGATTTCCAATCATTCCATGTATAATGATTGTTGTCTAAAAGAACAGATTCATACCACATCAAGGCTACATTGGAAAATAAAGAAATTAGCTTAGAAACAATTTCCTCATCAGGTAGTTTATAAGATCTCTTTAAATTATCAATTCTTTGGATAAAGTGTTGCCAATCAGAGGAAGAATCACCATCAAAGGTAGGATATTGGTCTAACTTAGGCCAATTTTTCTGACTACTGGGATGGTCCACTTTTTGGTTTGAATTATTCATTAGTAATAATTCCTGAAGTTTAGCCAGGTGTTCAAAAATTTCATTATTTACAGAAACAGCTGGTGCATGACCATCACAAGATTTTTTGCTAGTAGCAAAAGATTTTACAGACTCATTGTCAGTTTGTTTAATGGTTGAAATATGAGGAAGAAAGGATGAACTTTGCTCAGGTTTTTTCCCTTTATTTTTATGCAGCTTATTTGCAGAAATCTCATTTAATTCATTATTGATGGTTAAGGTTGAGAACTTTTCCTGTAGGTCAGACACATAGTTTCTTATTCTTGGAATTTCAGACATCTGGTCATTTACTTTTGCAAGAGATAGAACATTTCTGTCCTCAGAAACTGAGTGTTTGGTACTTAGTGCATGGAAATCATTTTTTAGATTTTTAAACTCATTTTGCAGAGATTTTATTTCATTCTTGAATGAATAATTTTCCTCAATAAGGGGTTTCAATTCACTCAAGGTCTTATGTAGACTGATATTTCTATCTGAGATAGCTCTATGGTCACTTCTTATTTGTTTTTGTTGACTAAGAACAATATTCAAGGTTTCTTTGATTTTTAAATAAGCTGTATCTTGTACAGAAGAAATCACTTTACATTGAAAGTGTAAATTATTTAATCTATCATTTTCATGGATTAACACATCTCTCACATGTTTGTCTTTCACAATATTAAAATCAAGGGTATCTTTCAATATTTCCTCAGAAGTTTTTTCAATTAAGGTATAGATTTCAGGGGGAACAGAATCATTTTTAATTGCAAGAGAAGGATTAATTAAAGATGTAGAAGTTAAATGTAAATGTTCATCAAATGACAATTTGCTGATTACATCAATAGGGCTACTAGTTACAGGAAGCTGTCTTTTAACAGGTTTAACTGTTCTTTCACCATATTCAATAATATTACCTGCAGAAGAAGATTTATTAGAAAACATACCCAAGTTTCTATCAACCAAATTACTTACCATGGCAGAGGAGGAAACTTCCCCTGGGACTGGGTTTGGGATTGTGCTTGGGCCTTCTTTCTCCTGCCTTGTTGGTAGGGATGAGGAGGTGGATGGAAATTGGGTGTTCTGGATGGGCCAGGCTGATGATGAGGAGGGTGTTGCACATTCTGTTGGTAGTGACTCATTAGATAATCCCATTTCCATTGCTCTACTTCTATAGTATTTGGATTTTGGATGGTTGAGCTGGGTGGCTGTGAAGGTTGAGCCTGAAACTGAGGCTGATTGGGAGGCAACTGAGGAGGGGCCTGGGCCTGAATCTGGTTCCTGAGTTCTTGGACCTGATCCCACAATGTGTCTACCTTTGCTTTGTATGTCATATTTTCTGTCTTCAACTCTTTTATATGACTGGATAGGTTGCTGATTTGTTGTGGCAGAGGAAGCTTTTTTATTTTGAAGCCTTTTGGAAGACCTTCTTGAGGCACTAGAGGCTTTACTTCCTTCTGTGGTACTGGGGGAAGGGGGTTTGTTTTGTTTGCATTTCCTGTCATTTCCACATCCTGCAGTATGTGAATTCTTTGTGTTAGCATAAGATTTTTATGACCAACTTTAGAAGAACTTAAAGTGTCAGCATCATAGTCAATTTCTATCTCATCCACTTGCATGTTATCCATTTTTTCTGCCAAATTGTTGGACATACTAGTGGGAAGATTTATAATTTACTTTTTACTTTATAAAAAAAATAATAAAAGTTAGTCAATAATTGCTCCAAATAATTAAAAAAAAATATTTAATTAATTAAATTATAGAAAAAATAATTTTCAATATAAAGTAATAATTAAAAAATTAATTTTTAAAAAAAAAATGGATTACAAGGTTAAATTGGGAATAACAAGTAAGTTAATTCAACCAATTAATTACCAATATTAAATATCGCAATATATTGGGACTAAGCACAATGTACTTTTAAGTCAACCAAAATTAACAATAATTAATAATAATAAAAAATTAAATTAATAATTCAATTTGTATTAATAATAATGTCAATTCTTCTAGGACTAAGAGGATTTAACACTCTATAATGGTCAACTAGGAAAAAAAAAATTTAAAAATTGAACACTTACACTCAGTGAATCAGCAATTAAGCCACAATCACTGTTATTGCAATAAAAATATAGTAATATGAGTGAGAGGCGCAAAGGTGAACTTACTATAGTGATTGTAAAATCACTTCAAAATAATATAAAAATTAATATTATATAAACCTAAGATGTCGAACCCAAGTTCGAAACACAGTCGCGGCAAAAGTTTCGTTTTGCTAGGTGGTCCGTGCATTTTGTCGTTCGTCGTTTTGGAAAGGTCCCCAGTTGTCGGTCAGTCGTCTGGAAAAGGTAAGAAAAATAGGAGAAAAAGGAGGAGAGAAGGAGGAGGACAAGGGAAAATAAAGAAATAAACCAAAGAATATATATTTAATTTATTTGAGAGGGAAACAACGGTGAGCAACTTTGAGAGGTGACAAAAACTTAGATTTTATTAACAATAATATTATTAAATGTAAGGGTTCTGCGCGGCAAACAATTTTAATTACTATCAGACTTAAAGCAACCTTTGATTTGTTGTATAGAATTTTAAATTAGATTTGTATTACTAATAAAAAAAATATAAACGTAATAAATTGGTTATTTAATTTGTTGAGTGTGTAATAAGTGATGAGGCTACAGGGGATTATCCAAGGCCCTTTTATAGGCAATGGGTCCTCTGAAGCGCTACTATCTTTGTAAATACAATGATTACAATGGAATAAAACAAATATATCAAAAGAGTAAATGAAACATAACAATATAGAGAAAAACATGAAACAAATAATTAAAACCCCAATTAAGAATCCAATTTCCCCACCATTAATTCCCAAATCAGTAAGTGACAATAGTGAATAACTAAACAAGATTGGAAACATAGGAACTATGAGAAATATAATTCCAAAAAGATGGTACATTCTGATTAAAGGACATTTTAAGTGAAACAAAAAATAATTTGACGCAACAAAACAAGCAATTAATCTCAATTTAGTCCAAATTAATTTATTTGTTTTTTCTAACACAATTAAGGGCCAAAAGAAGCGTCATTAATTATTGTTTAGTATCATATGAGAGGTATTATTTAATATATAAATTTAAGTAATTAATTTAAATATATTATAAATCAATTTTTCACTTGTAATTATAATATATGTTTTTCAATTAATTAAATATAAATTTATAATTATTAAATACATAAAAATGCGCCATTATTTGTAGAATATATTATATTATGCTCAATTTAATTGTATATAAAAATATATATAACCAATAAATTTAATGTAACATTTGTATATAATAAAATTCTTATATAATTTCATTATGCAATAAAATATTAAGTTATATTCATTAAATACAAGTCTTACCCACTCTTTAAGGTTTTATAATTTATATATCATTTACTGGACTCCTGGAATAGCCTGGCTGACAATAAACGTGATTTTAGAAATAAATTATATGGTTCATTATCTATGGTTAAGCTATATATACAAATATGATTTTTGAACAAAATTTTCCTTTTTCATTTTCCTAACAATATAAATTACAGTCTTTAAATTTTAAATTATACTTCCTTTTTTCATTGACCAAAGTACTCAGAGAATCATGCAGTACAACAAAAAGTACTCTAATTTTTAAATGAAAAAAGTTTAGTATCTTGTCAACCATTTCTTATACATGTATGTTCAATATCCCTGATTGATTATGGTACAGAATTTTTTACTTGTATCTGTATCTTCTACCATGCAGTTCATGCAATTTTATGCTCCTACACCTTTAATATTAAACCCATGAAACTTGAAAAAAAATTTAATTCAATTTAGTATATTATTCAAATTGAATAATCAGTTATGATACATATTTTGGCATGGAATACATCAAATTTCATTTCCCCCTTGTTCCTCTATCACCACCATCCTAAGTATTATATTTTTATAAGCCATTTAAAAATGCCAACTAAGTACAAGATTTGCATTTGCTCTGAACTTGGCTGTGATAAAAAGACATTTACTAATCCTAATGGTGAAATTGAAAGAGGTGTTTCAATGTCTTCTACAACATTTTATAAACATCAACAAAAACTTTTACTCTTTAAAAAAATCAAGAAAGACAATCACCAACAATTTCCAACATTCCATCCTCTCTTCCTTCAACCTCCCATCCTGAAGTAACTTTGAGTTCACATCCAATTTCCAGCACTTCACAACAAAGAATCCCCCTCTCAGAAGAGGTATGCAATTGAATTATTCTCTAATTTTATATCATTTCTAACCACCAAAATAATTTTTATCATCATAGCCAACCCACCAACCCATTTTAACACCTGATACTTTTAATACCGACTCAACTACCCCTATTTTAAGAAAATCTAATATCTCAAAATCATCTAGTTTGTCGAACTCAAATTTTACACGTGTTGATTCCTCTGATTTTTCTCCACCTGCTCTTGCCCATCTCTCACCTTATATTTTCTTTACCCTCATTGAAATCGCTCATGGCCACTTGGTACAAAACCTATCTAGGGACCAAATTTAAATAAGAATTAAAGCTGAATTTTTCAAAATTCAACTAATTTCCAGAAGTTTTGGAAATCCTACTAGTTTTGAATGAGAATCTCAATTACTTCTGCACAATATATACACTATTATCCAGAGACTTAATCTCAAAGCCCCTTTAAAAACGTTACTCTGTTGTCCAAATTTCTTTCATCAACCTTTCAAATCAGTCAATGAGTACAACTATGATCATAGTCACTGCAAACAACTTCTAATAAATCCCATTCCTAAGAAGGATGAAGATTTGCTGATATGCAACTACTCCTTGTTCAAAGTGAAAAATAATAAATCCTTACCAGCACAAACTTATACAACTCAGTCCCTTATATCTTGGCTTGCACGTCTTCTACTTCTTCCTGGATTTGAGGATGATCTCGACACTTTTTGAGAAGACCACGGCAGACATGTGGAGAAATGTGTGACGTATGGGATGGGTTAGTGTGGAAAGAATTTAAAGATTCTAGTGGAGTTTATTTTACAAAAAAAAGTGGGAATTTGGTTTTTAGTTTGTATATGGATTGGTTTAATCCATTTGGGAACAAAATCGGTGGTCATAATAAGGTATCATTTGGTTCAATCATACTGATTTGTCTCAATCTCCCACCTCATTTACGATATTAAAAGCAACATGTCTTTTTGGCCGGAATTACGCCTTGGCCTCATGAACCCAGTTTGGACCATTGTAATCACGTTATTACACCACTTTTGGACAAACTTCTTTCCTTGTGGAAAGGATGTTTTTTCTCCAAGACTTATAATCACCCAAATGGACGGTTAATCCATGCAGCAATATTTCCTTTGATTAGCAATCTTCCAGCTATCCAGAAGCTTTCAGTATTTTCCAGCTATAGCTCTAACATCCCATGCCATTTTTGCTACATTTCAAAGGAGGAACTGAAATCTGGCAAAACTCCTTCTGAATTTCTTTCTCAGACTGATTCTCACCATTGCACATACGCTCTCAAATGGAAAACTGCTTCCAGTGCACAAGAAAGGAAAGAAATCTTGGAGAGTAAAGGTTTATGATATTCATCACTTCTTCAGCTTCCATATTGGAAACCAATTTCATTTGTTGGAATTGAGTTGATGCACTGCTTACTCCTTGGAATGGCAAAGGAATTCAGAAAAACGTACCTTCAGATACATGTGGCTGGAGAAAGAATTCAAAAACAAAAGAAAAATAGATCAAAAAGAGGCTTTAATGGTTTTGATCCAATTCCTTCCATATCAAGCCAAAATTCATTTTCTAGTGCCTCTAGTAATTTCATATATTTGTTTTAAACTGAAAAGAAAAAATCAAAGTCTCCTTCTTACCCTCATTCATCCTCTCAACCTTCGAGAAAATCTAATAAATCAAAAAGTTCTGTTTGTGTACTTCTACCTCAGCGAAAAAATTTTAAATGTAAACCTTCTCATCAAGATAGTTTTCATGAGCAGGTCAAGAAAGTAAAAACGGCTGGTCCATCAAAAAGTCACAAACAACTTCCTAAAGATATCTGTTTAGATGAAAATGATTCTAGATCCAATTTTTCCAGTTCAAGTAAGTTAAAATGAGCTATTATTAGATGAAAATTGTATCTCAAAATATTTTTGTAGATCACACCTTTCAGAAATATTCAGATTTATCAAGACCCAAAGTCACTTTGAAACCAGCACAAAACCCAGATGCATCAACAGATAATTTGTGTCTACGATTGAGTGAATTGTTAATTGTTCAAACCTGTATCCGCAATACTAAGACCCCTTCATGGCTAACCCGTGTTCCTAGTAGTCTAGGAGAGGCTGGTACAAATCTTAAAGCTGCTGAGTGGTTTGTACTATGTAAAATTTACTATGTGGCAGCTTTGATACCAGTTTGGGCTATTGAAAATTCTGACGCACGAGAGAAGAAGTTGATTAAATGTCTTTCACTGCTGGTTTCAATAATCAATATTCTGACTTCTTTGGAGATATGTGAAGCTCAAATTTCATCTCTTCAAGGTCAGTTAAAAGATTATATGAAGTATCTTAAGGAATTTTAGCCAGATATCAATATAAAGCCAAACATCCACTTAGCACAACATTTTCCTGAAGTTCTGAGAAGATTTGGGCCAGCACCATCAACTGAAGCATGGGCCCACGAGCGTATAAATGGAATGTTAAGCTCCATTCCAACCAATAAGAAAACATGTATGTTTTCCTTAATTAAAGCTACTTAATTTTATTAATTTCATTTTTTTTAAAGATCAAATGGACAAGACCATTATGAAAAGGTTTATTTTGACCGGTCAGCTTCAATCATTAATGGACAGAACTAATGATCAATTTGAGAATGAAATGAAAAATGTCTTCAGTTCAGAGAAAAGAAAAATTCCCTCAAAATCATCTCAACTACTGTGTGAAGACTATGAATTGTGGATAGAGTATCTCAACATGATTGATGGTAAAAAAATATTTTCCAGTATTTTTACGAAAAATCAACCATCTGTTTCATCTAAAATTCTATCACCTCAAATTATTGAAGTAGATAACTTGTTACTGGATGGAAAAAACTACTCATTATATTCAACAAATCAAGGAAACGGAAATGTTGAGGTAAATTCATCAAAAGGAAATGTTGTTGGGGTTGTATTGAAAATGTGGCAGTCAACAACATTTTCAGGTCAAAAATTTATTTTAGTTGGCTTATATGACATTGTGGATCCTAAAATTGAAAATCCTTATTTAAAAGCTGGGCTTAATGTTTTTTGGTGTTATGATAAATGGTCAAAAAAAGTAGTTATTAATAGCAAGGAAATTATTGGTCATGTTTCAAAAACTACACATCCTAGTGGTTTTGCAAATGTTTTCTCAAATACTTGTTGTATGATATCATTAAAAAATATAGCCAGAAGCTATTCTGATTTTTAATGTGGTTTTAGAATTTTATATTTTTTGTGGAAAATAAATATATATACAAATATTTACTGCCAGTGATTGAGCTAACTAATAAAAGTAAAAAGTATGGACTCCAAATTTCACTCCCTTATTCATGAGAAGCAGTTTTGATTATGGATCACTTGAAGTTCTAACCAGGTTACAGCAAGGTTAGTCAGAAATACAAAAAAAAGACTTGCCTACAAGTCCTCATTTTTTCCCCCCCCCCTGTGTTCATTATTACCTAGATGACCAGAAATTTGAACTTGTC
This sequence comes from Hemileia vastatrix, assembly GCA_030280995.1. Lineage (NCBI taxonomy): Eukaryota > Fungi > Basidiomycota > Pucciniomycetes > Pucciniales > Zaghouaniaceae > Hemileia > Hemileia vastatrix. Next base: position 1,700,519 of record JASXTE010000017.1, on the reverse strand, counting down.
ACTGACTGCAGTGCAGTTAAATCCCTTTTAGACTTGAAAACACCAAACAAACATATGGTCAGATGGCAGTTGGCTGTTCAAGAATACAGAGGGAGAATGACAATTATTCATAGGGCTGGTATTGTTCACTCAAATGTGGATATGTTATATAGGTTACCTTTACCAAACAATGACTCTAATCCTGCTTATGATCCTGAGGATGAAATTATTCATATGCATGGGATATATGTGGTTGATATGGAGGAAGAGCTATTACAGCTTATTCTGGATTCATATGATAAGGACACTGACTTGAAAAGTTTATGCACCATATAAAATGATCCAAAGAATGATTCAATACAGGCATTAATTAAAACCCTTCCACCAAAGTACCAGAAGGCTTTGGAAAAAGGTAAATTTTCAATTGATGAAGGATATCTATATTATAGGAGAAATTTCAGTAATGTTATTGTTATTCCTCCTTCTATGAGAGAAATTATCTTGAAAATTTGTCATGATGACATATTATCTGGACATTTTGATCTTGAAAAAACAATTATCAGAATTAAAAACACTGCTTGGTGGGTTAATATGTCTGAAGACACAAAATTATATGTTGAGTCTTGTGATTCTTGCCAAAAATCAAAAAGATTAACTGGTAAAAGAGCAGGATTAATGCAACATATTGAACCTCCTGATGCACCATGGCAGATAATAAACATGGATTTTGTAACAGGATTACCTATTGCTGGAAAAGACAGTTATAACTCTTGTTGGGTTATTGTGGATAGATTCACTAAAATGTGTAAATTTATCCCTACTCACAAGGATGTTTCCACTAAAGAATTAGCCTTCTTATGGTGGTCTCATATGTTTAATACTGCTGGTTTTCCTAAAGCCATAATCTCTGACAGGGACCCTAAATTTACTTCTGAATTTTGGATGTCTCTGATGGATGTTTGTGGTTGTGATCTGAAACTTTCTACGGCCCATAACCCAAAGACTGATGGCTTAGCTGAATTAATGATTCAGACTTTAGAGGACATGATAAGAAGATATTGTGCCTTTGGCCTTGAGTATAAAGATAATGACAGATTCACTCATGATTGGGTTACATTACTTCCTGGGTTGGAATTTGCTTATAATAGCACTCTCCATTCTGTTACTCAAAGAAAGCCTTTTGAGCTCTGGCTTGGATATGTTCCAAACACTCCTGACCAAATTCTCAATAACAAAATACCTAAATTGGATATATATCCTGGTGTAAAGTCTTTTCTTCAAATGCAACAACTATGCAGAAATCATGCTCAACCATATATTGAAAAATCATTTGAATATGAGAAGAAGAGATGGGACAAATCCCATAAAGAATACACTTTTAAAAAGGGTGATGAAGTGTTGATTTCTACAGTCCACTTCAACTTACAAGGTAATAACAAATTGAAAGATCAAATTGTTGGTCCATTTGTTGTCAGAAGAATGATTGGAGATAATGCAGTTGAGGTTATTTTGTATTCTCCGTATGACAGAAAACATCCTGTTTTTCCAATATCTCTTCTGAAACCTTACACATCCAATAGTGATTTATTTCCAAAAAGGAGGGGAAGACCAAAGAAAACCCCAAATGAAATCACTGAAACAGCAGAAATTGAAAAAATTCTAAATGACAGAATAGTCACTGCTGAAAAAGGTACAGAATAATTATTGAGATTCAAGAATAAATCATCTGAATATGATTCTTGGATACCTGGGAAGGAGATATCTAATCTTCCTACTCTACTAAAAAAGTATAAAAAGAAAAAATCATAGAATTTTTTTTTATTGTTTTTTTTAGAATGAGGGAGTGTCATCCAGGAAACTAGACTTAACTGGTAAAATAATTGATTATTTTACTGAGTTGAAGCCACACCCCTTCTTCTTACTAATAATTAATTATCTACTTAAGTATTAATTACAATAAACTAGTTAAGTACAATAAGTAGTATAAATAATTAATGTAAATAAAATGTCCCCTACAATTTTACTCCCTAACACCGTGTTCAATAGTATAAGTCAATGGGAATAAAATTTAATAATAAAATTATAATACAAAAACTTTAAAACAATTATATTACCTCAGTGAGAGATCTGGAATCCTGTGAAAGCAATATAATTAATTAATTATTGTGTAATTAATTGTGACAGTCCAAGGAACTCAAACTTTATTGCTAATAAATTTGATGCCCTTGTTGACTTACCAATTTATTTATTTCTTATGTCAGATATGTACTACTTTTGTTTTTTTATCCTTTTTCTCACACCCTTACAGTAGATGGTGTAAATTCTGTATATTTTATTCCCTCATGTTTTGCCTATAAAAGGCCTCTTACTTTGTGCTTTTAAGAACATTCATTCATTACTTTACTTTATTATTACACTTACAATACAACACTTATTTCTATATTTTATAACATTAGTATTTACGATAGCGTAATTCTAGTCTATAATCTATATTAATGTTTAAAATCTACCTCTTATATTTGAGTAAATTAATCATATTGATTTAGAAATACGTACTTTTTGTTGAGAGACCATTAAAACCCTTAAAACCCTCCTAAAAACCTCAAACCAATCTTCTAGACCAAAAGGACCCCTTGACAGCAATACTGGAAAGAGTATATTGTTATAAAAATTAATTTAAATAGCAAAATTTCAAATCTTCATAACAGATATAAAAAAAACATAAATATAAAAATTTGACTTTGTATAAAAATATATATTGATTTTAAAGATATTTACTTTTTTTCAAACAAAATGACCAATTTTATCCTGTGAGGCTTCCCTTCAACTTCAAGTATAAGTCTAAAAAATTAATATGATGCTCTGAATACTCTATATAATGTGTACCTAAGGCAAGAATAATTTTTTTGAAGTACTTCAAATCTAAGCAGAAGAGCTGATATCTTTTTTATATAATATAGTTGTATAAAATTGATTTTTAGGTAGTTTCTTAATCTGTTATATGGAAAGAAATAATATCATAATAATATATAATCAACTTAATACTTTTTTTAATATAACATTTTCTAAAAATGATTCTTAATTTGTACTGATTTTCAGAACTTCAAAGTATTTAATAAAAATATTTTGATATAAAAATATAATTATTTTTATATTTAAAAGTATTTAGTAAAACTTCTAAAAAAGTATAAATTTTTTCATAGCTTAAATTATCTTGAACCACACTTGGAAACAAGATTGCATTGAGAGTTTAATCTAAGTTTCACCAAAAGCATGATAAATACTTTTTTTGAAAATGTATATAGTCATTGAAATGAAAAAAAATTAGTAAAAGAAAGGACTCAGAAATTTTTTTCTGTTACTGAATAGATTATCATAAATATATTGAGGTAGATAACTTATTGAAAGTTTTTAAATTTGCAGTTATTACAGTCAATTATCCAGTTATATATAGCAATCACAAAACTAGAAATCAACCTTAATGGTTATATATGTAGATGAATCTTTTCTTCAACCTTTATTTGAATTATTTAATTTAATTTAAAGCTATTTTCAATCTAACCAACATATTTTACTATTACATTTAAAAATAAATACAATAAACTCATAAAATACATAAGTTCAATAGTTTAAAATTTCTTTAAATGTTTTGTTCTAGTTTTCAACTTTTTGCTACAATTTTCCTATTATATTATTTGTTTATATCATGTATAGTTATCATAAGCATACTGTGAATTCTTGTGTAAAAAAGCAAAATAGTATTTCATTACCAATAATTATACTATATTACTTTCTTAGTCTTAAAGTGCATTGTAAATCAAAACTAAAAAATAAAGACATATAAACTATAGGTTTATGTTCAAAAATATCAATAAAAAATAATTATCAATCATTTTCCATATTGGCAGAATAGAGCTGTACATTGAGGGGGTGGACTTTGATGTTTGCCCAAAGAACAAAGTTCACTCTCCATTTTTACTACCTCAATGGACAACCTCTCAATCTCTCCACACAACTTTTTCTGCCGTGTCATTTCTGTTAATTCTATTACCACTCCCCACCCTTTTATTGCCTTCATGATACATTTTATACACCCTTTAAGTTTAAAAATCTAAGTTTAAGCCCTCCTCACTACTCCTGTTGGTGGATCTCTTGGTCTAGACAATAAATTTGGTGGTCCTACAAGGGTTTGGATGGGTGTAATGGGCTCCCAACAATAAAGTACATATTTCTTATAACTTTTGTTTATTTTACTCAAATAATAAGAGGTGATATGAGATATTATTATAATTTATAGATTAGAATTACATAGTTGTAAATACTAATGTGATAAAGTATAGTAATAAAAGGTTTAAATAATATTTTGTAAGATATGTAAGTAAGGAATGATCTGAAAAGTACAAAAAAAAAGGCGTTTTATAGACAAAAATACAAGAAATAAAGACATGGAGTTAACAAAACCTAATACAAGGGTGTGAGAAGAAAAAACTAAATAAAAGAGAGTATATGAAATAATAAAAAATATATTAAATGGTACGTCAATAAGGGTATCATTTTTATTTGAAATAAAACCTGAGTTCCCTTAGACTGTTACAATTAATACAAAACATTTGATTTAAAATTTTGATTCCACAGAGATTTAAATATCTCAATAAAGGAATTTGAATTTTTTAAGAATTTTATTATATTTTAATATTATTTTTATTCCCACTCAGCTGTATTATTGAGCACGGTGTTAGGGAGTAAAAATGTATGGGACAATTACTTAATTTTATTAATTATTTACAGTACTTAGTGTATTTAGCTAGTTAGTTGTAAGTAATAATTAATTAATTATTAATAAGGATTTAAAAGGTGTTGTGGTACGCGCCTCACAGGTAGTTTGATTTTGGACCAATCAGCTTGCATAGTCCAGGAAGAAAAAAGGGGATTCATAGCGCAGTAAGAAGTGCTAAACTATAATGTGTGTTTGTGTTTTTCAAGGAAAAAGGAAAATAGAAGTGTGGAAGAAGATTCAGGGTCTGTGTGCTCGGATTTGGCAGCAGGATGTGGCGCATAATGGGGAATTGTGTGTTATTGATTTAGGACTGCAAGTGCTGAACAATATGGACTTGTACTTTCCAATAATTGTGTATTATGCACTAAGGAAGGCATTATGGCTTAAGGAAAGGCTCAAGTGCAAAGTATACTGCACCGCCGCTAGTGTGGTAACTTACTGAAACAGATGATATAGGAGGTTAACTAGTTGAAAATCAAAGCGACTAGGATCAGTGTTAGAAGGAGTCAAACTTGGAAGTAGCGCTGAAACAAACAAAGGTACATTCAGGGGCGCGCATGTCAAGGTGTCAAGCATGAGTGAGACAAGTTAATACTAGTGTTAGTAAGGATAGGGTATGTTTTAGGCACTGTAGTTGTTACAAGCGGTGTACGTGGTCTACTAATAGATTAGTTACTGTTTTACTAATGTAGCTCTAGAGTCAGCACTGGAGATCCACTAGGGAACTGTGTTTAGAGCGCTGGAAAGATATAAAGAGGGTATTGCATCTAGTAATAGGGGGAGGACAATTGGACAGATAGTTAGTTAACATAAAAGTATTTAATAATTGTGAAGTCAAAGATATTAGAATTTTCTGCTATCAATTGTTTGAGAGTATATAGATTCAAGGGATTAACTATTATTAGAGTTATTTTATTTCTATAATAAGGCATATTTGAAGAGAGCGCTTCAAGATGGAGTAGCTGTGGATATTAGCGCTTGTTAAGAATAGAAATATCTGGATAGTAATACTTGTTTTTCTGATATTTTAAACTTAGTTCTCAACTTATAAACTTTCTAATCACATATTAGTGTTACACATTATTGTTCTGTCTTTAAAAATAAGAGTGGCAGGCGCTTCTTTTTAGAAATTGAAAAGAAGAGCCAACCCATCTTGCATTGTGTCTACTGCTTAGTACTTTAGAACTTTCTACAATTGGTGTCCCAACAGTGGCCTAATTGTAACTAGTATTTTGATAAGATCGTTTAGTTTTCAGGGTTTCATCAAGAGGACGAGATCAAGCTGGCGCTTCAGCGGAAGAGTCATAGGGTCTACAATGAGTGGATCAATGGCCATTATCAGAGGATAGTGTAGGGCTGTATTGTGAATATAGTCGGGTTTAATTACCAAGTGTGTGTTTATTATTTTGTGATCTCTGTTTCGATTTCATATTTCGGAAATGGATCCTACTGCAACTACATCTAAGGGATGTCAGGAGAAGGTTAAAATACCTAATTCGACGGTGTCATTGCCACAAACGGTAACTACAATAATTAGATGTAAAGATGGAAGTTTGCATTTCACAGCTATTAATACCAAGAAGTTCTTACGAAGGTTTGAACAAGCAGCGGAAGTGCATGGAGCGACCGAGTATGATATGGTGCGTCAAGTGCTCTTCTTTGTCTCTAATGAGTGCAAAGACAATTTAGAGGATTTAAAAGGGAATGAAGAGCCCAATTTGTCAGCGCTAAAAGAACAAATGCTCAAGAGATGGCCAAAAGTTACGGAGGAAACTAAGTATAGGATAAAGGGTCTGGATGACTTGGTAAGAAGGGTCAAAGCTAAAGGGGTGTTCAAGACCCTAGGGAATTTAAAAGTTTTAGAGAGGATTTTGAAAGAACAGTGGAATATTTAGTCAGTAATGAATATTTTAGTAATTCTAATGCGTCTTTACCTTGGTTTTGTGAAGCGCTAGCACCAGAAGTAGAAAACTGGGAGAAGAGGTGCTTGGATAATGAAGGAAAGCTAGTCAAGAAGAGGGACGGTAATTATAAGTACCCTGGATTAGAAGAAGTAGAAATGGCAGTGGAAGCGGAAATGAAGCTGCGCTGAGTTGAGCATCGCGCAGCTACAGTTGCTTTGAATAACGAGGAGATGGACGAAGATGCTTCTGGCGTGCAATCGCCTCCTCAGATGTTGTCTCCTAAAGTAAAAGTTTTCACTAAGTAGCAGGATTCAGTTATTGCGAGGATTGACTAGCTGGAGAAGAAAATAAACAAAGCAGCAAAAGCAAAAGAATTGTTTAGGCCCAAGAGTTCTCCTCAACCATTGCGCTTTGCTACTATGGTATGTTACTATTGTAATAAAGAGGGACATACTAGGATGAGGTGAAATGCGCTTCAAAAAGATAAAGAAGAGAGGGTAGTTTACAAGGATGGAACTACACTTATGTTGGAAGATGGGACTAAGCTTGTCAAAGACAAGGATTGAGGGATGCAAGCCATGGTCATTGATCACATTAATAAAAAGTCTATGGAGGGCAGGTCAAGCAAGGGCAAGGAGTCTGAAGCAAAAGAGAAAGGCAAGGATGCGAAGTCAGTCAATTTTGCAGTTACTTGCGCAGTATTGGATTTTAAAGTAAAAGAAGGAGTGGTTGCAGCACCACTTACTGCAGCACGTTTGGAGATGTTTTCAGAAAAGCACAAGAAAATGGCCCCACCTACAATTAGTAGGCCAAGAAGAGCTGGCGCTAGGTATGCAAATCCAGAGGATATGGAGTAGGTAGGGTATACCACTAGAGAGAATACACCTGCACCTATGGAGGATGTTGAAATGGATGGTATGGAACCAGCTGGTTATGGTGTGGATCATCAGGTAGAAGATCAAACAATGATGATGGAGGACTCAGAGGTAGTGCAGCAAAGAGCAGTACCTGTTGAATAAATTCCAGAGACAAGGCGCAATACTCCAAATAATCCACCTGGAAGAGCAAAGGCTGGTGCGAAGACGACTCAACCTAAATGGAGGATGCAGCGCTTGGTTCACTCAGATTTTTCTAAGGCAGCTGGGGATTTAGTCATGCAATGTTTGAAGACTACAGTTTCTGTTCCATTGGGGGTTCTAACAGCAGTAGCGCCGGATGTAGTGAATGGAATTGTGGATAAGTGCAGGAAGAAAAGGGTTGCTAATTGCGCTGAGTTTGATGTTGAAGAGCAGTCATTTCAGCCAGTCGTTGGATTACCTAGGGCCCCACATTATGCAGGACCCTTAGGGTATTTAACGATAACTGTAAATGGTAAGCAAATTAGAGCATTAGTGGATACAGGTTCACAAATCAACGTGGTGTCAGTAGATGATGCGGTGGAGTTAGGTCTTCCTGTTAAAGATGGTGAGGGTACTGTCGCAGGAATTGGTGGAGGTAGGTTACCTTTTATAGGGGTAGTGGAGTTCGTATGCACTAGGGTTGTGGGAGTGACAAGGGATATACATTTTTATGTTCCAATGGGTGTAGTTAAACCAGTTTTAGGCACACCATTTTTAATGGATTATTCTGCAACAATCAATTATTGTTTAAATAAGACTATTGGAATAAGGATTATGGGTGATGATGGTGTTCCAGTAACAGCAGTCTTAGTAGCGCCTAAGGATGGTGGCTGGGAAACTAAGTACTCTGGAGCTGCGCGATTAGATAAAGAAAGAGAGTTTTATGAGGAAGTCTCAGATGATGAGATAGGGCAACTGCCAGGAAGGCACCAACATTTTCATTAGGGACTGGCATTTTATGTGTTACTATCTCCCAGGATGAGAGGAACCCAGATAGTGACCAGTCGGTCCAAAAAGAAGGGATACGTAAAGTGGTACTTCAAAGGTGTCTTGGGAATACTACAGTAGAATGTATTATACCTAAGCTTTTTAATTTCTTTGATCAAGGATTTTGTTATACTTATATTAAAAAGAAAAGACAAAAACAGGATTTAGGTGTAACCCGTAGTTATATTAAAAAGGGTTTGATTTTAAGTAATGAAGGAAGCAGCAAGCACTGTTTAGCATCCAAGTATAAACCAGTGGCTGTCAAGGTTAAACCAGTAAATGTACAGATGCCAGATTTGAATCCTCCTTTGCAGAGGCTGGCACTTTCTAGGAATTCTTATAATACTCCTTTAACAAAGTTTCCACCTGAATTTGTGCCTACTAGTAAAATCACAATGGAGAGGCTTCAGATGGTTAATTTTGGACCAGAGGATTGGTTGTCGCAGGAAGAAAAGAAGTTATTGTTACAAGTTATTGTTCTCAGAGAAAAGCCATTGCGTTTTCTGAAGAGGAAAGAGGTTTGTTGAAACACTCTTACGGTAAACCTTATATTGTTTTAGTTATACCTCATGCTCCGTGGCAAAAGAAGGCTTTTCCAATACCAGCGGCTATAAGAGAAGAATATACGGAATTAATTAGGGGAAGGTTAAGGTCTGGCTTGTATGAACAGTCTATGTCTAGTTATTCAAGTCCAGTGTTTTGTGTCGTTAAACATAATGGTAAATTAAGGGTTGTTCATGATCTTAAATAGATGAACAAGTTTATGGTAAAGGAGGCAGGAATGCCGCCAACACCAAAGGAGTTTGTGGATTCTTTTGCGGGACGTGCATGTTACGGATTAGGTGATATTATGGGAGGATACAATAAGCGCAAATTGGATATATCATCCAGACCCATGACAACGTTTGAAACCCCACTGGGGCACTTCAGGTTGACAAGGTTACCATAGGGTGCAACAAATTCTGTGGCAGTATACCAAGCACAGATAATGTGGATATTTCAGGATGAAATTCCAGATCATGTGGGAATTTTCATTGATGATGGTGGTATAAAAGGACCAGCCAGCAATTACAATTGGGAAGTTTTAGAGGAGAATCCATATATTAGAAGGTTTGTTTGGGAATATGGGATTACTCTGGAAAGAGTGCTATTCAGGATAGAAGAGGCAGGATTAAAGATCTCTGGATACAAATTTTCTTGTTGTGTTCCAGCGCTAGATATAGTGGGAGATGTGGTATGCAAGTAAGGGAGGATAATTGCAGAAAAACAGAAGAATAAGGTGCTTACATGGCCGAGGCCAAGAAATACTACAGAAGTTAGAGGATTTTTAGGCATTTGTACATATGTAAGAATGTTTATTTGAGATTTTGCTATGTTATCTTCACCTTTAAGGCGCTTAACAAGAAAAGATGTTGTATGGGATTGGACGGAGGAATGTGATGAGTCATTCAAGTTGTTGAAAAGGATTGTAGGAAAAGATATTCTTTTGAAAAAATTGGAGTATTGACAAGGCACTGGGAAAATTACTCTAGCAGTGGAATCTAGTGTGTCCGCAGTGGGCGCATTTTTGATGCAGGAGGATGAGGAAGGTAATGGTAGACCTGTCCTTTATGAATCTAAGACTTTTACTAGAGTAGAGTCTAGGTACTCCCAGTCTAAGCTGGAGTTATGCAGAGTAGCGAAGATTCTTAATAAGCTGCAATGGATGCTTTGGGGGCAACATTTTGAGTTGCAGGTTGATGCGCTATCATTGGTGCAAATGATTATTAGCCCAAGTTTACCAGATGTGCCCATTACGAGGTGGGTAGCGCAGATTAATTTATTTTCTTTTGATTTGGTCCACAAGTTGGGAAAAACTTTCACTATGCCAGATTCATTATCTAGAAGACCGCCATGTGAAGAAGACTCGGACGCCGAAGAATTTGAAGAAGATAAGAGATTGGTAAATGGCATAGATTATTGTTATGAAAAATTTGGCAAGGTTGTCTGCAATGACAATAAACTAGCAGGAAAGGTCGTCCGTGATGACAATAAACTAGTTGCGCAGAATGTCCGTAAAGACATAAGTCTAGATGTTGATGATGCGCAGGATGTTTGAAAAGGTAGTCTGCAACTGGATTTAGGGAACATTGAAGCTAACGTAGCGACAAGGAGTGCGCTAGGCAAGGCAGTGGAAAAGTCAGATGAAAAAGATGATTCAAGGGGAAGTCAAGATAGTAGCACTCATCCCAAAGAAGGGGAGTATTCTGAAGATGACACATCTACTGATGAGGGAGTAGAGTTGTTAAGACTATATCTGGAAGGCAGTAGTAGACCAGATTTTTGTGATAAAAAAGTTTGGTGCAATATTGAAAAGCACACTAAAGGCTATTTTATAAAAGATGGGAAGTTATGGAAGGATCAAGCCTTGTTTCCCCAGTTAGTTGTTCAAACTAGGAAAATGAAGGAAACAATACTCGGGGAGTTACATGAGAATTTAGGACATAGAGTTCAAGACGAGACATATCACAGAGTTAGGGAGAGATTCTGGTGGCCCAATATGAAGAATGAAGTAAGAGATTGGGTCAAATCTTTTCCTGAATGTCAGAGCAGGAGTTACAGAAAGCCAAAAGAGAAAGGTAGAGCAATGGACAAAGATACTGTTTTTTGTAGGGTCAGTTTAGATGCAGTTCATATAAAAGAAGGATGCTTTAAATACTTGTTAGTAGACAGGGATGATCTATCAGGATGGGTCAAAGCAGAGCCATCGGTAAATCTTAAGGCGAGTAATGTAGCTGAGTTATTGAAAAAAGAATGGGTTTATAGGTATGGGGTAATGAAGATGGTGACTGTAGATGGTGGCACTGAATTTTCTGGAGGATTCCAAGAGGTAGTTAAAGGTATTGGCTCAAGGCTACGAGTTGCAACAACATATTATCCTGAAGCAGAGGGGATGGTAGAAAGAGGGCATCAAGTTATAAAGGATGCGCTAGTTAAATTATGTGGGAATAATGGGTCAAAGTGGAAGAACCACTTACCATTAGTTTTTTTTGCAGACAGGATTTCAGTTAAAAGGACAACAGGGTTTTCACCGTATGAACTTATGTTTGGTCAAAGGGTGGTATTACCTATTGATCTAGAGGCTGGATCTTTTCTAGGATGTGACTGGGATCAAGTGCGCTCAACTGAAGATTTAATTCTAGAGAGGGTAGTGCAGCTTGAAGGAAAAGACAAGTTTGTGGAGAAGGTATATGATAGAATGATGCAGATCCGGGACAAGTCAGTTAAATATTGGGATGAGCATTTAGCGCATAGGTTAAGGAAGCCATTGAACACAGGAGATTTGGTTTTGGTTTATAATAGAAGTTTAGAATTCCAATGGGGGAAGATGTTTGCTGACAGATGGAACAGTCCTTATAGGATCAGAAAGCAGATAACTGGGGGGTCTTACTTACTGGAGGAACTAGATGGTACTGAATGGAAGTGGCATGTGGCGGCAGATCAGATCAAAAGGTTCGACCCAAGAGGTGTTCCAGTGATACCAGAATGACCTCCAGAATGAAGAAAAACTACCAGAATGACCTCTGGGATGAGGGTAAACTAACAATCTATGTTAAGCTTTTTTTTCTAAGAGAACTCACAGGAGGCTTTGACACAGTTGTGACGGGTAGAGGGAGCTAACTGGAAGTTAGGTGCACTAAGGCTGACAAGGAAACTGGCATAAGCGCTCAGATGAGGGCACAGAGGAAAATGAAATCTTATATTTTCATTGTTCAAGGGGACATGATGAGATAGGCAATTGGATTAAAGGAGGCGCATACCATGTAAAAGCAAAAGACTCTGGGAATTTAGCTAATGGTTTAACTAACCTGGAGTGGAAGAATGGTTTATAGATGGGGTGCTCTACAGTTCAATTCTTATTTACATTGTGTATTTTTGTATTGCAGTAAAGGCTGTAAAGTTTTATGATTTTTTTAAGGGTTTACAGTCTTTTAAAGAAAGTAGAGTGAGCAAAGTTAGGCACTCTAAATTTAGAAGACAGGTGTATTAAAATAGCACCGTGTCTAAAATTATTATTTAAAGGCATAGCATGAAAAATTTATGAAGACTATGTACAGGAGTAATGGACAGAGAAGGCTCATATGGAGGCCTCTAGTGGACTATTCAGTATTGGGGTGGAAGCTATTAGGATATCCTTTCCAGTCTTCAGGCATGACGAAACGACGAGGATTGGCAGGGAATCCAAGAATAGTTGATGAACTGATTTTGTTCATTAGTTGACCTATAATTTCTATATGGTTGTAGCAGGCTTCAAGTTCAGCGTCAGAAAAAGCTGGTGCGTTATAGTAGGATAGAGACATAGCGTCATATATAAGACAAACTCTGGAAAACATTCTCATGGAATGGACAAAAGGTAAAGGAATAGGAACCCATCCCAGAGAGATAGATTCATTGAAGCCTGAAAAAGAGTCAGCGGGTAAAGGAAGCGTAAGTATAATAAAGGGTACTTACTTGCTAATAAATTTTGTGGGCTTGCTGATGGCAATGAAATGGTAATCACGTCAGGAGAAGCTGTAGTGGAGCCTGAGTGCATGGAAGCATTAGAGCTCTGAGTGGAAGAAGGCGCAGTGCTAGGCTGGATAGATATCTCTTGCCTGGGAAAAGTAGGAAGCAATGGCGACTCATAAGGAATGTTGTTATTGGCAGAAGAATTGGGTCTAGTGGGACTAGTAGTTGTAATTATGGGGGCGCTACTGATGGAACTAGGAGGAAAGCAAATATAGCCAGTAGGCTGAGGAGTATTATTGTTCAGAGAGATATTGCAAGTTTTGTGGTATCTAAAGCAGTTTTCACAGGCAGGTCTAAAGGAGGCATACCCCCGAGGTCTAGAAAATGTACAATGAAAGTTGTGGCATTTACAAAATGAGCACGCTTGATCTTTGGGAACTGTGCAATATTGAATCATGATGTTTGGATGAAGGAAATCCGGTTTATTAGATGGGCTATTTATAGGTTAATAATGGCATTATGGAAGAGACATCAGTTGCTCAATAACTGACATGAGTGCTGAATGGTTTCTAAGATGGATGTGAAGAATCTTCATCAAAGAAGAAAAAAAAATGAGGGACCTAAGGAAAGGCAAATCCGTCACAGTCAAGAGAAAGTCATACGCTGAGAAAATCTGAAGATTTCAAGGGAACGCATGCATATATGACGCAGGGGATGTATTTGCTGCTATAGGGAGTAGTGAAAATCTCAGATTTATTTTGTGTTTATTGTTTCACTTTTCATTGGCACTTAGTAGTAAGGTGTGCTGTTTGGAAAAAGGATGATATTTTTTGGGGGGCAACTCATCTTGCAGATGTTGGGTTCTCACTAGGGACTTAGGTTCAAGCAGAATTAAGGAGAAAGAAAAATTATTATTACATTTTTTTTTCAGGAATATATAAAAAAGATATTTAGTATTCTGTGTCATCGTAGATAGGGACGCAGAAGGCCCAGTTGTAAACAGCCTCTTGCATGTTTTGCTGCAAGGTGGTGACTAGCTGTTTTCTTTTGTCATACTCGGCGCGAGTATAGACTGGGACCGCCTCAAGAAATTTTTAGACGGTGACTATCATATTTTTCATACAACGCATGGTTGCATCGTATGGTGCGTAGGCAACGTGCTCTGCAAATTCCCAGTTTTGAGCCATGGCGGGCTCTTCTTCTTCTTTGTTGTCGTCAGGGGGGACGTTGGCTGGCCAATCATCGGTGATGATAGCGTTGAAGACTGGTTGAAGGGTAGTCCAGTCAGGAGTTGGTGAGTACGGAGTGCACTCAGGAATTGGATTGGTATCCCAGACAGGATCTTCTTCCAAGGCAGGAAGAAAAAGGGGAGCATTAGGTGGCGGAGGCGATTCAGCGTAAGGAGTGGCTGGTGCATTCTAAGAGAGAAAAGAGCTCATGTTAGCGTTTTAATGTAAAAAAAAAGGGAACTTACTCTACTCTCCTCTGAAAAGAGAGAATTTGGAATGGAGGCAACACTACTAGGTGTAGGTGTGCAGTGATTAACCTTGGCTTGCTTGTTGCCAGGTGGAGTTGAAGATGTAGGCACAGGGCGCTTGATGGCCAAGTTACTCATCATATTCGAGGTTGAAGCATTGGGATCCAGACATGCAACAGTGGGCGGCCAATTGTAACTACATTTCTTCTTGTGTTTTTTACAGTAATCGCATGAATAAAAAATAAAAAAATAGAAGATTAGTAATAAGGAGAAAAGAAGGAAAAGAAAAGAAGAAGAAAAGACTTACAGTAAAGAAAACGTTGCCACGGCGGGCTTTTGAGAAATGACAGGGAGTTATGCCATTCTCAATGCAGTGGGTGCATCTTGTCCCACCCATCAGCGTAGTAACTGGTGTCTCAGGTAGAGCAGCATCAGGCTGGTTACGCACAAGCTGCCAGATAGCGTCCACAACATTGGCGGTATTTTTGGTATTAACGGTATTATTTCTAGTATTCATTGAAAAAAAAAATTACGAAGAAAAGAGGATTGTAATAAATAAGAGAAGATGGAAGAAGACACTGCAAGATGCAGGATATTTATAGGCTCCTGGGGACAGTCGCGAGTAGAAGGAGGATGTGGTACGCGTCTTGCAGGTAGTTTGATTTTGGACCAATCAGCTCGCATAGTCCAGGAAGAACAAAGGGGATTCATAGCGCAGTAGGAAGTGTTAAACTATAATGTGTGTTTGTGTGTCTCAAGGACAAAGGAAAATAGAAGTGCGGAAGAGGATTCAGGGTCTGTGCACTTGGATTTTGCAGCAGGATGCACCGCATAATGGGGAATTGTGTGTTATTGATTTATGACTGCAAGCGCTGAACAATATGGACTTGTATTTTCCAATAATTGTGTATTACGCACTAAGGAAGGCATTGTTGCTTAAGGAAAGGCTCAAGTGCAAAGTATACTGCACCGCGGCTAGTGTGGTAACTTACTGAAACAGGTGATATACGAAGTTAACTAGTTGAAAATCAAAGCAACTAGGATCAGAATTAGAAGGAGTCAAACTTGGAAGTAGCTCTAAAACAAACAAAGGTACATTCAGGGACGTGCATGTCAAGGTGTCAAGCATGAGTGAGACAAGTTAATACTAGTGTTAGTAAGGATAGGGTATGTTTTAGGCACTGTAGTTGTTACAAGCGGTGTACGTGGTCTACTAATAGATTAGTTACTGTTTTACTAATGTAGCTCTAGAGTCAGCACTGGAGATCCACTAGGGAACTGTGTTTAGAGCGCTGGAAAGATATAAAGAGGGTATCGCATCTAGTAATAGGGGGAGGACAATTGGACAGATAGTTAGTGAACATAAAAGTAGTTAATAATTGTGAAGTCAAAGATATTAGAATTTTCTGAGATCAATTTTTTGAGAGTATATAGATTCAAAGGATTAACTATTATTAGAGTTATTTTATTGCTATAATAAGGCATATTTGAAGAGAGCGCTTCAAGAGGGAGTAGCTGTGGATATTAGCACTTTTTAAGAATAGAAATATCTGGATAGTAATACTTGTTTTTCTGATCTTTTAAACTTAGTTCTCAACTTATAAACTTTCTAATCACATATTATTGTTACACATTATTGCGCTGTCTTTAAAAATAAGAGTGGCAGGTGCCTCTTTCTAGAAATCAAAAAGAAGAACCAACCCATCTCGCATTGTGTCTACTGCTTAGTACTTTAGAACTCTCTACAGCATGGCTTCATCTCAGTAAAATAATTAATTATGTTACTATATAAGTCTAGTAGCCTGGCTGACAACTCCCCTCAACTCTATTTTTACTTTTAACACAACTCCACCCCTTTTGCAACCTCTTGCTCACCTCCCATTCCCCTCACTCACCCCAATTACTTCCATTAGCCCTCACCAGCCTTTCTCTCACATTCTCAAACTATCACTCGCCTCCCCAGTCTATTGTCCACATCCCCCAGCTCTTGATTACCTCCCCTAGCCCTTTCTCACTTTACCAAGCCCTTTTCAGCTCTTCACTCACCTCACCCAGCCTCCCCCAGTCCCTTACTTTGGCTGGAGATGTGAGAGAGGTGATGTAAAGACTAAGGAGGGCTGGGAGAAGTGAGTGAGAGGCTTTTATCACCTCCCCCAGACTTTTGAAGCCCCTTTCTCACCTCCCCCAGCCTCCCCAGTCCCTTAATTTGTCTGGAGATGTGAGAGAGGTGCTATTAAGACTAAGTAGGGCTGGGAGTAGTAGGTGTAAGGCTTTTATCACCTCTCCTAGCCCTTTTAAGACCCTTTCTCACCTTTTCCAGCCTTCCTGAAGTGGATTAGGGGCTTTTATAACATCTCCAAGCCCTGTAAAGCCCCTCTCTCACCTTCCCCAGTCCCTTGATTTTTCTGGGGGAGGTGAGCGATGAGATTGGAGAGGTGAAAAAAGTGTTTGGGAGGCATGCAAGGGCTTGGGAAGTAGCCAAATTTTGATAAAATTGAGAATAATTAATATTTATAAATTAGAAATAACAAGGAATAAAATTTTGAGGAATTATAGCCCATTCCAAGTGGTAAATAATGTAACTAAATAAATATTTCAGAATTTGAGTTGCTTTTGTTTACTAAAAAAAATGTGGCCAATTGTTGAGAAAGTAAGATATTTGTAGGGAAGAAACATGAAAAATGAAAAAATACAAAGTAAAATAAAACTAAATAATGACAGTGGGCTGGGAAAGGTGAGTGAGGTTCTGGGGGAGGTGTGAGAAATAAAGAGAAGAGAAGGGAGAGGGGGGAAGGAGAGGAGAGTTGTTTTCTCACTGTGAAGGGAAGGGATAGGGTAGAAAGGGTAAGTAGATGGCAAGGTTAGCAACAAGATAAGGGGGTAGGATAGGAAGTCAGATTGAAGATCAGGGAGAATTAGGGGAGGGAGCTATCAGATGGAAGTCCCACGTGGAATTCTACCAGGAATCAATTCTGGAAGCAAAAAAAAGCACTAGATGTCTAGTGCACACTTTTTTCCTGCTGTGAATATTTTTTGAACTATTAATCAATTGTGGTTCAATGAAGGTTCAAATCAGTTTCAAGGTGTTTTCAAAGTAAATTCAATATTTCTTTGTGATTGTTTCATCACCACCTCAATGTGTGCTGAAAAAGATATGAATTAGGGTTCAAGGTTGCGGACTTGCTAGAAAGTCTGCCCCCCATATTGCGTGGTTAAAAATAATATATAATTAAGGGTTATTAGCCATAGAAATGAAGGGGCTAATTATTCCAAGTTACTACATAAGATCCTCAACCAAATATCACCAATATTGACTAAGAATCTACTGAGAAACCCAAAATAGGGGTGAAATGTGTGGTAACAGGATGAAGTCTCTTGTCAGGCTCTTGTATGGATAAATCTTTGACTAAATAGGAAATTTTAAGGGTGGTAGTGAATCAGAGGTGCCAATCTTGAGGTTGTTAATGGAATCAGTGCATATGAGTTCAATGCACTAATACTGAAATTAGGACATTAAAGAAGAGCCTGTCATTTATTTTAGCATATTTTGCCATATTGAGAGTAAAATTTGGGGTAATTATCATCAGAAAAAAACATGGGAGCCTGGATAGCAGGTTCCAATCCTTATGTTTTTCTTAACTCAACTTAAGCTCAGCTTTAATTCTTCTGGAAAGACTGTGCACTGAACAATGAGCACACTAGCTCCTGCAACATCAAATCAAATTTACTCTTAAAACAAAACTGAATATAGGGATAGGAACCTTCTAGCAGGTGCTACTTGCTTTTTTGGGGTGTACAGTGAGAAAATTCTAACTTTGCTAAAAATTAAGCTATTCACATGGGACAAATGCAGGCAGAATGTGTCCAGTACACAGAAGCCATTTCTGGCATAAAAACACCAAATTTGTAAAGTGTTATTTTTATTCATTTAATAGCCAAATAAATAGTTCTAATCAAGACTAATTGATCTATCATGGCACATTTTTAATATTATTAAGTTTAAAGCCCATATATTCAACTTTAAGTGATTTAAAGCACATTTCTTGTTTTTCCAATAAAAAAATGAAAACAACAGCCGTAAGTGTACTTAAAAGTTATGTAGCCTTATGTTTAAGGCTCTTAAGATTACCCTTAAATATTCCATCTTGATATAAAGTACATAAGACTTATAACAGTTGGATATATGCATGTATATAAGGCATTATAATGGCATATATTGTGTTTAATCATTAATTTCACTTATGTATACAGCTTGTATACCTTTATTTATTGTTCCCATTTGAGCCAAATTTATTTAAAATACTTTATAAGTAAATTTTACTCAGTCCTTCAAATATCTAGGCTGACACTCACACACCCAAAAAAAATAATAAAAAAATGATAAATTATACATTTTTTTTATTTTTATTTTTTAGGTATTCAGAGAAATTTGTAGCAATAAAGTTTAATTCTTTAAAGAAATCAAAAATAATAAAATATAATCAGTACTGGTTCTAACCCCTCAGCTGGTTAAACAAAATATTATTTCTTTTGAAATTATTTAAGAAGCAAGGATAGATTTGAAATTTTATTTTCAGGTATCCACATGTCAAATTCATTCAATTTTCCCTTATATCTTAATAAATACTCAGTTTCTTTCCCTTTAGTAAGGAATCTTTTCTCAAGTATTTTTTCAATCTTTATTTTTCCACAAGTTCTTCAGGTTGTTTTTTAGGCCTTCCTCCTCTTTTTGGAAATAAATCAGGATCATTTTAATGTAAAGGTTTTAATAATGAGATAATAAAAACTGGATGTTTCTTATCATATGGGGAATATAATATGTCTTTCACAGCATTATTACCAACCATTTTCTTGACTATAAAAGGTCCCACAAAAGGATATTTTAATTTAAAATTACCTTGCAAGATAAAATGTAGTGTTGAAATAAGGACTTCATCTCCTTTTTTAAATTCAAATTCTTAATGGGATTTATCCCATCTTTTCATTTCATATTCAAGTGCTTTTTGAATGCTTTCTTCTGAATTCTTTCCACAAATTTGTAGCATATGAATATATGATTTAGTACCAGGGTGTGTATCTAACCTTGGTAATTTGTTTGAATGACTTTCTGGGGTGTTTGATACATATCCCAGAAAGAGTTCAAATGGTTTTTTCTCTGTTACAGAATGATTTGTGCTATTATAAGCAAATTCAAGGCCAGGAGTTCATTTCAACCAGTCATGTGTAAATTTCTCATTGTATTTGTATTCTAATCCAAAGGAACAATATCTTCTGATCTTATCCTCCAGATTCTTTATCATTCTCTCAGCCAGCCCATCAGTTTGTGGATGGTGTGCTTTAGACAATTTCAATTGACAACCTGATACTTCCATCAAAGATGTCCAGAAGTCTGAAGTAAATTTTGGGTCTCTGTCAGATATTATGGCTCTGGAGAACCCAGAAGTATTAATCATTTGAGTCCACCATATCAATGCCAAGTCTTTTGCAGATACCTATTTATGTGTAGGGATTAACTTACAAATTTTTGTTAGTCTATCCACAAATACCCACCAAGATTTGAAGCTTTCTTTCCTTGCTAATTGTAAGCTAGTCACAAAGTCCATTTTTATTATTTCTCATGGAGATTTTGGCTTCTCTATCTGTTGTAACAACCTGGTTCTCTTCACAGTTAATCCTTAAGATTTTCTGCAAGATTCACAGGTGTTGATGTAGTTTTTTACATCTTCTTACATGTTTATCCACCAGGCTGTGTTTTCAACTCTAGTTAAAGTTTTGTTAAAATCAAAATAACCAGCTAATATGTCATCATGGCAAGTACTCAACATTAACTCTTACATAGATAGAGGTATAAGTATTACATTACTCAGCTTTTTCCTGTAGTATATGTATCCATCTTCAATTGAAAGTTTACCTTTTTCAAATGAATTTTTATACTTTGAAGTTAAAGTTTTAATTAATGCACTCATTGAGGCATTTTTTGGATCATTTAAGATGGTTGATAATTTAGACAAAAAATTATTAGATGAATCATTTTCTTATATTTTTTGCATAAATTCTTTCTCCAAATCCACTATATAAATCCCAAATATATGTGTTACCTCATTATCAGACACATAAGCTGGGTCGTCAGTATCATTTTATAAAGGACTTCTGGATTAAAAATTAACATTATAATGCAATGTTCCTTCTCTATAGGTGATTGTCATTCTCCCTCTATATTCTAGTACAGCTGGTTTCCATCTAAACATGTGCCTATTAGGTGTTTTCATGTTTAGTAATGACTTTACTTCACTTAAATCTGTGTTTAATTTAAACTTCTGGTTTCAAGATAGTAATGAAGTTTCTCCAGGGCCCACACAATGGCTAAAACTTCCATTAAAGCAGAAACATACATTAATTCAGTTTTTCTTAAGGCTCTGGATATACAACAGATAAAAACCTCAGATAGCTTACCATTTATTCTCTGTTTTTTCTGTAAAGCAGCACCTAACCCTGCAAAGCTTGAAGCAGTATGCAAGATAAAAGGGAGGTTAAAATCTGGCATTCCCAATATTGGAACTGAAAATAAAAAATTCCTTTTATTTATTAAAGGCCTGTTGTCTTTCATTATTCCAAATGAAAGCCTCATTTTTCTTGATTAATGTTGTTAAAGGGGCTGTAATGGATTGGTAGTTTTTGTCAGGCTAAGATCAACTAAAAGGATGTGAACTAGCTTGAAAAGTCTTTGTCTAGAAGATTTATATGGTCCTATATGAATACTGTAGTGTAAATCCAATAAATAGTAAAATATAATTTCAAAATAAAGGTCTCAGTAATATAATTCTCACTAATTTTATATGTGGCTTACAATCATTTTAGTTGGTAGAAAAATAGAGTTTAATAATTCAGATACTACTCAAAAGACTTATAAAAGTACTAATTAATTTGGTTATATGGTGTAAATTGTAATGATAAAGAATGTAGAAACAAGACCCAAAAACCTCCTCCTTTTATACACACTGAGTTCCTCAATGATTCCCTTGATGTTCCACTGCAATACACAGTTAATGACACCTCAAACCAACTAATAGACATTCCCATAAATATTCCCAGTAACCCAGGACATAATTAGAAGAGTAACAGATGTCAAAATCCTGTAATAATAAGGAAAATCCATCAAAATTAAAGAATAAGATAAAAAGAGAGTATATGCATATTAAACAATAATATAAAAGACTAAAGAGGAATTTTTAAGGTTAATAATAGCTTAATAATAAGGGGGATTCACTGTAGAAATGATGAGGCTAATCCTGATATTATACTACGTGAAATTCCCGTTCAAAAATAACCAATATTGACTGAGAAACCACCAAAAACTCAAAAAAGAGTGTGAGATGTGGGGTAACTACATGCAGTGCTTGGCAGGCACTGGCACAGGTAAATCCTTGACTAAATTTAGGCAAATTCAAGCGTGGTGATGAAATAAGACGTTAAGAATGAGGTTATTAATAAAATTAGTGCATATAAACAGGTTCAATGCATTATTAATTAAGCTAGGACACTAAATAAGTGCTGTAGACAATCCTATGGTGCTTGCTATAGGCCTTGACCAAGGGAGTTGGAGAAAAACCAGAGAGAAAATCCCCTGTCCCTTTAGAAAAATAAGTGAGATTTACCTGCTACAGTAAATTGGTTCCTGTTTACCAAAGCCCCTTTTTCCAATACACCTGACTGCTTGATGAGCCAAGAAAGTAGTCCTCAGACAGACTACCAGACCAAAGAACTTAAATGTAGACCAATGTCCACACCAGAGACAGCAAAGATACTTGATGTAGGCTGCAAATCCACACCAGAGACAGCAATAATACTTGCTATAGCTTGGAAGACTATAACAGAGAAAACAGTTGGCAAAGTTAAGTTAAATGAAGAACTCACTTGCAACAAACACAGCCAATTGTGGCCAGAAAACAGTGAGAACTGAGTGAGGAACAATGATATCACCTCCGGATGGTTGTATGATGATTAAGGTTGCCCCAAGCTGTCTTATTCACTATCTACACACAGACCACCCTCTAAGAGCCCATGCACACCCACCAATTTGGTGCCTGTACCCGCCAAATTGCATAAAAAACCCTCCAGAAGTGCTCCTCAACCTTCTAAAACAGAGGCGGGCGGGCTGCCTGAAGCGGCACGGCCTCCCTGAAGCCAGAGAACCACTAAAAACACCCAATCTACTTAGAAAAACTAACTACAACTACTAAAACCTTTAAAACACAGAATTTCACTATAACAACATTGTGACATGAAATATAGAGAAAAATTAGCTCTATCCAATGGTACTAAGCACTTAACCCTAAGAATAAAGGTTATCCCGTAAAACACGAAAAACAAAATTAGACAGCTATCTTTTTAAATGAAAAATGAGGAAATGACCCCTTAAAACTTAGAATATGAAACATTTCTACAAGACATAAAATATACAGAAAACCAGGGCTATCCAATGATAGTACCCACATACCTGCAGACCCAATATCCATGGAATAAAACCAGAAAAATACCTAATTCCTTAACAGATGTCAATTAAGACATGCATAAACAACATCAAATCACACAACAAAGGCCCCTGCCAATGTTTGAAGACCACATCCTCCCTCAAATTAAGAATGTCCACATTCTTTCTTCATCAAACCACCATTTTCAACCTTCTTCCCAAACATGCCTCTGAAATGGGTCCTTGCCAATACTGCATTGACAATAATCTAATCTGCGCCATGACACCACCTGTCCATCCATACAGAAAATCCTGCAATGTCTGCCAATCTAGAAAGAAACCTTGCTACAGACCTGGTCCATTATCTTCTGCAACAGATTTGCTTCCACCTCAACCTGGTCCATCTTCTACCAGCACCAAATGATCCAGGCCATCCATCCTGATACCCAGATTAATCAAAAAGCTTCAACCTTCCCAGAAGAGTGCCACCACCCATAAAACAACAAGTTCCACCATCCCTGGTCCATCTGATGGTAAATAAATTTCATTTCTTCCTTCAACTTTAAAACTGATGACTTCTCAGTTCCTCCATCTTCTGATAGTGATGATAACAATGTAGGATCCATTGCACCACCAACACCAAACCACTTGCCCACTATCAAGGCCAAGTTCCAACAACACACATCTCAACAGAAATGACTTCTGCTTCACTACTTCCAATCCACTCCTGCTAGAGATCCACAGGACATTGAGAACAGAAGACACCTCATTCACCATTTCAAGGCTAATTCTGAACACTTCATTTCATCTCTTGATTCCCTCTGTAATTCCACTAGTACTTTAGTTTGATTCAGAAAAGAAAAATTGACCACACTCTCTATAGAATGTAACCACAAAACAACTCTCAGTTTTAAGTCTTGGGGGACCATCCTCATTTTATAGTCTTGGGGGACTCAAAAACCCTCAGTTTAAAGTCTTGGGGGACTCAAAACCTAAATCATAAACCCAGAACCAGAGATCAACCACATTAAGACACAGAGAAAAATACTAACATTCTGGGGTAATTGTGAATAGAGCTTCCAGCCCATCAATTACCCCCAAACTTTCCTTTGCTAAATTCGGAGGCTCCCCCTGTGGATACCCTCCACCAATCTTTCAAAACCAACTCCAAAAACCAAACCCATTCCTCAGTTTATAGTCTTGGAGGAATAAACCAACAACTATCCTCAGTTTAAAGTCTTGGGGGACTAACACAGTGTTCAGTTTAAAGTCTTGACGGACTAGCAGAAATTCCAGTTTAGAGTCATAGAGGACTGCAATAAAATTCGCATAAAAAAAAGACCCAGCCAATTTCATGCAATACACCCATGGCCAACCTGCGGAACTTCCACCTTCACTTCATCATCTACCCATCACTGACAAAAATCTCCTACTTATCTCTTTCCATCATCTTTTCTCACCACAGATCATGGCTGGATTCCCTGATGTTGACCCCTCTACTCTTCCTTGCTTCACTTCTCCCAAGGACTATGCCTGCAAACAGTGCATCCACATGTGCAGACCTTGCACATTCACTCTTCCAACTCCTGAAGCCAAATTCTACAACAGGGTTTGTGATTCTTGCTACTTCAAAAAGAAAAAATGTGACAGAGATGCCAACTGCCCTATTCCTCCTCCTTCACCTTCTCATAAATACATCTCCAGATCCCCTACTAGATCCCCAGAGCTTGGTCCTTCCTCTTCCTCTTTATCTTCCGCACCTTCCAGAAGATCCAGAAGCTGCACTTCCAGAACACTTCCCAAAAGACCAGCCTTAGCTTCCCAAGAAACTGTCTTTATCTCTGCTAAATTAGCTCCAAAATCTTCAAAATTGGCTCCCAGGCTTCTAGACCGGGTCCAGGCAGCCCACCCGCCTCACTAGAAAGTAAAAATCAGGCTCAAAACCTCCAAAAACCACCAGAAAGCAGACAAATTCAGCCAAACAACGAAAACAACTCCACGCAATTACCTCCCACTGCTCCCAGAGCAATGAAGCCAACCCTTCCAAGGTCCAAAAACTCCAAATTTTCCCAAAATTCTAGGAGACCTGCCAAAGGACCCCAGGAAGAGACCAGAGCACCCAACACTGCACCAAGGCAACAACTTTGTCCCCAGTTAAGACAACTAAACTACACCTCTCCTTTGTCAGCCAACTATTCTTCTGACAGTTCCATTCCCTCAAAAGCTCCATCTAGAAGAGATCAATCTGCTTCCAAATCACCCTCTCCTGCTCCATCTTTTAACAACCCTGGTACTACATCACCGGCACCTCCTCCAGCTGAATCCAACAGGAATATCAACGGCAACAACAACAACAGTCCTGCTGCTCCAACTAGGCCCCAGGAACATCAGCCTCCTAGTTTTCCTTCTCAAAATCTTTCAGAGGAAGACCAAGAGAATCCATATCTTTCCCTGATTGATCCACCTACTATGACCATTCCAAATTCTTCAGAAGTCCAAATTCTGGCTGCTTACAGATTTGATGAGCTTCCAATCTTTAAGTACCACATTAATTCATCTAATTTCTTCAACAAAAATAATTACTGATCCAATTCTTCTTGTCTAGTTGGCACCCCTCCTCCTGAATCTACTATTGGAGTTGGCCAACCTCTGGAAACTTCTTTGATCCTGGATTATGGAGACATGAAACAACACCTAAGCACCATGTGTTCCAACATACTGAAAGCCTTTGCCCTCCATGGACCTTTGAATGACATTGAAAAATCCCTGAGAAAGCGCCTGCTGGACAACCACTGGAAGATGTCTAGGATCATTAAGAACACCTTCCAGCACTCCATTCCTGCCTCTTCTTCTTCTTCCTCCTCTGAGCTTCCAATCAAACCCATTCCTGACCATTATAACCCATATAATCTCTCCAGCAGGATGCACTTCAGAGAACACCGTGCTTCCCACAACCCCAACAAAAAACAAAAACGACATCATAATCCGGACCAGCCTCCAGAAGCTTCATCATCCAGACAATGAGCTCCTGCAAAAAGATTAGAAACATAATAATAATATAAAACACTAAATAAATAAAAATAATTTCAGAATTTTTTTTTTTTTAAATTAGTAATCTATCCTACTAAACTACTAATCATAAGAAAATTTGAAAATAAAATTTAAATGAACTAAATAAAATAATATGAAATAAATAATTATATATAAAAAAAATTGGTATCCCCCAGCCAATTGATGAGCTGATCCCCTGATACCTTACCCACATCCAAGTGCACCTTGATGTGGATACACAAATAAATATTTTAAATGAATAACAATAAAAATTTTGAAATTAAAGAAGATAATAATAAAAATAATGAAACACAGAAATAAATGAAATAAAATTAAAGAAAAAAAAGAAAATAGCATTGCCCGGCCAATTGATGAGCCTTTCCCCACCAATGCTTGCCCACATCCAGGTGACCCTGATGTGGTAACACCTTATATTTTTGATTTTATAATTTTAATAACCCCCATAAAAAATTAAAAGAAAAAAAGAGAAAAAAGAGAATAATCTAAAACTACTATCTAGAAAAACATAACTACAAAATCAAAGACAGTCCAGCTCCATAGATGGTCCAGTAAGAGAAGGTCCGGTCCGTAGAAATGATCACTGGGTGGGCTCCCTCCAATAAGTAAAAATGATGGGAGACCACCAGTGATCCACCACCAACCCAACAGAACCAAAGATAAAGAAGCCATTCCCCAACCAGTTTAAAGTCATAGTGGACTTAAAACCTAAATAATAAACAACAGAACTAGAATTCAACTGGGACAAACAAAAGACTTGAGACAGACATTCTGGGGTAACTGTTCTACAGAGCAGCCAGCTCATCAGTTACCCCCACACTTGACAAAATAAAATCTAGAAGCCCCCCCCCTTGGGTACCTTCTAACAAACACACAACATCCAACACCATAAACCAAAACCAATAAAAGTGAAGAGTCCGGCACTTGAAGACCAAAAGAATTTCCAGTTTAAAGTCATAGAGGACTATAAACCTGTGAAAAGAAACCAATACTAGGGCTCAACCAAATTAAGAGAAAGGGTTGGAAACAGAAAATCTGGGGTAACTGTTGATAGAGCAGCCAGCCCATCAGTCACCCCCACACTTGCCAAGGCAAAATCTAGAGGCCCCGCCCATGGGTACCCTCTAACAAAAGTTTCCAACACAAAAGTTGCTCTGCAACACCAAAATCCAAAATTTAAAGAAAGTTCCATAGTTTATCCTCATTGCAGAGGCAATCTTCTTCATGCCTAGTGCCTCTGGGATAAAATCTCTTCACCTGGTCTGCAGCCACTCTCTTTTTCAAGACTTCACAATCCAACTCCTCCAAAACATAAGAACCTCCAGATGCCTGAGATCTGACTCTGTAAGGTCCATTCCATCTGTCAGAAAACATTTTTCCCCACTGACTCTCCAAACTTCTATTATACACCAAAACCAAACAACTAGGTTTCAAGGGATTCCTGAGTCTATGAGCCAACTTCTTGTCCCACTACCTGACTTATTGATTCCTAATCTTCATCATTCTAGAGTATGCCTTCTCTTGACCTTCCTCTTTACATTCCAACTGTTGTATCCTGGCACAGAGCAATTCTTCTGTTGAGTGCACATCATCCCAATCAATTCCAATATAAGAGACAGCTTCCAATTCCACTGGTAGAACAGTTTTCTGACCAAAAATTAACTTGTAAGGAGAATAGCCAGTTGTCCTCTTCACAGTGACCCTATCTGCAAATAACACCAAGGGTAAATAATGCCTCCACTTTTCAGCACTATCCCCACACATCTTTACCAAAGCATTCTTGATAATCTGATGACCTCTTTCAACCATGCCTTCAGCTTCAGGATAATAAGGTGTAGCTACTCAAACTTTAGAACCAACACTAGCCACAGCTTCTTTAAATTTGGCACCAAACTCTGGCCCGCCATCAACAGTCACCAACTTCATCAACCCATACCTATAAATCCACCCCTTCTTCAAAAACTCTGCCACATTATTGGCAGTCAAATTAACCAGAGGCACTGCCTCAACCCAACCAGAAAAATCATCCCTGGAAACAATCAAGTATTTATACCTGCCCTCTTTAATATGGACAGCATTCAGACTGACTCTTCCAAAAACAGTTGTTTCACCAGTAGCATGGCAGACCTCTTTAGGTTTCAAGTGACTTCTTCTTTGACATTCTTTGCAAGATTGAACCTAACCCTGCACCACCAACTTCATACCTGGCCACCAAAATCTGTCAGGTACTCTTCTATAAGTCTCCCCAAAACCTCTATGACCAAGGTCTTCATGCAAAGACTTCAACACCACTTCTTGACCCTTCTTTTGAGTCACCACAACTTGAGGATTAGGATGCCTTCTCCTCATCAGCTTTCTTCCTGACACATAAAATCCAGGACTCTTCTTCTTGATTGCCAACCAAGTATCATCATCACAACTATCTGGCCTCTCCAAGGTCAACAGATATTCCACCATAATGAAATAAAACCCAGACTGACCCCAGGTCTCATCTTCAAAGTCCAACAAAACAACATCCAAGGGTACAACTCTGTTGTCAAAATCACCTGTGTGAACATGAGCCAATTGACCAGCCCAACCAGGACACCAATTCTTAAATTTTGGAACATCCTTCTCTTTCCACTGAATCTTATGAGAATCCAGTTCACTAACAAAAACACCCTTTTCCAATTTTGAGCCATTCCAAACAACAACTCCATCTTCATCAACAAAAACAACCTGATAACCAGAATCAAGATCAGATCCATCCAGTTTAGCCTCATGGGGGAGGAGAGAAAAATCTTCAGCACCCTTTGTGCTGGCCCTAACCACTGGAACATCTTCATCAAATTCTTCAGAATCCAAATCCTCATCTGTAGGTGGCCTCCTCGATAATTCATCAGGCATTGTAAAAGTTTTGCCCGGTTTGTGTACCAGGTCAAAAGAAAAATGTTGAATAAATGCCACCCACCTAGTCATTGGCCCATTTGGAAGAATAGGTGTATTGATCATCTGAAATAAAGATTTTGCATCCAACTGCAGCTCAAAATGCTGCCCCCACAAAACTGTCTGTAGCTTCTTCAAAATTTTTGCTACACCGCAAAATTCCAGTTTAGGTTCAGAATACCTGGATTCCACCTCATTAAACACCACAGACTCATACCTTACTGGTCTGACCCTCCCAGTCTTATCCTCCTGAGACAAAACAGCACCAGCAGCAATATAGCTTGAGTCCACTGCCAGATAAATTTTTCCAGCATCAACACCATAATCCAACTTGTGAAGAACAATATCTTCACCAACCACCTTCTTCAACTTCTGAAAAGCCTCTTCGCACTCTTCAGTACATTCCCAGTCTGCATCTTTCCTGGTCAGCCTCCTTAAGGGTGAAGCCAACAAAGAAAAATCCTTAATAAAAATCCTGACATATACACACACACCCAAAAATCCCCTGACTTCAGTAGTATTTTTAGGCCTTGGCCATGACTGAATTTTATTAACTTTTTTTTGCCATAATCCTTCCCTCTTTACATACCACATGACCCAGAATTTCCAAAGAAGGAACACAACAACAGAATTTTGACCCTGAAATGGTCAAACCAGCTTCTTCAATCCTAAACAAAACTCTCTCTAGAGTTATTGCATATTCCCAAACAAACCTCCTTATGCCTGGGTTCTCCGCTAACACCTCATTATCATAATCAGTGGATGGTCCTTTAATTCCACCATCATCAATAAAATTACCAGCATGAGAAGGAACCTCATCCTGCAAAATCCAAGCCATCTGTGCTTGATATACTGCCACTGAATTAGTTGCTCCTTGAGGCAACCTAGTGAGCTGAAATATTCCCAAAGGAGTCTCAAAAGTTTTGAGAGGCCTTGAATCCGTATGAAGTTCCCTCTCATCATAACCACCCATAATATCACCCAAATCATAACACACCCTTCCAGAAAAAGCTTCAACAAAGTCCTCTGCACTTGGTGGCATACCAGAATCCTTGATAGTGACTCTATTCAAGGATCTAAGATCATGAACCACCCACAATTTTCCATTCTGCTTCTTTATGCAGAAAACCGGACTTGAGTAACTGGATTTCAATTGCTCATATAACCCAGTCCTGACTCTTTCCCTAACAATCTCCACAAAATCCTCTATGATAGCAACTGGAATCGGAATAGGTTTGATTTTCCAAGGTTCATGACAAACCACAGGAATCAAGTAAGGTTCCCCATAAGAGTGCTTCAACACACCCCTTTCCTCTTCAACAAAAGCCACAGCTTTTTCCCTTAGCACAATAACGTACAACAACAACTTCTTTTCTTCTTCAGAAAACCACCCATCAGGACCAAAATTTACAACTTTCAACCTTTCCACAGTCACCCTAGCCATCTCTTCAAATTCTGGAGGATTCTTCACCAACAGAGTACAGTACGGATCTCTTGATAAAGGAGGTCTCTTCAAGGGCGGATTCAAACCCACAGGCATAGGCTCATTGGCAGGCCTAATCTTTTGCGCTACCTTCTTATACTTTGCTGCTCCACCTTCAACTTGAGGGATCTTCAGGAAATCTTAACCACCAGACCTGGAACAAAAACCAAAGGTTTCCCCATTGCTCACATGTGTGGCGAAGGTAATTTTTTTGAAAGGTGTAGAAGAAACCCTAGCAGTGCACAATTGGGAGGACTTACTTTTAGACCCCAATCTCACCACTCCAAAGCTTTTCCACAATACCAATTTTTCATCTTTACTTCCATCATCCAAATCTTCAAATCTTGATTCATATTCGGAATCAACTCTTTCAAAATTGTGCAGTTTAACCTCATGCTGGAGGCCCAAAAATAGATCTCGATGATCTTCCCTCCTCCTAATTTTCTGCAGTTTAACCTCATGCTGGAGGCCCAAAAATGGATCTTGACGATCTTCACAAACATATTTTGAATCTTCTTTCTTCATTATCTTCAGATTGTTTTCTTGATTTTCTTGAAATATCTTTAAATTTTTTTCTTCTTTTCTCGAGTTTTCTTCTGACCTACAAAAATAACCAGGGGTTTCCCCAATGCTCACAGGTGTGTCCCAGGTAATGTTTTGGAAAGGTGTAGAAGAAACCCTAGTGGTGCACAATTGGGAGGACTTACTTTTAGACCCCAATCTCACCACCCCAAAACTTTTCCGCATATCTTTCAATAAAGATATATAACCAATCTTCCTTTTTGAACTTGAATTAAAAATAATTGAGAATCTTGAGAGAGAACAGTGACTTGATAAAAAATTTGATAAATACTTGCAGAGAAGAGAAACATTAAAAAGAGAAAGTTGAAAATCCACTTGGTATATCTCCAAGGTAGCTGACCTACTACAACCTGGGATTTCCTCGCCTTGGGGAGAGGTTGTAGCACTAGGGTGATCAGCCCTCATCACTCTAAAAAAGACAGACTCTCAATAGAGCCTGAGCCACACTCCAAAAAACCGGAGGCAGCACCAACTTCTCTCCCTCTCCTGCAACAATCCATACACTGGCACATTGAAGATAAGCCAGGCCTGGTATCCCAACCATCCTCTCCAGGGGATGATAACCTCATGTGAAGGCTCCTTTCATCTTCACCAGTCAACTCCAAACTGATTCCCAAATCATATTGATAGCCAATTCTTTCCTGGAAATCCATCAAGAATGGCTGCCCAGATCAGCTTTAACTGTTCCCTTAGCAATATAGAAATGAACCTTCCCTGAGGCTCCACCAACATCTAACTTCACAAATTTGGAAGTTCCAACCAATTCAGTGACATTGCCACCAATCCCTCTCAAGTTTCCACTAATACCAGTTTTGATGGGGAGGCCCAAATGGGTTGCCTCAAACAAAGAAATCAGGTTTATCTGAGAACCTGAATCCACTAATGCCCTTGTCTCCTTGCCATTCAGAGTGACATTGAAATAACCCAGAAGAGCAGAAAAATGAGTTTCCAACCCCTCACCAAACTTTTCAGCAGAATCACAGATGTATTCCACCTCCCCAGAAGAAACCCTTCTCCTGGTCAACAACTTTTTTTGCCTATCAGCCAACCCTGTACTGATAGCATACAACTCCCCATAAGACAGGGAAACCTGACCCTAATTCATCCTTTCCAGGACAGAGTCCATAACTTTAACTTGACCAGAAACTACTGGCCTCTCAAAGTGAGCCCTTGGATTCACTACCTTGGTCCTAGAAGATTCTTGAGGACCCGCACCTCCAACAGATTTACCGTCAACAGGAACCAAACCAGATCCCTCAACAGACCCTTTAACTCCAGCAGTCTTTGGCAATGAAGCCAAAGGGAAGTCCTCCTCAGAGTCAGAATCAACATCCATAAGCATTGGCTCACCATTCATGTCCAATGCGCCAAAACTAGGAGGGCCCATGTCAGCCATACCCTTCTGCATCTTGTACAGATCCTCTTTTCTGTACTTCTTCCTAGCTGCACTCAGCTTAGGATCCAACTTTGAAGCTCTAGGCTTTGGTTGGGCCTGAGAACTGCTCTTAGGCCTTCCCACATTTCCTGCTTCCACATCATAAACACCAGCCAAGCATTCACCACTTGACTGTCCACCACAAGAGTACAACTCCAAACCACCAAAGGAAGTAGAAAAAGAGACCTTATTGACCTCCTTCCCCTTTCCCTTGACATCATTATCCTCCTTAGGAGAAGACTTCCCCTGATCAGGAATCTCCTCAAACCTCGGCCTCCTTTGGTTGAGACCACCCCTCCTCCTGACCAAATCCACAGGAGCCTGCCCCTCACTGAGCTTCACAAAAGAACCTTCAGGGAACTTGAAAACCCTGCCATCAAACTCCACTTTCCCTTCTGACACATCCCTGTTCAACGCCCAACAATCATTGGACCTGTGCCCCCTCCTACTGCAATAAGAGCAAACCCAAGGATTACTCCTACCAGCTCTCCTTTCAAAATCTCTAGGCTGAGAAGGTTCCTTATTGACCTTCTTAGCCTCCTGCACAAAAATGTGAAGCTGTTTTGTCAGGTCAGCTAACTGTTCCACCATTGGGTCCCTCTCCTGTTTTGGAACCTTCACCAAATTCTTCTCCTCCTTCTTCTCCCTAACCTCCTCTTCAGCCAAAGCCTCACTGACTTTGCTGACATACTTGGCACACCCCTCCTTATAGGTGTCCACAGCCAATAACTTCAAATGGGCCTCAACAGCCTCCTTCACCTTATCCAAGGAAGGCAACTTCTGATCCCCATTAGAAAGAGTTTTCATCAATTCCTTTCTTGACAACTCCTTCAACACATCCATCCTGACATCTCTAGCCAGGGCAGACCAAAAAACATCCTTGGCATCATTTTCATGTGCCAGCTCCTCCACTTCCACCAAATATTCCACCACAGGATCAAACTGTAGCAGAAACTTCCTGTAACTATGTAAGTTACCAACACCACCATAAGATTGCCATTCACTGACAACCTTGTTCAGATCCACCATAGTGAACCTGACACTCCATCTATCCACCATCTCCCTACACAACAATTTCCAATCCCTCTTCTTGTAGCCAGACATGGCCACAATCTCCTTCTCCACTGCCCTATCACCAATGAAGAAAATAATCTGCTTCACCATGTCCAGGTAAGAAGCACCATCCACACCAGCAGCAGTTTCATATTTCTCCAGAAACCACTTCACATCTTCTCCATTAAACTTGGTACCATCCCAAGTTTTAATCCTAACACATTCCCTAACCATCACAACAGGAGGACCATCCCCACCACTGACAGTCACCACAGGAATAGCGGAACCAGAAGCCATCCTTCCAGTCCAAAACACCAAAAAAGAGCCAACCAAAGAAAATAGAGATTCCAAAGAACTAGAAGGTTCACCCCACGTTGGGAGCCAGAAATGTAGAAAATCCTATAGTGCTTGCTATAGGCCTTGACCAAGTGAGTTGGAGAAAAACCAGAGAGAAAATCCCCTGTCCCTTTAGAAAAATAAGTGAGATTTACCTGCTACAGTAAATTGGTTCCTGTTTACCAAAAGCCCCTTTTCCAATACACTTGACTGCTTGATGAGCCAAGAAAGTATTCCTCAGACAGACTACCAGACAAAAGAACTGAAATGTAGACCAAGGTCCACACCAGAGACAGCAAAGATACTTGATGTAGGCTGCAAATCCACACCAGAGACAGCAATAATACTTGCTATAGCTTGCAAGACTATAACAGAGAAAACAGTTGTCAAAGTTAAGTTAAATGAAGAACTCACTTGCAACAAACACAGCCAATTGTGGCCAGAAAACAGTGAAAACTGAGTGAGGAACAATGATATCACCCCCCGGATGGTTTTATGATGATTAAGGTTGCCCCAAACTGTCTTATTCACTATCTACACACAGACCACTATCTAAGAGCCCATGCGCACCCACCAATTTGGCGCCTGTACCCGCCAAATTGCATAAAAAACCCTCCAGAAGCGCTCCCCAAACTTCTAAAACAGAGGCAGGCGGGCCGCCTGAAGCAGCACGGCCTCCCTGAAGCCATAGAACCACTAAAAACACCCAATCTACTTAGAAAAACTAACTACAACTACTAAAACCTTTAAAACACGGAATTTCACTATAACAACATTGTGACATGAAATATAGAGAAAAACTAGCTCTATCCAACGGTACTAAGCACTTAACCCTAAGACTTAAGGTTAGCCCGTAAAACATGAAAAACAAAATTAGACAGCTATCTTCTTTTTAAATGAAAAATGAGGGAATGACCCCTTAAAACTTAGAATATGAAAAATGTCTTCTGGAAATAAAATATAGAGAAAAACCGGGGCTATCCAATGATAGTACCCACATACCCGCAGACCCAATATCCATGGAATAAAACCAGAAAAATACCTAATTCATTAACAGATGTCAATTAAGACATGCATAAACAACGTCAAATCACACAACAAAGGCCCCTGCCAATGTTGGAAGACCACAGCGCCTCTTGCCTATTTTAGCGTGTTTCCCCACAGTGGGCGTAGAATGTGGGGTAATTATAGTGTGAAAAAGCTAACTTTTCTTAAAATGAAGCTATTCACACGGGAAAAAAGCAGGCAGTATGTGGCCAGTACACAGAAGCCATTTCTGGCATAAAAAACACCAAATTTGAAAAGTGTTATTTTTATGCATTTAATTAGCCAAATCAATAGTCCTAAATGAGACAAATTGATCTGTCAAAGCGCGATTTTGATATTCTCAAATTTATGGCACATATAATCAACTTTTAAGTGAAATAAAGCGCATTTCTTGTTTTTTGCATAAAACAGTGAAAATAACAGCTTTAAGTGTACTTAAAAATTATGTAGCCTTATACTTAAGGTTCTTAAGATTACTCTTACATATTCCAACTTAATATTAAGTACATAAGACTTATAAAAGGTGGATATATGCGTGTATATAAGGTGTTATAATGGCATTTTTTGTGTATTATCATAATTTTACTTATGTATACTGTTTTTGTACTCTCATTTATTGTTCCCATGTATAGTTCATGTGTTTAACATAACTTATAAAAACTTTTTACTCAGTCCTGGGGATATACAGGCTGACAGTTTTTATATACTGCCTATAATATCCAGACATACCTAGAAAGCTTTGAACATCTTTCAACTTTTTAGATATATCAATTTTTTCATTTCTGCCACTTTATTCTGCTCCACACAAATTTGTAAGCCAGATACAACATGTCTAAGTACTTTCAAAGATTGAAACCCAAGCATTCATTTTTTTCAATGAAATTGTTATATTAATTTCATTCATTTTTTGAAATAATCTTTTCAGGTTATTTAAATGCTCATCATATGTTTTGGAAAACTCTATGATGTCATCAATATACACTAAGAGCCATCCTTCAACCATTTCCTGATGAAAAACACTATCCATTAATTTTTGGAAGACTAAAGTGGCATTATTTGGGCCAAATGGCATTCTCACATATTTATATATTTTCATGTGTGTTTTTATGAGTAAGTAGTTCTGAGAATTTGTTTCCACAGGGTTATGGTGGAACCTTTGTCTCCATTCAGACAGGAAATATATTTTTCTCCTTGTAAGGTAGCATGGATAGAAGCCAAACTTGTGAGAGGGTAAATATCATCCAAAATGAATTTATTTAGAGATCTTTAATCACCACATAATCTTGACTTATCTTATTCATAAGACATTAAAACT
Source organism: Hemileia vastatrix (assembly GCA_030280995.1). NCBI lineage: Eukaryota > Fungi > Basidiomycota > Pucciniomycetes > Pucciniales > Zaghouaniaceae > Hemileia > Hemileia vastatrix. The sequence continues at coordinate 1,664,293 of JASXTE010000017.1, read as the reverse complement.
GGTGAAATAAAACAATATTTAGGAGTTGTGTCTAATTTTTCAACAATAGCCATTTCTAACAACATTTTAATGTTGTCTTCAATGTCATTCTTTTTTGCAGGAGAAGCTAGGTAAGTTTTCTTTTTTAAGCTTCCAGGAATATTATCCAAATCACAACTTATGGAGATCTTCATCTCATGGTCATTCAACAATCCTAGTTCGTTTGAGCCATGATAAAATGCTATAGGATTAGATTTTATAAATCTCAAAATATTGTCTTCTTCAATTTTTGAGAGTTGAGGGCTGGAAGAGGATTTTTGGATTTCATTTTCCATCTCAACCATTTCAGAGGTGGGTCTTTCACCTTGGAGTTGTTCTTCTTTAGGAGAAATGGAATAAATTCAGTTTTCATAGCAAATCTTGAATCTTATTTTTCCATTTACTCCAATTGTGAAGCAATTAGGGGGTGTCAGTTCTGGAAAATCCGCACTTAACTTAAGTGCGGATTTCAAACCAAATAAGCACTTAAATTTTGCAAAAAAGTCACTTATTTCAAAAATGGGTGTCGGTTCTGACCTCAAATCAGCACTTTTTTCGTGATTTTTTTTTCAAAACCACATGTTGGCCACATCATCCCTTTCTTTCCCATACCATTTTGTACTCTCCAAATGTCCTCTTTGTGTACTTCATTCACTCGGGTTGGTATTTTGGTTTGTTGCATATTCATTTTTTTTTGGAATTTACGGTGAAAATCTTTTTTTTGGATGGCTCATTGGCTTTCTTTCACCAGCTCAACATGAAATCGCATATTTTCTGAAATCGCATATTTTGTCAGTGATTTTTTTTTCATTCATCTCTCATATCCTTTTCCTATTCTCCTCCAACATCCCTCAAACAATTTGGTTTCATTCATTTTGTCATCTCATCTCTCCAGGTAAGTCACATTATTCTTTTTTTTGATTTTTTGATTACTAATTATAATTTTTTTTGTTTTTTACTGTTTATTTTATTTTTTTTATCTAAATTTTTTTTGTAAGTGGTTATTTTGGATTTCAATGGTATAATTAACCTTTTTTTTCTCTCCCTGTTTACTTTCTTTTTTAGCTCCATCACCCTACTCTTCATCCCTCCTTGGCATGGTCATTATCCCCCCTTTCCCTTATTTCACTTTTTTTTGGCTCCATTTCATTGAAACACATACATTGCACATTCTTTATGCATTTCACTTACTCCATATTCAATTTCCCCACAATTCCAACATCAATCTTTCTCACTCTATTTCTCCTACTTTTCAATCAAGGTTAGTTTCATCTCCTTTTTTTCATGCCTATATGATATCTCATTCCTTTTATGAAAACTTCATACTTAAATATATGTATGACTCTTATCTGGATAACAGTGAACTTATAAAACTCCTTTTGATCTCATCTTCATTACCACTTTTCAAGTTTTTGTAAAATTTTGAAAATCAGACTCGAAATTAGGGTTAGGTTTATTCAAATCTAATGTTATTTTTACTGAAGATTTTCCTGAAGGCTACCTTTCATTTCCTACAAACAGATTTGAATTTGATTCAGTGGTTGCTGAGATATTGTGTCGGTCAGTCGTCTAGAAGAGATAAGAAAAGAGGGAAGAAATGAGAGGAGGAGAAGGAGAAAAGGAGTATGGGTAATAAAAGAAATAAAATTTAATAAAATTTTATAATTTATTGAGAGGAATCAACGATGGGTTTCTTGAGAGGTGACAAAAGTGAGGTTATTATTAATTAATAATATTATTAGGATGTAAGGACTATGCGCAGCAGACACTATGATCACTATCAGACTTAAAGCAACCTTTAAATTGTTATATAGAATTTTAATTAGAATTTTATTACTAATAAAAAGAATATAAACGTAATATAAAAATTGTATTTAATTTGTTGAGTGTATAATAAGTGATGAGGCTACAGGGGATTATCCAAGGCCCTTTTATAGGCAATGGGTCCTCTGAAGCGCCACTATATTTGTAAATACAATAATTAGAATAGAATAAAACAAGTATATCAAAGAGTAAGTGAAACATAACAATGTAGAGAAAAATATAAAACAAATAATTAAAACCCCAATTAAGAATCCAATTTTCCCGCCATTAATTCCCAAATCAGTAAGTAAAAATAGTGAATAACTAAACAAGACTGGAACATAGGAACTATGAGAAAAATAATTCCAAACAGATGGTACAGTCTGATTTAAGGATATTTTAAGTGAAACAAAAAATACTTTGACGTAACAAAACATGTAATTAATCTCAATTTAGTATAAATTAATTAATTGGTTTTTCCTGACACAATTAAGGGTCAAAAGAAGCGTCATTAATTATTGTTTAGTATTATATGAAAGGTGTTATTTAATATATAAATTTAAATAATTAATTTAAATATATTATAAGTCAATTTTACACTTATAATTATAATATATGTTTTTCAATTAATTAAATATAAATTTATAATTATTAAATACATAAAAATGCGCCATTATTTGTAGAATATATTATATTATGTTCAATTTAAATGTATATAAAAATTTATATAACCAATAAAATTAATATAACACTTGTATATAATAAAATACTTATATAATTTTATTATGCAATAAAATATTAATTCATATTCATTAAATACAATTCTTACCCACTCTTTCAGGTTTTATAAGTTACATATCATTTACTGGACTCCTGGAATAGCCTGGCTGACACTCCCTCACTCTAAAAAAACAATAAAAAAATGCTAAGATTTTTTCTTTTTGTATTTTTTCAACAGAGTAGGCAGATTTAAAATTTCTTTGCCAGGTATCCATGCATCATGTTCAGATGATTTGTTCTTATATCTCAATAAATATTCAGTACCTCTTTCAGAAGTGATAATTCTATCATTGAGAATTTTATCAACTTCTTCTGTTTCTGTGACTTCCTGAGGGTTCTTCTTAGGTCTTCCTCTTCTTTTTGGAAATAAGTCACTGTTGGAAGTATAAGGCTTAAGCAAAGAAATGGGAAAGACAGGATGTTTCCTATCATATGGAGAATACAATACAACTTCTACTGCATTATCACCAACCATTCTTTTAACAACAAATGGTCCTACAAAAGGATCTTTTAATTTGTGGTTACCTTGTAAATTGAAATGGACAGTAGAGATCAACACTTCATCACCCTTGTTAAATGTGTATTCTTTATGGGATCTATCCCATCTTTTCTTTTCATATTCAAATGCTTTATCAATACAGCTCTGAGCATGTTTTCTGCATAGCTGTTGCATTTGCATAAAAGATTTTACACCAGGGTGTAGTTCCAACTTAGGTAATTTATTATTGAGAATCTGAGTAGGAGTGTTTGGGAAATAACCTAACCAAAGCTCAAAAGGCTTTTTCTCAGTGACAGAATGAACAGTGCTATTATATGCAAATTCAAGACCAGGCAAAAGAGTGACCCAATCATGAGTAAATCTGTCATTGTCTTTATATTCTAAACCAAAGGCACAATACCTTCTAATCATATCTTCCAGAGCTTGAATCATTCTTTCAGCTAGACCATCAGTCTGAGGATGGTGAGCTGTAGACAATTTTAACTCACAGCCACAAATATCCATCAAAGAGGTCCAAAACTCAGAAGTGAATTTTGGATCCCTATCAGAGATAATGGCTTTTGGAAAACCAATAATATTAAACATGTAAGACCACCATAAGAAAGCTAATTCTTTGGTGGATACATCTTTGTGGGTTGGAATAAATTTGCACATTTTTGTGAATCTATCCACTATTACCCAACAAGAGTTAAAGCTGTCTTTACCTGCAACAGGAAGACCAGTGACAAAATCCATATTAATTATTTGCAAGGGAGCACTAGGTGCTTCAATATGTTGTAATAACCCTGCTCTCTTACCTGTTAACCTTTTAGATTTTTGGCAGGAATCACAAGATTCAACATATAATTTTGTGTCCTCAGACATATTAGCCCACCATGCAGTGTTTTTGATTCTAATCAATGTTTTTTCAAGATCAAAATGACCAGCTAATATGTCATCATGACAAAGTTTGAGGATAGTTTCTTTCATTGAAGGAGAAATTACAATTACATTGGTAAGCTTCCTTCTATAATATATATAACCATCTTCAATAGAGAACTTTCCTTTATTTAAAGCATTTTGGTACTTTGCAGGAAGAGTTTTTATTAATGCTTGAATTGAAGCATTCTTAGGATCATTTAAGATAGTAACCAATTTATTTAAATCAGAATCTTTATCATATGAATCCAGTATTAATTGTAATAACTCCTCTTCCATATCAACTATAAATATACCATGGATATGAACAGTATCATCTTCAGGTACATAAGCAGGATTGGAGTCATTATTTGGCAGAGGCAATCTGGAGAGAATATCAACATTAGAGTGAACATTTCCAGCTCTATGGATAATTTTCATCCTTCCTCTGTATTCTTGAACAGTAAGTTGCCACCTGAACATATGTCTGTTAGGTGTCTTTAGGTTTAAGAGGGACTTCACAGCACTACAGTCAGTTACCAACTCAAATTTTTGGTCATCCAAATAGTAATGAAGTTTCTCAAGAGCCCAAACAACTGCTAAGAACTCCAATTGAGTGGCACCATATTTCAATTCACTATTTCTTAAGATTCTTGAAATATAACAAATTACAACCTCTGAAGATTTATCATTAATAATTTGCTTTTGGTGAAGGGAAGCACCCAGACCAATAAAGCTAGCATCTGTATAAAGGACAAATGGCTTGTTAAAATCTGGAAGAGCCAATATAAGGGCTGTCATTAAGCAACTTTTTAATGTATCAAAAGCTTTTTGAAAGTCATTATTCCAGAGAAAAGCAACATCTTTTCTGGTCAGTTTTGTAAGAGGCAAGGCTATGACCTGATAATTTTTAATATATTGTCTATAATAGCCACACATACCCAAAAAACTTTGGATTTCTCTTACAGAAGTTGGTGCTTTTACATTTTGAATGGCAGCAACTTTATTATGGTCCACACAAATTTGTAAGCCTGACACAACATGGCCAAGGACTTTCAAAGATTGAAAACCAAATTTATACTTTTTTAAATATAATGTCATATTGATTTCATCCATTTTTTGGAAAACTCTATTCAAGTGAATCATATGTTCATCAAAAGTTTTAGAAAAAACAATAATATCATCAATATAAACCATGAGCCAACCTTCAATAATTTCTTGATGGAAAGTGTTATCCATAACTTTCTGGAAAACTGAAGGAGCATTTTTAGGGCCAAATGGCATCCTAACATACTTATATATTCCCATATGAGTTGCAATAAGCAAAAAATTTTGAGAATTTTTCTCAACTGGAAATTGATGATAACCTTTATTACCATCCAGACAACTAATAAATTTTGCACCTTGCAAGGTAGCATGTATTGAATTAATTCTGGGTAAAGGATAAATATCATCAACAGTATAAGAATTTAAAGCTCTGTAATCTCCACATAATCTAGCTTTATCTTTTTCATAAGAAATCAAGACTGGGGAGATGACACAATATTTGGGGGTGACATCCACTTTCTCAATGATATTCATTTTCAATAATGTTTCAATATTATCTTCAATATCTTTTCTTTTTGATGGAGAAGCAGGATATGGTTTTTTCTTAAGGGTAGGAGGAATATCACTCAAATTACAGGATAAGGTAATTTTCATTTCTTCCTGAACAATTCCCAAGACTTGAGAACCATGAGCAAAAGCCATAGGGAAAGAGGTAATAGAGGCAACAATAGAATCCTTTTGTTCACTAGTCAACTGATCACCAAAAGAAGCGGTATTTATTTCATGTAATAAATCATCCATTTCTGTTGTTGTTCTAACTTTACACTGGATCAGTGAGTTACAAGATTTCAATAAATGCCCAGAAGTTCTAGGAGAGGAAATTTTGAATTTCCTTTTCCTATTCATTCCTAAGGTAAAGCAATTATTTGCTGCGTCCAGTTTCACACCAAACATGGTTAAAATATCATTTCCCATAATAAACCAATTGCTCAAATTATCATTTTTCATGACAACAAACTCACAAATAGCTCTGACAAAACCATTATTATATTTGAAGAATACAGAGGTTTTGTATTTTCCAATAGGAAATAAGGTAGAACCATACCCTCTCCATTTTTCAGAAGTTATAGGTAATAATTTACTCAAATATTCCTTATCCACTGAAGCCAAAGATTTTTCAGATACTACACTTCCTCCAGCACCAGAATCAAGAACTACATCAACATTTTTACCATTAATGATAACAGGTGCCTTTAAAGGGGATATAGGAATAGAATGGTTAGTAATATCTTTAATTATCTCAGCATTTTCTACTGAAGATAAATTCAATACACAATCTTCAGATATATTATTTAAATAATGGACATCATGTTCCAACATTAAAACATCCTTAACAGATTCATTGTCATAGGAGATATTACTTTCACAGTCACTGGAAGAATTATTGACATCAAGTTCAACTTCATCAGTGTCTTCATTTTGTTCAACAAGATGAGTTTTCTTGTCACAAACATGACCCTTCTGCCACGGTTTGTTACACTTATAACAAGTATTTGTTGCATACTTTTTAGGTGCAACTGGGGCAGAGGGTTTACCAGATTTTTCTGGGAGCTTTGTAGAAGGTTTATTCTGATCATTATAAGATTTACCAAGGTAATTCTTTGGTTCATATCTATGGTTGAGCAGTACCTCATTACATATATTAATGAAAGAAGAATTTTCCCTTACATGCTCAGTTCTAGCCACAATCAAATACCTAAGAGAATTTGGTACTTTATACAAGATTTTATCCCTCCAAATATCAAAATCCATCTTTGGATCAATTTCTCTAAGGATTTTTGTTATTTTCATCAGAAAAACAATGGGCTTTTCAACAGAGGAGGATACATATCTAGTATTTTCATACAGTCTCTGCTGAGCTAACCTGAATTTTGAACCACCAAACTGATTCTCAATCAAGGATTTCCAATCATTCCATGTATAATGATTGTTATCTAAAAGAACAGATTCATACCACATCAAGGCTACATTGGAAAATAAAGAAATTAGCTTAGAAACAATTTCCTCATCAGGTAGTTTATAAGATCTCTTTAAACTATCAATTCTTTGGATAAAGTGTTGCCAATCAGAGGAAGAATCACCATCAAAGGTAGGATATTGGTCTAACTTAGGCCAATTTTTCTGACTACTGGGATGGTCCACTTTTTGGTTTGAATTATTCATTATTAATAATTCCTGAAGTTTAGCCAGGTGTTCAGAATTTTCATTATTTACAGAAACAGCTGGTGCATGACCATCACAAGATTTTTTGCTAGTAGCAAAAGATTTTACAGACTCATTGTCAGTTTGTTTAATGGTTGAAATATGAGGAAGAAAGGATGAACTTTGCTCAGGTTTTTTCCCTTTTTTTTTAAGCAGCTTATTGACAGAAATCTCATTTAATTCATTATTGATGGTTAAGGTTGAGAACTTTTCCTGCAGGTCAGACACATAGTTTCTTATTCTTGGAATTTCAGACATCTGGTCATTTACGTTTGCAAGAGATAGAACATTTCTGTCCTCAGAAACTGAGTGTTTGGTACTTAGTGCATGGAAATCATTTTTTAGCTTTTTAAACTCATTTTGCAGAGATTTTATTTCATTTTTGAATGAATAATTTTCTTCAATAAGGGGTTTCAATTCACTCAAGGTCTTATGTAGACTGATATTTCTATCTGAGACAGCTCTATGGTCACTTCTTATTTGTTTTTGTTGACTAAGAACAATATTCAAGGTTTCTTTGATTTTTAAATAAGCTGTATCTTGTACAGAAGAACTCACTTTACATTGCAAGTGTAAATTATTTAATCTATCATTTTCATGGATTAACACATCTCTCACATGTTTGTCTTTCACAACATTAAAATCAAGGGTATCTTTCAATATTTCCTCAGAAGTTTTTTCAATTAAGGTATAGATTTCAGGGGGAACAGAATCATTTTTAATTGCAAGAGAAGGATTAATTAAAGAAGTAGAAGTTAAATGTAAAGGTTCATCAAATGACAATTTACTAATTACATCAATAGGGCTACTAGTTACAGGAAGCTGTCTTTTAACAGGTTTAACTGTTCTTTCACCATGTTCAATAATATTACCTTCAGAAGAAGATTTATTAGAAAACATACCCAAGTGACTATCAACCAAATTACTTACCATGGCAGAGGAGGAAACTTCCCCTGAGACTGGGTTTGGGATTGTGCTTGGGCCTTCTTTCTCCTGCTTGGTTGGTAAGGATGAGGAGGAGGATGGAAATTGGGTGTTCTGGATGGGCCAGGCTGATGATGAGGAGGGTGTTGCACATTCTGTTGGTAGTGACTCATTAGATAATCCCATTTCCATTGCTCTACTTCCATAGTATTTGGATTTTGGATGGTTGAGCTGGGTGGCTGTGAAGGTTGAGCCTGAAACTGAGGCTGATTGGGAGGCAACTGAGGAGGGGCCTGGGCCTGAATCTGGTTCCTGAGTTCTTGAACCTGATCCCACAAGGTGTCTACTTTTGCTTTTTACGTCATATTTTCTGTCTTCAACTCTTTTATATGACTGGACAGGTTGCTGATTTGTTGTGGCAGAGGAAGCTTTTTTATTTTGAATCTTTTTGGAAGACCTTCTTGAGGTACTAGAGGCTTTACTTCCTTCTGTGGTGCTGGGGGAAGGGGGTTTGGTTTGTTTACATTTCCTGTCATTTCCTCATCCTGCAGTATGTGAATTCTTTGTGTTAGCATAAGATTTTTTATGTCCAACTTTAGAAGAACTTACAGTGTCAGCATCATAGTCAATTTCAATTTCATCCACTTGCATGTTATCCATTTTTTCAGCCAAATTGTTGGACATAATAGTGGGAAGATTTTAATTTACTTCTTATTTTAAAAAAAAAATAATAAAAGTTAGTTAATAATTTCTCCAAAAATAAAAAAAAAAATTATTAATTAAATTATAAAAAAAAAATTTTTTTTATAAAGTAATAATTATAAAAAATTAATTAATAAAATGGATTGCAAGGTTAAATTGGGAATAAACAATCAAGTTAATTCAACCAATTAATTACCAATATTTAATATGGCAATATATTTGGGACTAAACACAAAGTACTTTTAAGTCAACCAAAATTAACAATAATTAATAATAATAATAAAATTAATTTAATAATTCAATTTGTATTAATAATAATGTCAATTCTTCTAGGACTAAGAGGATTTAACACTCTATAATGGTCAACTAGGATAAAAAAATTATAATTGAACACTTACACTCAGTGAATCAGCAATTAAGCCACAATCACTGTTATTGCAGTAAAAATATAGTAATATGAGTGAGAGGTGCAAAGGTGAACTTACTATAGTGATCGAAAAATCACTTCAAAATAAGATAAGAATTAATATAATATAAACCTAAGAAATAGAACCCAAGTTCGAAACACAGTCGCGGCAAAAGTTTTGTTTTTTGCTAGGTGGTCCGTGCGTTTGTCGTTCGTCGCCAGGCTTGATCGTCGTCGTCGTTTGGAAAGGCCCTCAGTTGTCGGTCAGTCGTCTAGAAGAGATAAGAAAAGAGGGAAGAAATGAGAGGAGGAGAAGGAGAAAAGTAGTATGGGTAATAAAAGAAATAAAATTTAATAAAATTTTATAATTTATTGAGAGGAATCAACGATGGGTTTCTTGAGAGGTGACAAAAGTGAGGTTATTATTAATTAATAATATTATTAGGATGTAAGGACTATGCGCAGCAGACACTATGATCACTATCAGACTTAAAGCAACCTTTAAACTGTTATATAGAATTTTAATTAGAATTTTATTACTAATAAAAAGAATATAAACGTAATATAAAAATTGTATTTAATTTTTTGAGTGTATAATAAGTGATGAGGCTACAGGGGAATATCCAAGGCCCTTTTATAGGCAATGGGTCCTCTGAAGCGCCACTATATTTGTAAATACAATAATTAGAATAGAATAAAACAAGTATATCAAAGAGTAAGTGAAACATAACAATGTAGAGAAAAATATGAAACAAATAATTAAAACCCCAATTAAGAATCCAATTTTCCCGCCATTAATTCCCAAATCAGTAAGTAAAAATAGTGAATAACTAAACAAGACTGGAACATAGGAACTATGAGAAAAATAATTCCAAACAGATGGTACAGTCTGATTTAAGGATATTTTAAGTGAAACAAAAAATACTTTTACGCAACAAAACATGTAATTAATCTCAATTTAGTATAAATTAATTAATTGGTTTTTCCTGACACAATTAAGGGTCAAAAGAAGCGTCATTAATTATTGTTTAGTATTATATGAAAGGTGTTATTTAATATATAAATTTAAATAATTAATAGGGGGTATCAATGTTGACCGATCCGCAATTAAATTAATTGTGGAAAATAATCTGCATACCCCAATTATCTTCCGCAATTATTTTTGCTAATAATTGGGTTATTAGACACTTTACGTGTCAATGTTCACCTCTTATCCGACATTTGTTTACTCAATTTTCCATAACCACATCTTGGACAACTTTCTGGATATCCCAGCCTTCTACCTTGCTGCGCACTTCCATTCTCATCCCATCCTGTTCATTCTATCCGCTCAGAATTTCTCCCCATTTCATCTATTTGATTCTTCTCCTTTTCATCTCGCTATCTCATCTGCTTGTTTCTGCTCCTTTTCATCTTCATTTATAATAACATGCCTCGTCATCCTAGATCTATTCAAAGGCAGCCATCACCCAGTTGTTCTTCAATTCCCACTACTTCCTCTTTCCCCCGCTCAGCTGAGAAATCAAAGACCGTTCAATTAAAAAAAGATGAACATCTCATTCTTATCAACTGGCTGAAAACCAAATCTAACTATGATTCTTGTTTTGGTACTGAGTATGCCACTAAAGTAGGACGGCCCCCCGCATCAAAAGTTAATGGCTATCTTCTAATGGCAAATGAATTACGCAATAAGACCAAGGGAAGGATTGATCTTTTGCCTAAACAGATGTCTGAACGCTTCAAGCATTACCGAGCAAAATACAAGAAGGCAAAGGCTCTTTCATCTTCCACTGGTTTTGGGATTACCGACAATGATATAGCTAAGGGCATAAAATCCATAGACGATAAACTTGATTCTTTATGTCCTTACTTTAAAGAGATGGATGCAATTTTTGGAGAGCGAGCTGATGTTAATCTTGTAAACATGTTGGATGGAGAAGATCCTATCTCCGAACATGATGTCAAAGCAAATCTTTTCCCATCCTCTTCCTCCACTCAAGCCTCCCCTCATTTGAATGAGACATATCTAAATAGCTTTTCTGTAGATCCTATAGGTGATTTAACCCAACCAAATCTAACTCAGGTCTGTTTCTTTTTTCTTTTATCTTATCAATTCTATTTTTTATTTACTTATCTTTTTCTTATTTCTTAAAAGGCTGATGAACAAACCCAGGATCCTCAATCAACTGAGTCTGAAGCTAGTGACAATGATGAGGAGAAAAATGCTACGTTGAACAAAAAGAGAAGGGCTTCAACTAGTCTAAATTTCCTCTCCCAAAGAAGACAAAAAAGTGATACTTCATCACAAACACCTTTTTCTTCGATGGAACAGTTTTTAGAGAAACGTGATGCTGGTAAGTGATATCATACCTCTTATTACTTTACTCTGCTTTTCTTCTACTTTATGTTAATTTTTATTCTCACTCTAGAACAAGTGGAAATTGCTAAAGAGACTCTGAGCTTTGAAAAGAAGAAATACGAGCTCTCTTTAAGGAGGGATGACAGAGTACAAGATTTGGAAGAGAGGAAGTATGAGCTCTCCTTACGGAAGGATGATCGGATCCAAGATTTGGAGGAGAAGAAGTTTGAGCTCTCTTTACAGAAGGATGGTAGGGCCCAAGATTTGGAGGAGAAGAATTTTGAGTTAACTTTTAGTATTGAAAAATCCAAAAATAAGGAAAAAACACTCGAGCATCAAAACTTAATGGAACAGATGAAGTATAAGCATGATCTCCAAGAAAGTTCTAAAAAGAAAGATTTCTTGATCGAAAGCATTAAAGCAAACAAATCTGTTGAAGAAATAGAACGTTTAATGAAATTTTTTGTTGACTAGTTTCTTTTATTTCTTTCACACTTCATGTGTTCATATTTATTTGTACATAAATTTTACAATTATTTTCTGTATTTCTTGAAATATCATATTTTAATGTTAAATATTCCTTTTTTAAATAAAATTTTCAAGTCTCCTTTGAAAATTTGACAATCCCCCACCCCTGGATTTTTTTGAAGCAAGGGGTGGGTATCACAAAAATTCTTTCATGTCATGAATCTTGAAAGTTTTATATGAAAATTTGGCTTTACTACCCCCTGCATTTTACCGGTATCCCAAAAATTCTTACATGTCAAGAATTTCACAAGTCTTATAAGAAATTTTGGCACAACCCCCCATGGATTTTATTGAAGTAAGGGACGGGTATCACAAAAATATTTACAATTCAAAAAAATTCTATATCTGTTTAAAAAAATTGGCAATACTCTCCCCTGCATTTTATTGAAGCAAGGGGTGGGTATCACCAAAATTTTTCTAAGTCATCAATTTCACATGTCAGATTTGAAAATTTGGCAATACCCCCCCCCCTGCATTTTATTGAAGTAAGGGGTGGAAGTCATCTAAATTTAATATAATTACATAAATTATTAAATAAATATCTAATATATATCAATTTCCCTAGTTTAAAGTAATGACAATCCCTCAAGCCAAAATGCAGACCAAGTCGAGAAACAAAAGTTTGGGACTTTCTACAGGTATAGGCAAGAGGAACCCCATGAAACAAATAAATTTTATCATGATTACCTGTTATACAACACAAGGTCGATGGCTCATCACATTATTTGAGAAAATTGATATATAAAAAATATTTATTAAAAATTTATGAAAAAATATAAAATTTTTGATGACAACTCTAATCCCCATACTTTTTGGATCTAGATAAAGTTTTTTTAAATCGAATAACTTTACCTTCTTTCTTTACCTTATTGATTCTTTGTATCAACTTATTACTGATTTGAAATGAGAAACCGAAATGAGTGAAATCTTGACAGGATTCCAAACCAGGAGGAGCTTTGGTCGTTTGATGATTATCCTTAGAAGAATTCCAAATAGTTTCAATGATACCATTTCCCAAACCAAAATCAATTATGCACCGGTGGTCTGGAAAATATAAACCATGTCCTTTGATTTTAGCTGGAGATGGTATTGGGTGGCCAGTTATCGGATTGATATATGAGAATATTCCAAAAGTAAGAAAATTGGCATCATTCCTATCAATATGAATCCTATTGTGGAATCCAGAATGAGTGATAATAACATTAGAAAATAAAAGATATTTGTGGCTGATATCTTCCAATTCGGAGTCACACCAATTCGGTATTCCAACTTTGGTTGCAAGTTCATGATTTTTTTCAAATGCTTTATTACAGAGCTTGTTGATTTGAAAAGCAAGAAAAGAGTCAAAGGAAGGTAGAGTGTCCCATAAGCAAAAATCTTCATCTTTTTGAGCTTTAGTGATATTCTTGACCAACGAATATATGCCTATATAATTGAAACGCCTAGATAATAATCATATAAGAGTTTCAGAATCCTTATCCACTAAATATGCAATATAAAAATGTGAAATAAGACAAGTGAAATTTGGAAAAAAGGCTCAACTTCAAAGGTCAAAATCTCAGCAACCACTGAACCTAATTCAAACCTGTTTGTGGTAAATGAAAGATATGCTTTAGTAGAATCTTCAGTTAAAGGACATGCGATTTAAATAAACCTAACCCTAATTTGTTACATAAAAAAATGAAATAAAAATTTAAATTGGGAAAAAAAAGGCTCAACTTTAATGGTCAATATCTCAGCAACCACTGAATCAAATTCAAATCTGTTTGCAGGAAATGAAAGGTAGCCTTCAGGAGAATCTTCAGTAAAAAGAACATTAGATTTGAATAAACCTAACCCTAATTTCGAGTCTGATTTTCAAAATTTTACAAAAACTTGAAAAGTGGTAATGAAGATGAGATCAAAAGGAGTTTTATAAGTTCACTGTTATCCAGATAAGAGTCATACATATATTTAAGTATGAAGTTTTCATAAAAGGAATGAGATATCATATAGGCATGAAAAAAAGGAGATGAAACTTACCTTGATTGAAAAGTAGGAAAAATAGAGTGAGAAAGATTGATGTTGGAATTGTGGGGAAATTGAATATGGAGTAAGTGAAATGCATAAAGAATGTGCAATGTATGTGTTTCAATGAAATGGAGCCAAAAAAAGTGAAATAAGGGAAAGGGGGGATAATGACAATGCCAAGGAGGGATGAAGAGTAGGGTGATGGAGCTAAAAAATAAAGTAAAGAGGGAGAGAAAAAAAAGGTTAATTATACCATTGAAATCCAAAATAACCACTTACAAAAAAAATTTAGATAAAAAAAATAAAATAAACAGAAAAAAACAAAAAAAATTATAATTAGTAATCAAATAATCAAAAAAAAAGAATAAAATGACTTACCTGGAGAGATGAGATGACAAAATGAATGAAACCAAATTGTTTGAGGGATGTTGGAGGAGAATAGGAAAAGGATATGAGGGATGAATGAAAAAAAAAATCACTGACAAAATATGCAATTTCAGAAAATATGCGATTTCATGTTGAGCTGGTGAAAGAAAACCAATGAGACATCCAAAAAAAAGATATTCACCGTAAATTCAAAAAAAAATGAATATGCAACAAACCAAAATAAAAAACCAAGTGATTAAAGTACACAAAGAGGACATTTGGAAAGTATGAAAACATAAAAATAAAAAATTAAAAGGGTGAAGAGAAATGTTGGAGAGTAATTGGCATTATAATGGGGCATATGCCGGTTGATTGAATGTTTTGTGAATCAAGGGAGGGGAGTGCCAGTGGTAGTTCAGGATCCTCTTCTTCATAAAGATCATTCCACTCATCCTTTAAATCAGCTAGAATATTGTGGAGTATTACGCAAGTCAAGATCCAATGATTTGCAGTTTTGATCTCCAATTTTTTTTGAAATTGGATTCTGAGCTCCCGAAGACTAGAAAATCGTCCCTTTAAAATACCTATAGCATGTTCAATTCATACTCTTGATTGTGCAAGGTGATAATTAAAGGCATTTTTGGGGTCATTTTCTGAAGTTGCACCACGGAAAGCAGGTATAATGTACTTTCCACTTGCATATGCTGAGTCTGCAAGGAGGTACTGAGATTCGTCAAAGTATGAGTCAGGGGATTGAAAAATCCTCATTCTTTGGAAGATGGAAGAGTCATGACATGATCCAGGGCAGCCACTGTGAAAAGCAATAAATTTTTTATTGACATTGCATACAAGTTGAATGGCAATAGAGTATCTAGAAAGAAGATAAAAAGTTAGATTGTGAAAGATGAGAAATTGGAGGAGATTTTGAAGAAACCTTTTTTTGCGATCAAAATAATGGTTGCCATCATGAGCAGGCTTTTGACTCAAAGGGATGGTTGTGCCATCTACAAAACCTATACAGCCAGGGAAACCTTCAGCTTGCATTACTTGAGAGGATTCAAGTCGCTGTTCTGGAGTTGGCCAAGCAAGAGTTTGAGACTTGAGGGAAAGGATAGCAATCATACAGCGCTTGGTGTATAATATCACGGTACCATATCCTATGTTAAAGAGATTATCCAAATGTCTTACAGCAGCACCGTTTCCATTTGAGCCAAAGCGACATAAAGCAACAGCAAGTTGGATGGCAGGATTATGCTGTTGGTTATGAGAATTGTTATGGAAGATAGGATGTTCAGAAATGAGTTGATAAAGTTTGAAGAAAGAATCGGGAGAAGTTCTAAAAAGTTGTGTGAAGTTTAAATGAGGAATGTTGAGAATGGAGGCCAGATCATATTGGGGATCATGATAAAGATTTGTCCCCCTGGTGATGATGTAATGCTTTTTGGAAAGAAAACACATATAAGCTAAAGCTTCTTCCAAATCAGAGTCAGATTTATAGTAAAGAACTAAAAGAAAAGTGATGGCATTAATAGTGGAGTGAAGTAGCCGTCTAGTAGAGAGGTGTTTCATTGTTGCCGGTGGAAGGGTTATGTGATGAGGGAAGTGGGAATTCACCGCCAAATGTGCAGTTGGGGTGTGTAGATAGAAAAAAAACTTAAGTGTTTGCCACCAAAATTAAGTAGCATAGAGTGAGGAAAGACTTAAGGATGGCATCAGCAATTATGAGTCATGTGACTTTCTTGCAAATCCATCATGGATGAGATGAGTTTGGGATCAGGAATTAGGAATGGAAATTGGGGTATAAGAGGCGGGATAATGCATTATCGTGGATTTCTTATCCACTAGCCCTGGGGCTAGTGGATAAGAATCTTCCGCAATTAATAATGTCTGATCCCAGGAAAAAAATTACTGATCCCTAATTGCGGATCCCTGAACATTGATACCCCCTAATTTAGTTATATTATAAGTCAATTTTACACTTATAATTATAATATATGTTTTTCAATTAATTAAATATAAATTTATAATTATTAAATACATAAAAATGCGCCATTATTTGTAGAATATATTATATTATGTTCAATTTAAATGTATATAAAAATTTATATAACCAATAAAATTAATATAACACTTGTATATAATAAAATACTTATATAATTTTATTATGCAATAAAATATTAATTTATATTCATTAAATACAATTCTTACCCACTCTTTCAGGTTTTATAAGTTACCTATCATTTTCTGGACTCCTGGAATAGCCTGGCTGACATATTGACTGTTAAAGTTGAGCCTTTTTTTCCCAATTTAAATTTTTATTTCATTTTTTTATGTAACAAATTAGTGTTAGGTTTATTTAAATCACATGTCCTTTAACTGAAGATTCTACTAAAGCATATCTTTCATTTCCCACAAACAGGTTTGAATTAGGTTCAGTGGTTGCTGAGATTTTGACCTTTGAAGTTGAGCCTTTTTTCCAAATTTCACTTGTCTTATTTCACATTTTTATATTGCATATTTAGAGGATAAGGATTCTGAAACTCTTATATGATTATTATCTATGCATATATTTGTTGCTCACAAATATCACTAAAGCTCAAAAAGATGAAGATTTTTGCTTATGGGACACTCTACCTTCCTTTAACTCTTTTCTTGCTCTTCGACTCAAAAAGCACTGTAATAAAGCATTTGAAAAAAATCATGAACTTGCAACCAAAGTTGGAATACTAAATTGGTGTGACTCTGAAAGGGAAGATATCAGCCACGAATATCTTTTATTTTCTAATGTTATTATCACTCATTCTGGATTCCACAATAGGATTCATATTGATAGGAATGATGCCAATTTTCTTACTTTTGGTATATTCTCATATGCCAATCCAATAACTGGCCAACCAATACCATCTCCAGCTAAAATCAAAGGACATGGTTTATATTTTCCAGACCACCGGTGCATCATTGATTTTGGGTTGGGAAATGGTATCATCAAAACTATTTGGAATTCTTCTAAGGATAATCATCAAACGACCAAAGCTCCTCCTGGGTTGGAATCCTGTCAAGATTTAACACATTTTGGTTGCTCATTTCAAATCAGTCATAAGTTGATTCAAAGAATCAATAAGTTAATGAAAGAAGGTAAATTTAATCGATTTAAAAAAACTTTATCTAGATCCAAAAAGTATGGGGATTAGAGTTGTCGTCAAAAATTTTATATTTTTTCATAAATTTTTAATAAATATTTTTTATGTATCAATTTCCTCAACTAAAGTAATGGGCCCACGACCTTGTGTTGTATAAAATTTAATCATGAGAACATTTATTTGTTTCATGGGGTTCCTCTAGCCTATACCTGTGGAAAGTCCCAAACTTTTGTTTCTAGATTTGATCTGCATATTGGCTTGAGGGATTGTCATTACTTTAAACTAGGGAAATTGATATATATTAGATATTTATTTAATAATTTATGTAATTATATTAAATTTAGATGACTTCCACCACTTACTTCAATAAAATGCAGGGGGGGGGGTGTTGCCAAATTTTCAAATCTGACATGTGAAATTGATGACTTAGAAAAATTTTGGTGATATCCACCCCTTGCTTCAATAAAATGCAGGGGAGAGTATTGCCAATTTTTTAAAACAGATATAGAATTTTTTTGACTTGTAAATATTTTGGTGAAAATTTTTGACGAGAATGTGAAAGTAATTGTTTCAACCTTGAGCAGGTTTCTGGCTCAAAGGAATAGTAGTACCATCAACAAAACCAATACATCCTGTGAAGCCCTCTGCTTTCATAACCTGAGATGATTCAAGTCGCTCTTCTTTTGTTGGCCAGGTGAGAAGTTGAGATTCCAAGGAGTTGATGGCAGTGATAGATAATTTGGTATAAGTGTTAACTGAACCATACCCTAAATCAAAGACATTTCCTAAATGTTTCAAAGCGGCTCCATTACCATTTGAACCCAAACAACATAGTGTGATGGCCAATTGAATTGAAGGATGTCATTGTTCTTTTTGAGAATTATTGTGAAACATGGGATGATCCTGAATAAGCTCAAGCAATTTAAGGAAATATTCCTGAGAAGTCCTGAACAGCTGTTATGGTATGGTAAACTCTTCAGTCACCTTGCTGTAAGCAGAATCCGGAGGAGATATGTGGATTTAGCTGAAAACCACGTCCTTCCAATAAAAATAACAAAATGGGAATTCTAAATCACTAAGCTAACCAGTCTACTTGGATCTGATTGATAAAAATAATGAAACTCTAAAATATTTAACGCTTATTGAGATTTAAATAAAAGTGGCTGTTGAGAAAAGAAATACTGATAAAAACAATTAAGGTGTACCAGTGAAAGATCTGAAAAGATTGACTTTTATGTTTTTATAATAATTTGAATTTTTATGAGACAGCAATAATCAAGTCCCAGTGATTAAGACCTTTCTAAAGATACCCTGTATGAAGTGTGGTTTAAATTGTTGAGTAGTATTTCTAAAATGTTATATATAAAATATAAAGTTATAAGGGTATTACAATTTTATTTAATTTGTTGTGTAATAAAAAATGAGACAGTGGAAGTTAAAGATTAAGCTGTATGTTCCTGATGATTGTATGATGATCCCCAATTTCGAGTCTGAGAGACTCTTAAGTATACCTAGTCACGTGCCTAAGTTTTCCCCTCCAGAGCTCACCCAGAGTCAATCCGGAGCCCATATGGAGTCCAAACGGAGTCTGTCAGGACCTCCGGACTCAATTAGAACCTTTAAAACTATAATAAAAAATCTAGAAAAATTACACATGATAGAGCCACTTCCCCTTTACATTCCCATCTAATTTTCGTAGCCTGCGCAGCTCTAATCACCCCGTGAAAATTCATCAAAGTTAAGTATTTTCTAAAAACGTAAATATTTCTATAAAACTTTAAAATTCATTTAAAAATATAAGAAAAATATTAAAAATTCTGGGAAAATTTCCCAAGGTTCTTGAGTGACTCAACTTGATACTTATAAACTCTTCAGACCGTAAAATAAATTGTTTTTGTGTAGGCATTCGCTCTTGACCAATTTCTTCATATTTATAAGTCAAATAAATTAAATAAAACCCTTTTATAAAAAAATAATAACGCCAATCTTGCACTCCGTAATAACTCCATTTATGTACTTAGGTGCCATACTAAACTTTAAGCTACCACACTGTCTAAAACTGGGTGTAGATAGTTTAAGAAGTGTTTGGATGGTGTACTTGAGGCTTTCTGGGAAGAAGGTAACGTTTTGTGGCCACTTTTGATAAAAAGACAAAATCTTCTTCTAGATCAGAATCAGAATCAGAATCAGAGTCCAAGAGCAGTTCAAGGGCCATGAAATTCATTGCTTTATGTAATTTATCACGATTTGAAAGTGAGGAAGGCATAATTCTTATATGATATGATATGAAGATGTAAGTGATGTACGATGTTTTGAGTTATGAAGTTTTATGCTGCAGAGTGCTGCATATGAATGGGATGATGCTGACAAATCAGTGAAATGGGACTTAATGGTGAAATCAGCACTTTTGGTTGAGAAAGTGCAGATTTGAGTGAAATAAGTGACTTATTTCATTTTGAAATCCACCAGTATTGGGGCTAGTGTGTTTTGGAAATCCGCACTTATTTAAGTGCAGATTTGTAAGTGCAGATTTGTCAGAACTGACACCCTCTATTGTTTGCAGGATCTAGTTTGATGCAAAATTTGGTCTAAAGTCATTTCCAATAATAAACCAATCACTACAATTATTATTATCCATTACTAAAAACTCACATATTGCACCTACATATTCATTATTATACTTAGAGAATATAGAAGTTTTGTATTTGCCAATTTGACATGATACTGAACTAAAACCTCTTCATTTATTTTTCTGTACAGGTAACAGTTTTTCTTTTTACTTACTATCAATTTCCATTAAAGTGTTAAAAGAAACTACATTAACTTCCCCCCAGTGTCAAAAATGGCATTCATTTCTTTTCTGTATATTATAAATGATGCTCTAATAGGTGTGATCTTGTAAGTATCATGACTTACATCTTTTATTATTTCAGCTTCCTCAATAGAAGTTAAAGATGCCTCTGAGTGAGGTATTGCATCATTCAGGAACCTAATATCCTGTTCTAATACAAATACCTCATTTTCATTATCACTGTAAGAAATTTTGCTTGTAAAATCTTCACTAAACTCATCCTTTTTGTCTTAAAGATTACTGGGTTCAGAATCTTGTGAGTTTTCAATAACATTTTTTCTCTTCTTAAAAGTATGACCTTTTACCCAAGGATTATTACATTTGTAAAAAGTGTTACTTTCTTGTCTCTTAGGAACAAGAGGAGAAGAAGGCTTTTTCTTCTCCACTGGTAACTTATTTGTAGTAGGTTTTACTACCTCAACACTTTGCTTGTAATTATTATTCCTGGTTTCATATTTGTGGTTCAATAATATTTCATTGCATATATTAATAAACCCAGAAGTATCTCTGATGGTTTCAGTTCTAGCTACAATAATGTCTCTGGCTGATATAGGAAATTTATATATTATTTCTTCTTTCCACTCATCATAATCCACTTTTTGATCCATGTCTTTCATTTTTTTTATTAAATTCATTAAAAATACCATTGGTTTACCCCCAGCACTTGAATTATATAAGGTTTTTTCATACAATCTTTGGTGAGTGACTCTAAATTATGGGCCACCAAATTTTCTTTCAATTAGTTATTTCCATTCAAACCAGGAGTAATTATTTCCCTCACTCAACACAGACTCAAACCTTAATAAGGCCGCATCTTTAAATAAAGATATTAATCTTTATGTTATTTTTTCATCAGGTAATTTGTATGAAAATTTTAAATTATAATTTTTCTTTATGAATTTTTTCCAATCAGATTATGAATCTCCAACAAAAAAAGGGTACTGATCTAACTTATACCAGCTCTTTTGGCAATTTCGGACTTCCTTAACCTGAGGAATATTTAGTAATTCACTTAATTAATAAAGACGATCATTTATTTCATCTTTTACTTATTTTTTACTTTCAGAGCCCATTACACTATTTTCTTTCTCAATCATTAGTTTTTCATATGAATGTTTCATATGAAGTGGTATATTTTCCACATAAGAGGTGTTTTCATTTATTTTGTCAGTATTTTTCAAAATAATAGCTACTCATCTTTCTAATCTCTGTACTCTATCTTATATTACAGGTACATGTGATACAGTATCATTTACATTTAAAATAGACAAATTTATCTGTCCCTCAATTGTAGCCATTATATTCTGAGAATGTTCTAATTTACCATAAAAATTCTTGATCTCAGAGTTTAATTTTTTATTTTCATTGGTAAATTCATTATTTGAATTTTCAATGACCTTTAATTTATTGGAAGTAGTACTTAATGATTTTTTAAGGTTTAATGATACACCTTCTGTATTATTGTTAGACTCTCTAGAGAATTCTTTCAATTTTACAATTCTTAATAATAATTTACTTATGATTTTTGATTCCATTGAATTTTCTTTCAAAAAATATTCAATTTTATCTGTGTTGTGGTCTTCCAACATTGGAAGGGGCCTTTGTTGTGTGATTTGGCATTGTTTGTGCATGTCTTAATTGACATCTGTTAAGGAATTAGGTATTTTTCTGGTTTTATTCCGTGGATATTGGGTCTGCGGGTATGTGGGTACTATCATTGGATAGCCCTGGTTTTTCTCTATATTTTATGTCTTGAAGACATTTGTCATACTCTAAGTTTTAAGGGGTCATTTCCTCATTTTTCATTTATAAAAGATAGCTGTTTAATTTTGTTTTTCATGTTTTACGGGCTAAGTGCTTATTACCATTGGATAGAGCTAATTTTTCTCTATATTTCATGTCACAATGTTGTTATAGTGAAATTCCGTGTTTTAAAGGTTTTAGTAGTGGTAGTTGTTTTTTCTAAGTAGATTAGGTGTTTTTAGTGGTTTTCTGGCTTCAGGGAGGCTGTGCCGCTTCAGGCGGTGCCTCCGACGTCGGGTGGCCCGCCCGCCTCTGTTTTAGAAGGTTGGGGAGCGCTTCTGGAGGGTTTTTTATGTAATTTGGCAGGTACAGGCGCCAAATTGGTGGGTGCGCATGGGCTCTTAGATAGTGGTCTGTGTGTAGATAGTGAATAAGACAGTTTGGGGAAACCTTAATCATCATAAAACCATCCGGGGGGTGATATCATTGTTCCTCACTCAGTTTTCACTGTTTTCTGGCCACAATTGGCTGTGTTTTTTGCAAGTGAGTTCTTCATTTAACTTAACTTTGGCAACTGTTTTCTCTGTTATAGTCTTGCAAGCTATAGCAAGTATTATTGCTGTCTCTGGTGTAGATTTGCAGCCTACATCAAGTATCTTTGCTGTCTCTGGTGTGGACATTGGTCTACATTTCAGTTCTTTGGTCTGGTAGTCTGTCTGGTGACTACTTTCTTGACTCATAAAGCAGTCAAGTGTATTTGAAAAGGGGCTTTTGGTAAACAGGAACCAATTTACTGTAGCAGGTAAATCTCACTTATCTTTCTAAAGGGACAAGGGATTTTCTCTCTGGTTTTTCTCCAACTCCCTTGGTAAAGGCCTATAGCTAGTACTATAGGATTGTCTACAGTGTCCAGCTCAGAAGACTCATCATTAGTATTTTCTCAAGATTCAATTCATTTGGTTCAATCTTAATGTTCCTAGTATTATCCTTGTTTTCAATAAAACTATGAACATTGTTATCATTTAAAGATAAATCCAAGATAGTATGCTCAAATGAATAATCATTAAGATCATTATCAATCATATTCAATACATCCTTATCAAATTCCTTACCTATTAGTAATTTATTATTAGTATGATATAATTTATCATTAGATGATGGATGGCTTACCAAGGTCTTATTCCTCTTCCAATCCTCTCTTTCCCTTTCCCCTGTAAGGGTAACTTCTGGAACTCTGTTGATGAGGATGGTTGTAGTTTTGAGATTACCAGTTCTGTTTCCATTTGTTTACTGTAATCTTTTGGTCCTCTTCTTGATTTGGAGCTTGAGGTACTTCTGGCACAACCGTGGAAGGATTGTTGACTACTGTGGTAGGTTGAGTATTGAGGCCTACCAGTGGTTAATTTACTTCTATAAACCCATTAGATGCTATATTTTTCATAATTTTTATCTGTTCCACCATGTCTTTGAATTTTACAATGTGGGTGTTTAGAAGTGTTGTAAGAAATGAATTTGTTCTTGTAATATATTTTTTGACTTCTTTATTGTTATTTGGTTTAAGAGCCTTTACCTTTCCTCCATAGTCATCTGTGGAGTGCTGCGGTTGGTGGGACATACCTTTCCCTCCATTTGAAAGTCCTGTAACAGGTCTATCATCTTTAGGTCTTAAATTATAAGGCTTTACCTGATTACTCACAATGTCACTATTGTCACGCATGTTGCAAGTGGAATTTAATCAAAAAATTCAGATATATGTATTAAAAACTTCAAAAATTGTTTTATAAGTATGATATAAGACTACTTAAGTCAATTAATTGCTTAATTGTAGGTTTTATAGTGGATTTTTAGGTGCCAAAAGTCAAATATTCTTTTATGTTGTCACTTATTACAAGAGGTCTACAATATGTAGCCATGTTTTTATATTTAAAAAAGAAGTTTGTCAGTAATATTCTTTTTAAATATTAAATGAGTTGTACAAAACAAGAAAAAAGGATGAAACCCCTTGTTAAAATGAATCAATTAATCAGTTTTTATTATATGTTTTATTACCTGCAAAGATTACAAATTTAATTGGTCTATTGACTGATATTTACTAAAAACAATTTATATTCAATTAGTAAAAAAAATTTCTATTCAATATCACCATTTTACTATATAACTGGGCTTCTTTATCTGAAATCACTATATGAAGTGACCCCAACCCTTTGTAATTAATCAAAATATTTCTATAGAAATTTACCTACTTGTAACCTCTTTTAATTTTACCTTACTAGAAGATAACCAGCAGAATTCTGGAGGAAAGGCACCCAATATTTGGTCTGAATTCAAGTAAAGAGACATGAATATCTTGATTATTCAGTTGTCTAGAAGATTTTAATGTTCCTATATGAATACTGTAGTACAGAGCCAATAAGTATTAAAGTATAACTCAATATAAGGGTCTCACTAATTTAATCTCACTATTGATAATTGTTTTACAAGTTATGTTTGGTAGAAAAATGGAGAATATAATTCAGGTACTATTCAAAGACTTTAAAGTATACCAATGAAGTTTATTGTAATTATAATGGTTATATGGTTTAATTTTAATGATAAAGAATGTAAAAAATAAGACCAGAAACCCCCTCCTTTTATACCCAATAATTTTCCAATATTTTCCCCTGGTTTACCAATCCTATACAAGTCCAATCAAACCTCAATCTAGCTAATACACCTGCCCATAAGCATAAGACATAACCAATAACACAATTAGAATGATATCACTCACCAAAATCCTGGAATAATAGGAGTAATCCATCAAAATAAAAGAATAAGCAAAAAAGAGAGTATATGCATATAATACCTTAAAATAAAAGACTTAAAAAAGATATAATAACACTAAATATACCATGTAATTAAGGGGAGTTAAAAGTAGAAATGAAGGGGCTAATTATTTTAAGTTACTACATGAAATCCCTATCCAAATATGACCAATATTGACTGAGAAACCACTGAAAAACCCAAAATAAGACATGAAATGTGGGGCAACTGAATGCAGTCTCTTGGAAGGCTCTTTCACAGCTAAATCCTTGACTAGATAGGCAATTTTAAGGGTGGTAGTGAATTAGAGGGGCCAATCTTGAGGTTTTTAATGCAATTAGTGCATATAATGAGGTCAATGCACTAATAATTAAATTAGGACACTAACTAAATGCCTGTTGCTTATTTTAGCCTGTTTCCCCATATTTGTCTACAATGTGGGGTAATTATAGTGTGAAAATGCTAACTTTTTCTAAAAATGAAGCTATTCATGTGGGGAAAATGCAGACAGTATGTGGCCAGCACACAGAAGCCATTTCTGGCATGAAAACACCAAATTTTAAAAGTGTTATTTTTATGCGTTTGAATATCCAAATAAATAGTTTTAATTTATACAAATCAATCTGTATAGGCACATTTTTGAAATTATTAAATTTATAGCACATATATTCAACTTTCAAGTGATTTAAAGCTCATTTCTTGTTTTTTTCCTTATAACAATGAAAACAACAGCTTTAAGTCTACTTAAAAATTATGTAGCCATATGTTTAAGGTTATTAAGATTACCCTGACATATTCCAACTAGATATTAAGTACATAAGACTTATAAAATGTGGATATATGCATGTGTATAAGGTATTATAGTGGCATATATTGTGTTTAATTATTAATTTCACTTATGTATACAACTTTTATATCTTTATTTATTGTTCCCATGTGTGCTACATGAGTTTAAAATAATTTATAAGAGATTTTTACTCAGTCCTGGTAATATCCAGGCTGACAAACTATTTTCTTTTTTAATCTAAGTTTTTTTATCTCTTTTTATGTGCATTTGTTTGGATATAAGTAAAAAGTTTCATTTATATTTATATTAGATAAAATTATATTTTATGATTAAATATATATATATATATATATTAATAATTTTTATATATAGTGCTAAATAATTTTATAAATTAAGTGCAAATTTTTATTTTTGTATTTTATTATTATATATTTTTTAGATCTATATTCATGGTTTTAAATTTTAGTTGCTTCATAAACTTATCACTTATATTTATTCTCTTTTTTATTTCAGATATCTAAACTCTCTCTCTCTCTTGATTCCCAATTATGTGCTTTAAGGTCTTTTTGAAGTTGGAAGTGTATACTTGAATTATGTAACTCTTGATTATGGAAGATGTAGTTTGATAATGTATTGGAGACAATTGGATCAGAGTTGTTGGTAATTATTTGACTGCTAATAGATTTATTTGAAATGTAAGGATTTTTTTCTGACTTAGATTCAACCACCATGTTCTGATGAATGACACAACATGTCATGAAATCTTTATAGAATCAATTCCCCATAGACAACAAGGTTGGGTTATTATTCCCCAATGGGCTTTCAGTACACCAAAAGCACACTCAATATCTTTTTTGTGAAGCCTCTTGAAGTTTAGCAAAGTATTTACTTGAAGCATATTGCAGGTGAGGAATAGTTTTGACCAAAGATGACCAGGAAGGATATATTCCATCAGCAAGATAGTAGGTGTTTAAATATGTGTGTCAGTTAATTCTAAATTTTATAGTATCTTGTGTTCCTGAAAGAAGTTTATCAAAAATACTGCTTCTGTGAAGCACATTAATATCATTCAAAGAGCCTGGGGAGCCAAAAAAAAAGCAATGCCAGAAGCAAAAGCTTTTGCTGGAAACTGCCTCCAAAATCATTTTAGGTGAACCTTCTTTGCCCTGAAGCTGACCAGTCCATGCTCCTGGACAATTTTTCTAAGCCAAATGCATGTTATCAAATGCACCAAGACATCCTGGGAAACCACGTTCTTCATATTCTCAGAGAATAATTTTCTTTTCTTGTTGCATAGGTTCACATAAGTGTTCAGATTTATATAGTGTAATAATATCTTTGATGAATATTTTGAGGCATTGTAGAGCTGTAATTTCACTAATCCAAACATATTCATCAGTGCTGTCAGCAGAGACTCCATAGGCCAATTGATGTAGAAAAGAAGTAATTTTTTGTTCTGGTGATAAACCAACTTGGCCACAACAGTCCTGTAGAATAACAAATTAGAGTCAGAAAACTATTATATGTTAATTGACTTACACTTTTTTAAACCCAAAATGTATTATGTTCCTGTAAATCTGTAGACAGCTTTTGAAAAAGTTCTTTGCTGATTTAGAATTGTTGTTCAAAGAGATGGTTGTTGTATGCACAATTAAAATTGAAATAATCTTTCATTAAGTGATGATGTCCTTCAACACAGTCTTGATTTATTAAATCTTTTTTTTTTTAGGCCTTGTTGTATTGTATGAGTTTACAAATTCAGCAAATACAATTATTTCTTCTTCCATTGTGAGAAATGTTTATCAGGTATGAGCTGTTCCATCTGAACAGTTGAGGAAAGTGAAATGAGTAGTGAGAATGTGAGAAAAAAAAGTAGAGTTTACTGAATGGGCAAGTTAACACAAGGGTATGGAATCTTTCCTGATGCATGTTTGCTAACTGAACCTACATATAAGGGTGTGAAACCTCATTTCAGTAGCAATGGATGCAGCAATTATGAAATTATCTACTGAAATGTTACTGCAATGGAGGTAGATGCACTAACTACATATATTTATTTAGTGACTGGAACATATTCTTATCAACCATATAATAAAATTTTTATTACTCCAAATCAACCTCATGTATTTTTTTACATTAAAAAAAAGATGAATCCTAATACATCTGTACTACCAGAAACCAGAATATCATATTGAAAAAATGTAAGAAAGAAGCTCAATATGTTTAATGATATTTTTGTTTATGTTTTAATGACACACTCATGTTTTCTATATCACCAACTAAAAGGTTCAAAACAGTACAAGTAACACCAATAGAGAACCTACAAACTTTAGCAGGAACTTACAAATATATATATATATATATATATAATAAAAATAAAAATCAATTTTTTTTTCTTCTTCTTCTTCCATCACCAATAAGTAGGGCACCCTCCCAAGAAACCCAACAACAGTTTTCATTCTCTGAGCCATAAATCAAACAAGGCTTCATCAATCTAATCTTCCCCAAGCTTAGCATAAAGCTACCAAACCAACATTTCTTCTTTAACTTGATGGGTTGTCAATAAAGCTAATGAATCTTGGTTCTTCATAACTTTTTTCCATCCATAGGCTTTTTCAATCAGATTTAAATCTAGTGTGAAGGGAAGGGGGCTCAATCAATCTTTCATCTTCAAGTTGGACAGATCACATAAGGTTTAGACTATAATTGGATGGGTTGGATAGAGATAGGAGAGTACTATCCTGTGCATGAAGACAGGTTAATGATGTATGTTGCTTGGCTTCCAAAAAAAAAAAAAAAAAAGAAAAAAAAAGACAAACCAGCCAAAATAAACATGATCAATTATGATCTCTATAAAAAACATCTAAAAGTGAGGAGAGTAGTCAAGAAGAAAAAAAAAAAAAAAAAAAAAAACTTGCCAAAATAAAATTGAAAAAAAAGTAAAATTAAAGAGAGTGAAGTGTAAAACTGGCAGGTATCATCAAGATGATGGTTTCAAGAAAATAAAAGTGGGTGAAAGAAGAAAACATTTTGTGGTAATGAGAATATGTTAACACATACTATACATATAAATATAATCTCTTACAAAAAAAAAATATAGAGAGCCAAGGAGAACAACATTGATTGAAAGATAAAAGGTTCTCCAAAAAAATTAAAAAAAAAAAATAATAAATACAAACAAGTTTTCAAAATGATAATCAAACCTCAGCTTTGAACAAAAATTCAAACTCACCAAGACATATATATATATATAAAGTTACTTATTCGCCACACCATCCCCTCCGAGAACCCCTATAAACTATATAATAGTCATATCATATCAAAAGATAAGCATAGATAAGCCAAATATCCACATAATCAGACGAGTTTGTCCTCCTTTGAAGGAAATAGATAGATAGATAGATAGATGAACCAACAGACAAACAGACAGACGGACAAAAAATATTCATTGCAAATGTGAGATACGATATAGATCAGGGGACAGACAAAATCACAATCACAATAATAATAATAATACCGGAACAAATAAAAAAAATCGCATTAACAACTAGGAGGAAACGTATAATAATATGGAGGATTAGATGCAAGCAATATCCAAAACCAAAACCCCGATAAAAAAGAGAGAGAGAGAGAGACTCGTGTCAGTCTGTCATTCAATCAAGTACCTCTCGGGTGATGGTGATGATGATGATGATTTCCATTCAATCCCCCAACATTGCCACTACTGATCCCACCACCACCGCCACTAGTCGAGTAATAAGTAGACGGTTGAGATCGATTATTAGCCAAAGAATTACCACTAATAGGATGATGTAGGCTCATAAACCCAAACTGTTGAGATGGATCTAGATTGTTATTGTTAGCAGCAGCAACTGAATTAGGATTATATACTCCCCCTCGACTATGACTATGATTATTAGACGCCATAACCGAAGCAAAATGTGAATAATGATTATCACCGATTGCATGACTATTATTACTATTATTATTATTACTGTTATTGTTATTGGACTGTTGTATATTATTATTAGACTGTCCTACGTAAGAAGAAACTGGGAGGAGGTTCCCAGCAACACGCATGTTAAGTATAGCGGGATCTTGAAATTCACTATTCGCATGTCCAGAATTGGCAGCATGTAACGCAGCAAACTGCGACATACCATAGCCACTATTCATCAGACCCCCATCTCGAGAATGAATCCTATCTGACCTGATAGAATGATCAGTATGGAGACTGGTGGAAGGGCTCGTGGCATACCCTCCTCCCCCCGTTCTTCCACTATTCGTACTATTGGGTCTCAGCATTGGAAATCCAGGAGGAAACCGAACAGTCTGGGTTCCATACACAGCAGCACTAGAATCCTGAGCGTTTGTTGCCGATAAAATGGCAGGAAACGCTGAGGTTGAAGAGGTTGGGACACCATGAGATTGCCCAGTGAGAGCCAGACCAGGGGACTTTAGTCCTCTAGCAATGGCAACAGGTAGGGCATTAGCAGAGTAAGAAGCTGCTAAATTGACCCCAGGAAACAATACTGAAGCATCTGGAGTGCTTGATCCAGCGCCATCACTTGCAAGGTTGGCTATCTGGTCAGAAGGCAGCCGAACAGATCCTGGCAAAGTAGATTGAGAGCCATCACCAAGTCTTTGCTGGGCCGACATTCCAGGGGGAGCCATAAAGACGGATCGAAGCGGAGACCGAGGGGCATCATTAAAATTGAAATTGCTGGATGAATCACGCCTAGCAAATCCAAACCTGGATCCTCGACGACCATTGTTTGGATCGATGTGGGCAGTGGTTGGAGTTCTGGGCCCACTATGAGACAATTCTGGGTTCAAAGATGACAGATGGGAATCCTGGATAGGAAAAACTTCAGCATCTCCGAATGGATTAAAAGTACCAGAGTAGGTTGGGGAAGTATAGGGCAAAAAGGATCCGGTGATGGAATCACTGATCGAAAGTGCACGCAGACTACCCCTGGTAGAAGAGTTGGGAGATATAAAACTAGGTGAGAAGGTTTGCAGCAACTCATCACCAGAATAAGAGCTGTCATGTGATTTCTCTTTCCCTTTGGCTTTCAGACTGGAACCAAAATTAAAGCAACCATGAGAGGTGAGCTCTAGATCGCTAGGTGCTTTCTCAAACAAGCCAGGAGGAAATGAGCTCAAGGTAGTAGCAACGGGAAGGCTTTTGGGGGATACAAGACCAGCTGGAACAGGTAAACCTGGAGGAAGGCCAAGGGGTATAGAGGAAGGACCAGCTGATGAAGAAGATGAAAACGAGACAGAGGGCTCAGGGGTGTGCAATTTATCGGGATGATCTGAAGAGGATGAAGAAGAGGATGAAGAAGAAGTTGAGGCAGATGAGGATGAAGATGGTGAAGGAGAATAAGTAGAGGAAGATGGCCGAGGAACACCAGGTGGAGGATTGGAAAGTGATTTGTTATGAGAAGATGTCCTATGGAGGTCTTTGAAAGCAGCATCACTAAGAGGCGGCTTGGGGCTATTTGGGGGATTTGGTGCCGAAGTCGAAGAAGAAGTAGAAGCTACTGGAGGAACAGGCTTTGAAGACAGATGTGATCCTCTTCTTGGTTTAAGGGGGAGAGGATGCAAAGTTTTTGCAGGAACGCCTACAAAATGGCGAGGATTAGACTTTGAAGAAATAGGATTATTTGCAGATGAACCCAGCAAAGTTAAAGGAAGAGACGCTGGTGATGCTGGTTGGCTATTCCCAGAAGCATGGCTAGTCTTATTTGCCCATGATACGGTGGCAGGGAGCGTAACGGTTGAAGCAGGATGAGTGTTTATGTTAGAAGGATGAGTAGTGCTAGTAGTGGTGGTAGTGGCAGTTGCAGTAGCAGTAGTAACAGTAGTAGTAGCAGTAGTAAGATTGGTAGTAGTAGTGGTGGTAGTGGTAGCAGGTGGGCCTAGACGAGTGATTCGATGCTCAGAGTCTTTGGAAGCTTGGCGGCTATGGTGAAAAAAAAAAAAAAAATGCAATCAGAAAAGCCAGTTTGATAGATTTCAAGTGAAAAAATGCCAAAGAAGAAAAAAAAAAACATTACACTGTGGAGGAGATCTCTTCTCGCGCAGAGGTACCAGTCCCATCAACTTCTTCAGTCAACTCATGCGCACCCGTACAATTATCATTAGTGCACTTGACACCTCTAAGAAAAAAAGCACAATATTTCGTACTGCCTAAAGTCGCTTTAAGACGATGCCCATCGGGTAGTGTGCAGCCATCAAGACCATTGATGCAAGCCAAAGCTTCACTATTTTTCGAATAGTTGATATAAAGATTGACATGCTGATAGCGAGCGTTGGGAGAAAACAGAGTCGTTGGTCCGGTACGTCTGGACATGAACATTTTCTGAATCCGACCATACTGAGCAAATAGTTCGTTAGATTTCAGTTGTGCGAGTGTCTGTGACGTTGAAAATATAAGGGATCAAAGGAATGAAACCAATCTTAGCAAACCCGGCATCATCCAATCCCAGAAAGGAAATATATACATATACATATGCATATATATATATATCTCAATCAATCAATAAAGAGAAAAAGCAAGACAAACATCTTCATTTGCAACCTTAGTGGTGAGACCTTGAATATGAACTTGATTTTTCTGCTTGACTCTGACGTTGGCAAGATGTTTTCGATTCATCAACTCTTGATCTTTTCGTTCTTTATCGCGTTGTTTTTTAGCCTGTTGTAAGCGCTTGAGCCTACAGGAGAGGACGAGCAAGAAGAATAAGTGAAGATGAAGGATGACAGTGGAGAGGAAGAGGGAGGAGAACGGACTCCTCGGGTTTCATGGGTTTGAATTCCACCACGCTATCGTCATACTCTTTACGACACCCGGGACATCTTCGATTAAGATCTTCTTTGATATGATGCCAACAAAAGCGACATATCTAAGAGAACAAGCCATGTCAGCAGCCAAACGAGCGCAACACGGGAAAAACGGAGGAGAGCGGACTCGATATCCACAAGGACAAGGCCTGAAGTTGAGATCGGAGATGTCGAGTTCCTCCATGCAAAGTGGACAGAGATCATCGTCCTGGGTGGTGGAGAGAAAGAGGATGTTGAGTGTTATGCACAGAACAGATGGAGGGAAGGGATCGACAAACTTCAGCATCGCCGTCAAACGGATGGTCGCCCGTATCCCAATGCTCAAGGACGAGATGAGTGTTCTTGACCATGGGAAGAACAAAGCGAAGCGAGAATTGGATGTCAAATTTGGCTTCAGACTGGAGATCTGCAGATTGGAATGAAAATTTGCAATTTAGACTTTAGAATTCGGTCGTGGACTGATTGGAGATGAGCTTTAGACGAGAATTTAGGTTAAGGATTTGCGGAGTGGAAGATAGCGATAGATTAGGTTAGATGAGATAATGAGATGTCTTGCAACTCCAAAAGCGCGTACCTTGGATGTGATAAGGGATGCGTCTAAACAGAACAGACGATGGCTTAAGATGAAAGCGTAAGATGAATGGAAAGGTCAATGTGAGCCAGAATCGGCCTCCAAGTCAAAGTCAAAGAGAGGGCGAATGGTTTGTCGGTTGTGTCGGTCGTCCGCCCACCGTCGCCTGTGTTACCCCCCCATACACTTATTATATCTTATGTCCTATGTCTTATGTCTCATGCATCTTATCTATATACATACGCTCGCACCCGCAGCAGCAATTCATCCTGCTCTCACAATCGACTTGTACGTATGTACAACATATGTATGTATGTATATCGATCACCCCATATTCGTCTACTTATACTCCATTGTTGAAATAAACCTCTTGCCCAATCATGAGAACCAACTCAACTTGCTTCATGGACCAGTTTACATACTTGGTGATTTGCATTAAATGAGAATAACTTTTCCATCCATCCATCCAGCTAGCCATTCACTCACAAGCCCTGTTCCTGCACTGCTCTCCATTTTGCTCAGCCGACTGACAATCGCATATCACCATATATGTCAGGCTGAGTTCAAGTAAATAGACGTGAATAGCTTGAGTAGCCAGTTGTCTAGAAGATTTTAATGGTCTTATATGAATACTGTAGTACAAATCCAATAAGTAGTAAAATATAACTCAATATAAGGGTCTCAGTAATTTAATCTCACTAATGATAAATGGTTTACAATTTATAGTCAGTAGAGAAATAAAGATAATATTCAAACACTATTCAAAGATTTTTAAGAGTACCAATGAAATGTATTGCAATTGTATTGGTTATATGTTTTAATTTTAATTATAAAGAATGTAGAATATAAGCCCAAAAACCTCCTCCTTTTATACTCATGAAGTCCCCAATGTTTCCCCTTGATTTACCAATCCTCTAAATGGCCAATGATGCCTCAAATTAGCAGTTACGCATGCCCATCAACATAAGGATCAACCAGTAAAAAAAGAAGAATCATATCACACACCAAAATACATAAATAACAAGTGTTAATCCATCAAAAATAGAGTAATGACCAAAATGAGAGTATATGTGTGTAATTCTTAAAATAAAAGACTAAATAAGGAAGAAAAAATACTAAAAATAAAACATAATTAAGGGGGATCAACAGTAGAAATGAATGGGCTAATTATTCCAAATTAATACATGAAATCCATATCCAAATATGACCAATATTGACAGAGAGAACATTGAGAAACCCAAAATAAGTCATGAAATGTGGGGTAGCTGAATGCAGTCTCTTGGAAGGCACTTGCACAGGTAAATCCTTGTCTAAATAGGCAATTTTAGACATGGTAGTGAATTATAGGTGCCAATCTTGAGGTTATTAATGAAATAGGGGGTATCAAAGTTAGAAATATTCCATTTCAAAATGCCCCCTTTTTCCACCAAATCAATCATGATTATTTTTCAAAATATGTCATATTGTGCCCCCAAAACACCTTTTTACTGGGAATTATTGTCAAGTTTTTGGCTTTCTTTTTGTGCTGTGAAATACCTTTTAAACAATTACAAATTTCCAACTTTGATACCCCCTAATTAGCGCATATAATGAGGTCAATGCACTAATAATTAAAATAGGACACTAAGTAAGCTCCTGTCACTTATTTTAGCATGTTTCCCCATAGTGGGTGTAGAATGTGGTGTGATTATAGGGTGGAATTTCTAACTTTGCTAAAAATGAAGCTATTCACCTGAGACAAATGCAGACAGTATGTGGCCTGTACACAGAAGCCATTTCTGGCATAAAAAACATCAAATTTGAAAACTGTTATTTTTATGCATTTAAATATCCAAATCAATAGTTCTAATTAATACAAATTGATATTTCAAGATACATTTTCAATATTATTAAATTTATAGCAGATATATTCAACTTTTAAGTGATTTAAAGCACATTCCTTAATTTTCCCATAAAACAATGAAAACAACAGCTATAAGTCTACTTAAAAATTATGTAGCATGATGTTTAAGGTTCTTAATATTACCCTGGCATATTCCAACTTAATATTAAGGACATAAGACTTATAAAAGGTGGATATATGCATGTAAATAAGGTATTATAATGGTATATATTGTATTTAATCATTAATTTCACTTATGTTTACATCTTGTATACCTTTATTCATTGTTTCCATGTGTACTACATGTGTTTAAAATAATTTATGAGAAATTTTTACTCAATCCTGGGAATATCCAGGCTGATGATGTAGACAATCCTATAGTACTAGCTATAGGCCTTGACCAAGGGAGTTGGAGAAAACCCAGAGAGAAAATCCCCTGTCCCTTTAGAAATATAAAGTGAGATTTACCTGCTACAGTAAATTGGTTCCTGTTGCTAAAGCCCCTTTTCCAATACACTTGACTGCCTGATCAGCCAAAAAAGTAGTCTCCAGACAGACTACCAAACCAAATAACTGAAATGTAGACCAATGTCCACACCAGAGAAAGCAATGATACTTGATGTAGGTTGCAAATTCACACCAGAGACAGCAATAATACTTGATATAGCTTGAAAGACTATACCTGAGAAACCAGTTGCCAAGTTAAGTTAAATGAAGAACTCACCTTGCAACAAACACAGCCAATTGTGGACAAAAAACAGTGAAAACTGAGTGAGGAACAAGGATATCACCTTTGGACTGTTGTATGATAATTAAAGTTGCCCCAAACTGTCTTATTCACTATGTACACACAGACCACTATCTAAAAGCCCATGCACACCAACAAATTTGGCGTTCTTGAGTGCCAAATTGCATAAAACCCCTCTAGAAACGCTTCCCAGCCTTCTAGCACCAAGGCGGGCAGTCCGCCCAATGTCGGGAGGCCCGCCTGAGGCGCCCACACCACCCTGAGGCCAGAAAACCACCAAAAACCTACTAAAATACCCAAAATACTTAGAAAAATCTACTACAACTACTAAAACCTTTAAAACACATAATTAGGCTATAACAACATGGTGACATAAAATGTAGAGAAAAATTAGCTCATTCTAATGGTACTAAGCACTTAGCCTGTAAAACACAAAAAACAAAATTAAACAGCTATCTTTTTAAATGAAAAATGAGAAATTATCCTGTTAATACTTAAAATCTGAATAATGTCATCAAGACATAAAATATAGAGAAAAACCGGGGCTATCCAATGGTAGTATCCACATCCCTGCAGTCCCAATATTTGCTGAATAAATCCAGAAAAACACCCAATTATCAAACAATGCCATTTAAGACATCAAAACAACGCCAAATAGACCAACAAAGTGCTCTGCCAATTTCGGAAGACCACAACAATTTCCCACCCAAAAAAAACAATAAAAAAATGAAAAATTAGTGGGTGTCAAACATTACCATATATGCCTGGCAGACTTCAGTCTCAAAACACCATTCCATGACACCATCATAAATGGCAGACTTGGGGTTAGACATGTCAAAAATTTGATCAAATACTTCCGGTTCTTGAACCATAACCCCAAACACAATTCATCCCACCAATACACACATTCCAGAAATCCACTGCACATCAGACCCCTTTGCCTCAAACCCCACATCATCCTGTTATCCTGCTCAAATTTATATATTCATTAAGGCCCTCAATTCATTCCCTTGAAAATTTTCTGTATCACATTTCTTAATGAATTTCAGAACACACTTCAAAACACATTTCTGAAACTACAGCACATGTTAGTTTTGCCATGGGGTGCAACAATTATGCAACAGTGATGCAACAGTTACAAAACAATTGTTTTTTGCACTTAAGACCCACCTAAGACATTTAAGTGCCAAAAATAATTGTTGCATCTTTGTTGTGCCCCAAGACAAAACAAAAATTTATTGTAGTGTGAACGTTTTTCATAACATATATCTTAATCATCATGCAATTCTCCTTCCAGATTCCCCCAACTCTCTTCCTCTTTACATCTTTCTCTGCCCTTTCATCAAGGTCTGTTTTTTTCTTCACAGCTTCACATGTTCCTCATTTTTCTCTTCAAGAACCTTCCAATACTTACCTAAGGTTAGTGCTACCTGATGCTTCTTTTAATTTTACTGACTTTTTTCTTTTTTT
Source organism: Hemileia vastatrix (assembly GCA_030280995.1). Taxonomy (NCBI): domain Eukaryota; kingdom Fungi; phylum Basidiomycota; class Pucciniomycetes; order Pucciniales; family Zaghouaniaceae; genus Hemileia; species Hemileia vastatrix. Next base: position 1,626,852 of record JASXTE010000017.1, on the reverse strand, counting down.
TTCCCCTTTTTGGGGGTTTTTTTTTGCCAAATTGCTTTGGAAACAGTCCCAGAACAACTCTAGACTGTTTCTGAGAATTTTTGGTAAGTTTTATTTATTTATTTATTTTTGTTTTTTTATTTAGCCATGGAAATGTGCTGGAATTATGCCCAGAACATTTCTTAGTGTTTTTACTAACTTTTTTTTTCCAAATTGCTTCAGAAACAGTACCAGAACAATTCTACACTGTTTCCAAGAATTTTTGGTAAGGTTTTTTTTTAGCCTTGGAAACATGCTGGCAGCATGGCCAGCACATTTCTGAGTGTTTTTACTAACTTTTTTTTCCAAATTGCTCTGGAAACAGTCCAAGAATGATTCTACAATGTTTCTGAGTGTTTTTGGTAAGTTTTTTTTTGTTGAAACCTTCTGGAAGAATGCAAGCTACAATGCTGATTCATTTATTTGAATTTTTTTTTCAAGATAACCATCAAACAACTGAAGCTCCTCCTGGGTTAGAATCTTGTGAAAATTTCACTCATTTTGGTTGCTCTTTTCAGATCAACCAAATTTTGAAAAAGAGGGTCAGTAAAGTAAGGCAAGAAGGTTCAGTGAAAAGCAAAGCTACAGGGAGGGAGGCTAAGCATGGAAACTGGAGGATTTGCTAAAGTTTAATTTTTATTTCCAAAAATTATAAAAAATAATTCATTAAAAATAATCATCAAATTTAAGTAATGGGCCATTGGGCCATACTGCTGTATAGATGGTAATCATTCAAACAATTATTTGTTTGAATGATCTCACAATAAAGTTCCATGTCAATGTATTCTTTGGCTTCAGTCACATCTTAAATCATTGGCTGGTAGTATTCTGAATACCATTCTTTTAACTTGGTTGATTATATTTTTTGGATGATTTATTTATTCATTTATGAAATAAAAATGAAAACTTGGCAATCCTGACCCCCTCCCAGAGTAAATTTCAGGGGAGTGTATCACCATTTATTTCTTTCTGATTTGGTTGGAAGTTTCTTTTAAATGTATATACATGATAAAATGACAAAAAATCTCCCTTTGAAGATTAAAAATCTATGAGACATGCATTTACTTGCATGCTAAGCAGAATTACATGTTGAGAAATAACAAAGTAATAAACAACTGTAATTGCTATAAGTTCATAATCCAAAAAAAACCTAATGATATCAAAGAAGAAATAAAGAAAGAACTTTAGTAATAGTAGATAATTGATCTGTGTTTGCAAAGTGAGAAAAAGTGATAGGGAGAATTTTAGCATGCATTCCACCAGGTTGGGATGTAGAACTGGAGGATGATTCAATAATTGGGGGTGGTTTGGGAATTCTGTCTCCATAAAGATTATTACATTAGGGGGTATAAAAGTTAAAAATCTTCAATTCCAAAATACCACTTTTTCCCACCAAATCAACCATGTCTATTTTTTAAAATATGACATATTGTGCCCCAAAAACACATTTTTATTGAGAGTTAATGTCAAATTTGTGGATTTCTTTTTGTGTTGTGAAACGCCTTTTAAATAATTATAAATTTCTAACTTTGATACCCCCTATTCATCCTTTAAGTGTGAAAAGAGATTATGTAGTATCAAGCATGAAATGATCCAATTTATCATAACCTTCATTTCTTTCTGGTTACAAAGAAAACTTGTCATTTCCCTTAGTGAAGCAAATTGACCTTTTAAAATTTCAATTGAATGTCCAATCATTTCTCAAGACTTGGAAGGATGAGTTTTGAATTGTGATTTTTCACTATTTTCATCAACAGCCCCACAAAATTCTGGGACAACATATATACCACTGGTGTAAGAAGAGTCTGAAAGAAGACATTGATGTTCATCAAAGTGATTTCCATGGTTTTGATAAATTTTCATCTGTTGAAAAACTGAAGAGTCACAGCAAGCACCATGAAAGCCAACATTAAATGCAATAAACTTCTTATTTATATCAAAAACTAATTGAAGAGCAATAGAATACCTGAAAAAAGAAAAAGTAAGATATTATTAGTGTTAGATGTAAGAATATGTAAGATATAGATAATAACTTACCTCTTTTTCCAATCAAAATAATTATTTCCATCCTTTGCAGAATTTTGGGTCAAAGGGATGGTTGTGCTATCAACAAAATCTTAGAGAACACTATGATTCCATCAATGTATACCATTAACCATCCTTCAATCATTTAATTATGGAATGTTATATCCATTAACTTCCAAAATACTGAAGGAGCATTTTTTGGTCCAAATGGCATCCTGACATATTTATATATTCCCATATGTGTTGTTATCAACAAAAATTTCGGTGAATTATTTTCAACAGGAATTTAATGGTACCCTTTATTTCCATCTGGGCAACTTATTTATTTAGCACCTTTAAGGGTAGCATGTATAGAGGTGATCCTTGGCAAGGGGCTAATATCATCTACTGTAAATATATTTAAAGCTCTATAATCACCACACAGTCTTGCTTTATCTATTTCATAAGAAATTTGTCAGTGTGTGCTAGTATCTAAGTATGATTTAATAGTAAATATTAATGGTCCTACTACTTATTGTTATATGATTTTTTGATAAACCTCAGGGGAAGACTAATAAAATAGTTATTCTCAATATAAACTCACAATACTTGGATTTTTATGTGTGATAGTGGTGGAAAATAGATCAATAGAATATAGTTATAGCTTATATAAAGATAATTTCAATGTATAAATGCTTTATAATATATTTATATATAATAATAATTGTGTAATAGTGTTTTTTTGAAGTTTAGTAAGTAATTGATATCTAATAACCCATCAAAATTCTCCCTTACTTATACCAAAATCCACTGGAGTGCACAGACCTTCAATCCAGATGATGTCACTGCTATCCCCAGCAATTACAGCACTGTGAGGGCCCATAATCTCCCCATGGAGTCCACTTCAAGCAGTTTCAACCCCCAGACCTCCATTAAGGACCCTCCATCACAATTAATGATACCACAGACCCATACCATAAATAGAATAAAGAGATAAAAGCGGATACCATAAAGAAACAGGTAAAATAACTCATCCAAAGAGTATATAATGAAACACAAAGCATATAAAGGAACCAAATTAACTTTCCAAGCCCCCAATAACATCCCCAAGCATCAATTTTAACCCAGTAATGATATCCCAACCCATAAATTGGTGAAAATCCATCAAAGGAAGCAGATTAAGTTGTCCAAACTGGATATATGTGCCTGAAAAAGGTGTATATGCTTGTTTAGGTATTGTAAGTCCACTGAATACGTCCATATGACCTAAAATAAGCAGAAAAATAAAGGTTATAGGCATTCAAAGGGTTAAAACCCACTTATAGACCTAAATATACATAATATAACTACATATTTCACTGAATACGAGGTTTATGTATATATATAAGCTTATTTATGTCTATAATTACTTAATATCACTTAAGATAAGTATATTATGACTCCATTAACACCTTAATAAGTATTATTAAGCTATGTATAAGCTATTTAAACTACTGTAAATCATATAATAGTGTAATAATTATATATATATGTATTATAAACATATATATAAGTACTTTAACTTTATTTTTAAGTTATAAGCTTAATGTAATTAAGGTTATCTTATTTTAAACATAAGAATTACTCAGTCCTTGAGATACTTAGGCTGACACTCCCTCACCCAAAAAAAAATAAAAAAATGTTAAGACACTTTAATTAATAAGTAAGGAGTGAATAGAAAAATAATTTTAAAATTTCTATGATACATATACTGAATTAACCAATATTATTTGGATTTAAATTTTTTCAAGAGATTTTTAAGATCAGAGATTTCATTTTCTGGAATCCACTGGTCATATTCACTTGATTTATTTTTGAACCTTAATAGATACTCAACTCCCTTTTCTTTTGTAAGGTGTCTCTTTTTAAGTATCTTTTCAATTTCTGCCTTTTCAACTATTTCTTCAGGTTGCTGTTTATGTCTTCCTGATCTTCATGTAAGTAGAGAAGTATCATTAGAATGGTATGGTTTATAAGATAAATAGGAAATATTGGATGTTTTCTATCATATGGTGCATATAGAATAACTTCAACAGCATTTTTACCAACCATCTTTCTTACTGAAAATGGTCAAGTGAACGGATCCTTCAATTTAACATTACCATTTAAACTGAAATTTAGTGTAGAAATAAGGACTTCATCACCCTCTTTGAAAATTTGTTCTTTATGGGCTTTATCCCATCTTTTCTTCTCATACTCAAATGCCTTATTTATACATTCCTGAGCATGCTTTCTGCATAATTCTTGCATCTGAAGAAAAGATTTTGTACCTGGATGGATATCCAATCTAGGTAATTTATTAAGAGTTTTAGAAGGGGTATTAGGTACATAACTAAACCATAACTCAAATGACTTTTTCCAGTTACAGAATGTACTGTACTATTGGATGCAAATTCTAAACCTGGGATAAGGGTTAACCAATCATACATGAATTTGTCATTGTCTTTAAAGTCAAGACCAAAAGTACAATATCTTCTTATCATGTCTTCTAGAGTTTGTATCATTATTTCTGCTAGCCCATCAGTTTGTGGATGTTGTGCTGTAGAAAGTTTTAATTGACACCATGAAACATCCATAAGTGATGTCCAGAACTCAGAAGTAAATTTTGGATCTCTGTCTGAAACTATTTCTTTGAGGAAACCTGCTATATTTAACATTTGTGTCCACAATAAAAAAGCTAAGTCCCTTTCAGAAACCTCTTTGTGGGTAGGAATAAATTTACACATTTTTTTAAATCTATCTACAATTACCCAGCAGGAGTTATAACTCTTATGCCCTGCTATTGGCAAACCTGTTACAAAGTCCATGTTAACTATTTCCCATGGAGCTTTTGGTTGCTCAAGTTGTTGTAATAAAAAAGCTCTTTTGCCTGTTAATATTTTAGATTTTTGACAAGAATCACATGTCTCAACATATTTTTGAACATCATCAGACATGTTAATCCACCAAGCTGTATTTTTTACTCTGGTTAATGTTTTATGGAAGTCAAAATGAACTGCTAATATATCATCATTACATATGCTTAACATTAACTCTTTCATTGAAGGGGGAATTACAATTATGTTGCTTAATTTCTTTCTGTAATATATAAAACCATCCTCAATGGAAAATTTTCCTTTTTCTAATGCTTCCTTATACTTATGTGGTAATGTTTTCATTAAAACACTTATTGAAGCATCAGATGGATCATTTAATATTGTAATAAGTTTACTCAAGTCAGGATCTGAAGCATAATTATCAAGAATTGATTGCATAAATTTATTCTCAAGATCTACAATATAAATGCCATAAATGTTAATAATCTCTTTATCAGGAACATAAGCAGGATTATCATCATTATTTGGTAGATGTACTCTAGATAACAGATCTACATTAGAGTGTAAGGTTCCTGCTCTATTTGTAATAGTCATCCATCCTCTGTATTCTTGTACAGCTGATTTCCATCCTAACATATGTCTATTAGGAATTTCCATGTTTAAGAGTGACTTAGCTGCACTACAGTCAGTTATTAACTCAAATTTTTGGTCTTCCAGGTAATAATGTAGCTTCTCAAGAGCCCATAATACTGCCAAACATTCAATTTGAGTAGCACCATATTTCAATTCACTACTTCTTAGAGTACGTGAAATATAGCAAATTACTACTTCTGACATTTTTTCTTCTATAAGTTGTTTTTGATGCAAATCAGCACCTAGACCAATAAAACTTGCATCTGTATACAATACAAAAGGTAATTGTAAATCTGTCAATCCCAAGATAGGAGCTGTCATCAAACATTCTTTTAACTTATCAAAAGCCTGTTGTCTTTCATTATTTCAAAGGAAAGCTTCTGATTTCTTTATCAGTGTGGTCAATGGTGCAGCAACTAATTTGTAGTTTTTTTTATATTGTCTATAATAACCACACATACCAAGAGAAGATTGTACATCCTTAAAATTTTGAGGAATTCCAATATTCTTGATTGCAGCCACCTTATTTGGGTCTACACATATTTGTAAGCCAGATACAATATGACCAAGCACTTTTAAAGACTCAAACCTAAATTTACATTTTTTCAATGCAAGGGTCATTTTTATTTCATCCATTTTCTGAAATACCTTCTTTAAATGGATTAAGTGTTCATCATAAGTTTTAGAGAACACTATGATGTCATTAATGTATACCATTAACCATCCCTCAATCATTTCATTATGGAATGTTATATCCATTAACTTCTGAAATACTGAAGGAGAATTTTTTGGTCCAAGTGGCATCCTGACATATTTATATATTCCCATATGTGCTGTTATCAATGAAAAGTTCTGTTAATTATTTTTAACAGGAATTTGATGGTACCCTTTATTTCCATCTAGGCAACTTATATACTTAGCACCCTTAAGGGTAGCATGTATAGAGGCATTCTTTGGCAAGGGATAACTATCACCTACTTTAAATGTATTTAATGCTCTATAATCACCGCACAGTTTTGCTTTATCTTTTTCATAAGAAATTAGCACTGGTGATATTACACAATATTTTGGTGTAGTTTCAACCTTTTCAAGAATGTTCATTTTTAATAACATCTTAATATTATCCTCTATGTCTTTCCTCTTGATTGGTGAAGCAGGGTATGGTTTATTTTTTAAGACTAGCAGGAATATTATCCATATCACAGGTTAAACTAATTTTCATCTCATGATCTTTTACAAGGCCAAGTTCATTGGTCCCATGTGCAAAAGCCATTGGAAATTCTTTGATTAAGTCCAAAATATTTGTTTTCTCAGCTTCACTTATCTGAGTGCCAAATGATGCTTTTGAAATTTCTGTTTCCAGAAATTCCATCTCATTGGTTTCTCTTCCTTTGCATGGAATATCAATGACTGACTCAATGTGTAAGACTGTTTTAAAAAAATTTATTTTAAATTTTCTTTTAACATTCATTCCAATTGTAAAATTATTATTAGCAGGGTCTAATTTCAGATCAAACTTAGTCAGAATGTCATTTCCAATGATAAAACAGCTACTACAATTAGTATTGTCCATTACTACAAAGTCACAAGTTACTTTAACATAACCATGTTGATGTTTAAAGAAAAAAGCAGCTTTGTATCTACCAATGGAGTTTAGTACTGATACAAAACCTCTCCAATTTTTACTTTGAAGGGGTTCAAGCTTTGATTAATACTCACTATCAATTTTCTGTAATGTATTTGTTGAAAGAACAGAACGAGCAGCTCCTGTGTCTAATACTATATTTAAATTTTTTCTAGAAATGATAGCTGGAACAGTGATAGGTTTCATTTTTAAGTTATTAGCCTGTATATCCTTAATGATTTCAGCATCCTCAAAACTTATTAAAGATTCATTTGAGTCCATATTTAATATTGGATTTTCAAAGACGGAAAAATCAGCTTCCAACATACAGACTTCATTTTCATTACTATATGAGATATTACTGTCATAATCACTTGAATCTTTACTTTTTTTTGTGTCATTTTCAGATTCATGCTGATTTTAAACAATATTTATATTCTTCTCACATTTGTGACCTTTAAAACAAGGCTTATTACACTAATAGAAAGTATTAGTCTCATAACTTTTAGGTACTACAGGTGCAGTAGGTTTTTTCTGCTTCTCCTGAAGTGGTTTTGAATTCTGATTTTTCACAGGTTCATTATTTTGTTTATAAGTGGTGTACCTTGCTTCATACTTATGGTTTTATAATATTTCATTACAAATATTAATAAATTCAGAATATTCATTAACCATTATTGCTCTAGCTACAACAAAGTCTCTGACAGATATAGGTAATTTATATAATATCTTATCTTTCCATAAGTTAAAATCCATGTTTGGCGCATTGGATTTTAATATTTTATTTAAATTCATTAAAAATACCATAGTTTTTTCACCATTCAACAGATTATACCTAGTTTTCTCATATAATCTTTGCTGTGTTATTTTGAATTTAGAACCTCCAAATTTTTTTTTTCAATTAGTTGCTTCCATTCAGCCCAAGAGTAATCTCTACCCTCACTCAATACAGCTTCAAACCATAATAAAGCAACATCCTTAAATAAAGAGATCAATTTTGATGTTATATCTTCATCTCATAACTTATATGAGAATTTTAAGTTGTAAATTCTTTGAATAAAATGTTGCCAATCAGAGCTGGCTTCCCCATCATAAGTTGGGTACTGATCAATCTTTGGCCAGATCTTCTGATTGGATTTTTTTTCACTAATCTTAGGTAAATTCAATAACTCATTTACTCTGGATAAATGGTCTTGTATCTCCCCTTGCATAGATTTTTGACTTACATTTGTTTTCTCAGACTTGACACTACCACCAGATGGTTTTATTTGTGGCAGAGCCAAGTGTTCACTCTCTGATTCTTTATTTCTTTTTGCCAGTTTAGAAATGTTTAATATCAAGGATGAAATTGTATCACTTGTGAGCTTAATTGTCTGTTCCTCACACTCAGTCATTCTATTCCATAATGCTGAAACAATTATATAGACAGTTGGGTTATTATTAAAATACTCCATGTCTTCCTTCTCAATGTTTTCACTGTTTTGTCAACTTCTCATCTCACTAATAAGTGGTGGCAACTGAGGATTAGCTGTATTATTATTATAAATAGTACTGTTGTTATTAACAAAATATAAATCAGGTGTATCTACATCAAAACCTAATTGTCTTAAGTCCTCCTCAATTTTCTGTACAGAGTTTACATAAATAACATTACCTATATTGTAATAATCAGTATTGTGTTCAATCTGAGAGGGAGATCTACTTACCATGGGACAGGAGCAAAACCTAATTTTAGTGCTTTTGCTTTCCTTTGTAAGGGTGAGCTGAGGCAGTCTGATAAGGGGGTGGATCACTGTTGCAATTGTGGCTGCACCACTGCTGATGGAACCAATCCCACTTCCATTTCTCTACCAAGATTTTTTACTGGGAATGATGTGACCTTCCTTTGGTAGGAGGCTTTTGGCTTGGCTGTCCTACCTTTAACTCTTCCAAGGGTTGATTCATTTGCTGGAACCCCACCTTGCAGTTGTTTTGCAACTGCTCTACATCCTTTAGCATGATAGACCTTGATTCCTCTATTTTCAGAACCTGTTTGGCCAGATGGGACAGTTGATCCTTCAGAGGAGATGAAGTCTTTTTTATTTTTATCTTTTTTAGAAAGGCATCCTTTACTTCTATGCTCATAGACTCTAGTTGTGGGTGAGATTGAACCTTTATGGTGATGTCCATGAGCAATGTTTTTAGCTTTAGACCTGGTGTTATAAGCAGTTTTTTCATTTAAATTGTCCTGTGGAGCGCTCATTGTGTCTTAAATAACAATTCTTCATGTCTACAAAAGGGAAAACCTATATGTTAATTGGTAGACCAAAAAATTACTAGCAATAAAATTACTAATAAAAGCACTGGAGCTTACACTGAATTTATATCTTTATTTATTTAAATAAAATATAAGAAAAATTGAAAAAAATCTGTTAAAAATAAAATAATAAGTTTAACTAGACCTCTATAAGGGTGAATAATTAGCTTACCAAGCTTTAACCAAATACCAATTTAATTGGGTGTTATATTGGTGTCCAAATAGCAAGTAAAATTGGGTTTATATTGGGTACAGTTACTACTTTAAATACCTAATTTTTATTATAAAAAATTATTACAATTATTATAACGGCTCTTTACCACAATCACTGAGTTATAATGACCCACTAATGTGCTGCACACCCAAATATTTTGTTTGTATTATATATACTAGAGTAAAATTCATGTCCTAAGGCTTATACTAAATAATAAGTAATAATTGAGGAGAGACCTCCAGTTGTCAGTATGTGCTAGTATCTAAGTGTGATTTAATAGTAAATATTAATGGTCCTACTACTTATTGTTAAATAATTTAGTGATTAAACCTCAGGGGAAGACTAATAAAATAGTTATTCTCAATATAAACTCACAATACTTGGATTTTTATGCATGCTAGTGGTGGAAGATAGATCAATAAAATATAGTTATAGCTCATATAAAGATAATATCAATGTATAAATGCTTAATAATATATTTATTTACAATAATAATTGTGTAATAGTGTTTGTTTGAAGTATAGTAAGTAAGTGATGTCTAATAACCCGTCAAAATTCTCCCATACTTATACCAAAATCCACTGGAGTGCACAGACCTTCAATCCAGATGATGTCACTGCTATTGTCAGCCAGGCTATACCAGGAGCCCAGTAAATTTTATGTCAATTTACTGATACTAAAAGAGGGTGTAAAAATTTGCTTATGATGTATATAAAATAATTTTATATTGCATAATGAAATGATATAATTATTTTATTAAATATATAAAAGTATTATATTAATTTTATTATTACATAAATTATTTATACATTTAAATTAAACATGATATATATTCTATAAATTATAGTGCATTTTTTATGTATTTAATATATACAAATTTATAATTAATTAATTATAAACATATATTATAAATTATCAATAAAAAATTAACTTATAATGTAATTAAATTTTTTAATTAAAATTATATATTAAATATAAGCCATACATATCTTTTTAAAAAATAATATCGGGCGCTTTTTTGACCCTTATTTGTGTTAGTAAAATTATTAAATAAATTATAACACTTAATTAATAAGATAGTATTAAAATCCTCACTTTAAATTAGAAATATCATTAAGTTAATTATATGCTTCATTTAAACTAATTATTGAATTAATTACATATTTAAAACAATTGATTAAAATTGCTTTATACTGGATGGAATTGATTGCAGGGATTTTGGTGTGAAAATAATTCTATTTGTTTTAATTAAACCCTTTACATCTCACTGTAATATCTGTTTTGGATTATTTTACTCACTGTTCTCATGTTTCAGACTTACTTGGTTACTAGTTATTTTAATTAATTTTTTTGGGAACTTATTGTGGGAAAATTGGTTACTTACTCACAGGTTTAGTGTATTGTCTCATGTTTTTCTCTCAATCTCTATGTTTTAGTTCTATTCTTTTATATTCTTGTTTCATTTTATTACTCTTTTGTAATTATTCACTTGTGATTCTTCAGAGGGTCCTTTGCCTATAAAAGGCTTTGGATAATCCCCTTTAGCTGCATCATTTATTATACAATCAAATTTGAACATATCTTTAATATAATACGTTTATTATTATTTTTATTAGTATTACAAATCTAATTTAAATCTTATATGAATAACTAAAGGTTGCAATAGGTCTATCAATAATAATAGTGTTTCCTGTGCATTGAAAATAACTCTTATTTAAAATAAATATTTTATAATTTAATAACCCTCATTATTGTTTCAAGTCCCAAGGAATCCTCGTTGCCTTTGCTTTTAAAATAATTATAATTATTTTATTTCTTCCACCTTTTGTAAAACCTTTTCCTCTATTTCTCCTCCTCCTCTCCATTCCTTCCCTCTTCTTCTTCCTCTTCTAGACCACTGGCTGATAGCTTTCCCTGGAAATTACAGCACTGTGAGTGTCAAGGGGTCTTTCAAGTCTAGAAGGTTTTATAGGGAGGTCCAATGGCGGTAACAATGGTTTTTAAGGGATTCAAACTCAGGTACATATTTTTCTATCTTAAAGATTATTTACTCAATAATAAGAGGTAAAGAGTTGGATTATTATTAAAATTAATGGATTAGAATTACGTTTAACGTAAATACTAAGGCAATAATAGATAGTAATAAAAGGATTGTAAATAATTGTAATAGAATAAGTAAGTAATGAATGAATAAAAACAACCAAAAGAGAGGCCTTATATAGGAAAAGGAGGGACAAACCATGGAAATGAAATTATAAAAAAAGTAGTGAGAGAGAGAGAGAGAAAAAGAATATTCCAGAAGCAGTATTTTAAAATAACAAAGTTGTTCTAAAAAGAAGGCGTCAAAAAGATGTATTTTAAATGTGTATTTACAGAGTATGTCAGAAATACATAAATTTATTGAATATTTACTGTAGAAGTCAATTCTAAATAAGAAATTTGAATTTTTTGTATATATTTATTTTTATTTGAATATTAAAATTTTATTTTAATTTAAAATCTATTTTTTAATATAAAATTTTATTTCTTCTAACCTGTCAATGAGCACGGTGTTAGAGAAAAAATATAAGGGAAATTTTATATTAAATTTTAATTATTCATTTAATTTTACCATTCTGTAATTAGTTAATTTATTATAGGAAATTTCAATGTAACTAATTTATAATTAAATAATTAAAATAATAAGGCGTGGCTTCATCCAGTAAATAACTAATTATTTTACTGGGTAAGTCTAGTAGCCTGGCTGACACTCCCTCACTCTAAAAAAACAATAAAAAAATGCTATGATTTTTTCTTTTTATATTTCTTTAGAAGAGTGGGAAGATTAGATATTTCTTCCCAGGTATCCAAGAATCATATTCAGAAGATTTATTCTTGAATCTCAATAAGTATTCTGTACCTTTTTCAGGAGTAACTATTCTGTCATTTAGAATCTTATTGATTTCTGCTGTCTCAGTGATTTCATTAGGGGTCTTTTTTGGTCTTCCCCTCCTTTTGGGAAATAAATCACTATTGGATGTATAAGGTTTCAAGAGAGATATTGGAAAACAGGATGTTTTCTGTCATATGGAGAATACAGAATAACTTCAACTGCATTTTCACCAACCATTCTTCTTACAACAAATGGACCAAAAAATGGGTCTTTCAACTTGTTATTACCTTGTAAATTGAAGTTGACTGTAGAACTCAACACCTCATCACCCGTTTTAAAAGTGTATTCTTTATGGGATTTGTCCCATCTCTTCTTCTCATATTCAAATGATTTTTCAATAGATTTTTGAGCATGACTTCTGCAAAGTTGTTACATTTGAAGAAAAGATTTAAAACCAAGATGTAAATCCAATTTAGGTATTTTATTATTGAGAATTTGGGAAGTAGTATTTGGAACATATCCAAGCCAGAGCTCAAAAGGTTTTCTTTGAGTAACAGAGTGAACAGTGCTATTATAAGCGAATTCCAACCCAGGCAGTAAGGTAACCCAATCATGAGTGAATCTGTCATTGTTTTTACAGTCAAGGCCAAAGGCACAGTACCTTCTTATCATGTCCTCTAAAGTCTGAATCATTTTTCAGCTAATCCACCAGTCTGAGGGTGATGGACAGTAGATAGTTTCAGATCACAACCACACACATCCATCAGAGACATCCAAAATTCAGAAGTAAATTTAGGGTCTCTGTCAGGGATTATAAATTTAGGAAAACCAACAATATTGAACATATGAGACCACCATAAGAAAGCTAATCGCTTAATGGAAACATCCTTGTAAGTAGGGATAATTTTCACATTATTATGAATCTGTCCACAACAACCCAACAAGAGTTATAACTGTCTTTCCCAGAAATGGATAATCCTGTTAAAAATTCCATGTTTATTATTTGACATGGTCCATCAGGAGCTTCAATATTTATATGACTTTTTTATCACTTTTCAATCACTTTTTCATCACTTTATATCACTTTTATATCACTTTTTTATCACTTTTTTATCACTTTTTTATCACATTTTTATCACATTTTTATCACTTTCTATCAATTTTTATCACTTTAATCATATATTTATCACTTTTTATATCACTTATTTATCACTTTTTAATCACTTTTTTACCAACTTTTAATCACTTATATCACTTTTTTATCACTTTGTAATCACTTTTATATCACTTATTATCACTTTTTAATCACTAATTTATAACTTTTTATCACTTCTATCACTTTTATATCACTTTATATAACTTTATATAACTTTTTTATCACTTTTTTATCACTTTTTTATCACTTTTTTATCACTTTTTATCACTTTTTATCACCTTTTATCACCTTTTTATCAATTTTTAATCACTTTTTTTTGTTTATAAAACTTTTTATCAATTTTATATCACTTTTCTATCACTTTTTTATCACTTTTTAATCACTTTTTTTTGTTTATAAAACTTTTTATCACTTTTATATCACTTTTTTATCACTTTTTTTATCACTTTTTTTATCACTTTTTTATCACTTTTTAGATCACTTTTTAATCACTATTTTATCACTATTTTATCACTTTTTGTGAAATTTTATCGCTTTTATATCATTTTTCTATCATTTTTTGTTACACTTTATCACTTTTTTATCACTTTTTTATTACTTTTTATCACTTTTTTATCACTTTTATCACTTTTATCACTTTTCTCACTTTATCTGACTTTTTAAAAATATTTTTATCTATTTTTTATCTATTTTTTATCACTTATTATCACTTTTTATATCACTTTTCATATCACTTTTTATCACTTTTTATATCACTTTTTATATCAATTTTATATTACTTTTATATCAATTTTTATATCACTTATTACAGCATTTTACATCACTTTTAATCACTTTTATATCACTTTTATATCACTTTTTTATCACTTTTATAGCACTTTTTATCACTTTTATCACTTTTATATCACTTTTATACCACTTTTATACCACTTTTTATATCACTTTTTATACGACTTTTTATATCACTTTTTATATCACTTTTTATATCACTTTTTATATCACTTTTTATATCACTTTTTATATCACTTTTTATATCACTTTTTATATCACTTTTTATCACTTTTTATCACTTTTTTTTATCACTTTTTATATCACTTTTTATATCACTTTTTTATAACTTTTATATCACTTTTTATCACTTTTATAACTTATTATCACTATTATCACTTTTTATCACTTTTTATCACTTTTAATCACTCTTTTTATCTCTTTTTTATCACTTTTTATATCACTTTTTTATCACATATCACTTTTTATCACTTTTTTATCACTTTTTAATCACTTTTATATCACTTTTTATATCACTTTTTATATCACATTCTATCACTTTTATATCACTTTTTATATCACTTTTATATCACTTTTTATATCACTTTTTATATCACTTTATATCACTTTATACCACTTTTTTTATCACTTTTTTATCACTTTTTTTATCACTTTTTTTATCACTTTTAATATCACTTTTTTATCACTTTTTTACCAATTGTATATCACCTTCTATCACTTTTTATATCACTTTTTATATCCCTTTTTTATCACACTTAATCACTTTATTATCAGTTTTATACCACTTTTTATATCCCTTTTTTATCACTTTTTATCCCTTTTATCAATTTTTATATCACTTTAGTTATCATTTTTATCACTTTTTTTATCATTTTTATAACACTTTTATACCACTTTTTTATCACTTTTTATACCACTTTTTATATCACTTTTATATCACTTTTTTATCACTTTTTTATCACTTATTACCTCTTTTTATATCACTTGTAAATCACTTTTATCACTTTTATATCACTTTTTTATCACTTTTCTATCACTTTTTTTATCACTTATTATCACTTTTATACCACTTTTTAATCACTCTTATACCACTTTTTTTATCACTTTTTTATCACTTTCTATATCACTTTCTATATCACTTTTTATATCACTTTTTTTATCACTTCTTTTATCACTTTTCTATCACTTATTATCATTTTTATATCACTTTTTATATCACTTTTTATCACTTTGTAAATCACTTTTTATATCACTTTTTATATCACTTTTATATCACTTTTATATCACTTTTTATATAACTTATTACCACTTATATATAACTTTTACATCACTTTTTATCACTTTTATATCACTTTTACATCAATTTTATCTCTTTTTATATCACTGTATATCACTTTTATATATCACTTTTATACCACTTTTATACCACTTTTATATCACTTTTTATATCACTTTTATACCACTTTTTATCACATTTTATATCACTTTTTATAATCACTTTTATATCACTTTTATACCACTTTTTATATCACTTTTTATATCACTTTTTATCACTTATTACCACTTTAATGTCACTTTTTTATCACTTTTTTTTATCACTTTTTTTTATCACTTTTATATCACTTTTCATATCACTTTTTATACCACTTTTTTATCAATTTTTACATCACTTTATATCACTTTATATCACTTATTACCACTTTTTATATTACTTTTATGTCGGTAAGTCGTCTAGAAGAGGTAAGAAAAATAGGAGAAAAAGGAGGAGAGAAGGAGGAGGACAAAGGAAAATAAAGAAATAAACCAAAAATATATATTTAATTTATTTGAGAGGGAGACAACGGTGAGCAACTTTGAGAGGTGACAAAAACTTAGATTTTATTAACAATAATATTATTAAATGTAAGGGTCCTGCGCGGCAAACAATTTTAATTACTATCAGACTTAAAGCAACCTTTGATTTGTTGTATAGAATTTAAATTAGATTTGTATTACTAATAAAAAAAGTATAAACGTAATAAAATGGTTATTTAATTTGTTGAGTGTGTAATAAGTGATGAGGCTACAGGGGATTATCCAAGGCCCTTTTATAGGCAATGGGTCCTCTGAAGCGCTACTATCTTTGTAAATACAATGATTAGAATGGAATAAAACAAATATATCAAAAGAGTAAATAAAAAATAACAATATAGAGAAAAACATGAAACAATTAATTAAAACCCCAATTAAGAATCCAATTTTCCCGTCATTAATTCCCAAATCAGTAAGTGAAAATAGTGAATAACTAAACAAGATTGGAACATAGGAACTATGAGAAAAATAATTCCAAACAGATGGTACAGTCTGATTAAAGGACATTTTAAGTGAAACAAAAAATAATTTGACGCAACAAAACATGCAATTAATCTCAATTTAGTCCAAATTAATTTATTTGTTTTTTCTAACACAATTAAGGGTCAAAAGAAGCGTCATTAATTATTGTTTAGTATCATATGAGAGGTACTATTTAATATACAAATTTAAGTAATTAATTTAAATATATTATAAATCAATTTTACACTTATAATTATAATATATGTTTTTCAATTAATTAAATATAAATTTATAATTATTAAATATATAAAAATGCGCCATTATTTGTAGAATATATTATATTATGCTCAATTTAACTGTATATAAAAATATATATAACCAATAAATTTAATGTAACACTTGTATATAATAAAATTCTTATATAATTTCATTATGCAATAAAATATTAAGTTATATTCATTAAATACAAGTCTTACACACTCTTTAAGGTTTTATAATTTATATATCATTTACTGGACTCCTGGAATAGCCTGGCTGACATTTTATATTACTTTTTATATCACTTTTTTATCACTTTTTATATCACTTTTTATATCACTTTTTATATCACTTTTATATCACTTTTTATCCCTTTTTATATCACTTTTATATCACTAGTTATCACTTTTTTATCACTTTTATATCACTTTTTATATCAAGTTTATACCACTTTTTATATCTCTTTTTTTATCACATTTAATATCACTTTTATACCACTTTTTATATCTCTTTTTATATCTCTTTTTTTATCACTTTTTATATCACTTTTTATCACTTTTTTAACACTTTATATCACTTTTATATCACTTATTATCACTTATTACCACTTTTTATATCACTTAAATATCACTTATTATCACTTTTTAATCACTTTTTTATAACATTTTTATCACTTTTTATACCACTTTTTATATCTTCTTTTTAACACTTTTTATATCAATTATTACCACTTTTTATATCAATTTTTATATCACTTTTTATATCAGTTTTTGTATCACTTTTATATCACTTATTATCACTTTTATATCACTTTTTTATCACTTTTTATATCACTTTTTATATCACTTTTTAAATCACTTTTATACCTCTTTTTTTATCACTTTTTTATCACTTTTTATATCACTTTTATATCACTTTTTATATCACTTTTTATACCACTTTTTATACCACTTTTTATATCACTTTTTATATTATTTTTATATCACTTTTTATATCACTTTTTATATCACATTTTCTATCTCTTTTTATATCACTTTATATCACTTTTTACATCACTTTTTATATCACTTTTTATATCACTTTTTATACCACTTTTTTTATCACTTTTTATACCACTTTTATATCACTTTTTTTATTACTTTTTATATCTCTTTTTATACCACTTTTTATACCACTTTTTATATCACTTTTTATATCACTTTTTATATCACTCTTTATATCACTTTTTATATTACTTTTATATCACTTTTTATATCTCTTTTTTTATCACTTTTATATCTATTTTTATACCACTTTTTATATCACTTTTTATATCACTTCTTATATCTTATTACCACCTTTATATCACTTATTACCACTTTTTATACCACTTTTTATATCACTTATTATATCAAATTTTTTATCACTTTTATACCACTTTTATACCACTTTTTATATCACTTTTTTATCTCTTCTTATAACTTTTCTTTTATCACTTTTTATATCACTTTTTATATAACTTTTTTTATCACTTTTTTTATCATTTTTTTATATAACTTTTTATATCACTTTTTATATCACTTTTTATATCCCTTTTTCTATCACTTTATATGTCACTTTTTCTATCCACTTTTTTTATCACTATTTATATCTCTTTTATATCACTTTTTACATCACTTTTTATATCACTTCTTATATAACTTTTTATATAGCTTTTTATATCATTTTTATATCACTTTTTATATCACTTTTTAAGACCACTTTTTATACTACTTTTTATACAACTTTTTTTATCACTTTTTTTATCACTTTTTAAATTATTTTTTATATCATTTTTTATATCACTTTTTATATCACTTTTTATATCTCTTTTTATATCACTTTTTTTATCACTTTATATATCACTTTTTATATCACTTTTTGTTTCACTTTTTATATATCTTTTTATATATCTTTTTATACCACTTTTAATATCACTTTTTATATATCTTTTTATACCACTTTTAATGTCACTTTTTATATCACTTTTTATATCACTTTTTATGTCACTTTTAATATCACTTTTTATATCACTTTATATAACTTTTTTATCACTTTTTATATCACTTTTTATATCACTTTTAATATCTCATTTTATATCACTTTTATCACTTTTATACCACTTTTTATATCATTTTTATATCACTTATTATATCACTGTTTATATCACTTTTATATCACTTTTATACCACTTTTTATCCCACTTTTTATATCTCTTTTTATCACTTTTGTATCACTTTTTTATCACTTTTTATATCACTTTTCATATCAATTTTTATATCATTTTTATATCACTTTTTATATCACTCTAAAATCACTTTTTATATCACTTTTTATCACTTTTTATATCACTTTTTATATCACTTTGTATACCACTTTTATACCACTCTTTATATCACTTTTTATATCACTTTTTCTATCACTTTTTCTATCATTTTTTATATCACTTTTTATATCACTTTTTATATCACTTTTTATATCACTTATTCTATCACTTTTTCTATCACTTTTTCTATCACTTTTTATATCACTTTTTATATCATTTTTATATCACTTTTTATACCACTTTTTTATCACTATCACTTTTTATATCACTTTTTATCTCTTTTATATCACTTCTTATATCACTTATTATATTAAGTTTTATATAACTTTTTATATCACTTTTTATATCACTTTTTTATCACTTTTTTTATTACTTTTTCTATCAATTTTTATATAACTTTTTATATCACTTTTTTATCTCTTTTTATATCACTTTATATATCACTTTTTATATCACTTTTTATATCACTTTTTATATCACTTTGAATATCACTTTCAATATCAATTTTAATATCTATCACTTTTTATATCACTTTTTATATCAGTTTTTATATCTCTTTTTATATCACTTTTATACCACTTTTTTTATCACTATTTTTATCACTATTATATCACTTTTTATACCACCTTTTTATATCACTATTTTTATCACTATTATATCACTTTTTATACCACCTTTTTATATCACTTTTTTTAACTCTTTTATATCACTTTTTACACCACTTTTTATATCACTTTTTATATCACTTTTTTTATCACTTTTTTCTCCCTTTTTATATCACTTTTTATATCACTTATTTTATCACTTTTTAATCACTTTTTTTATCATTTTTTATCACTTTTTATATCTTTTTTTTCCTTACTTATTATTTTATTTTTAAACCACTTTTATATCTCTTTTTACATCACTTTTTATATCACTTTTTATATCACTTTTTATATCACTTTTTATATCACTTTTTATATCACTTTTTATACCACTTTTATACCACTTTTTATATCACTTTTTATATCACTTTTTCTATCACTTTTTTTATCATTTTTATATCACTTTTTATATCACTTTTTATATCACTTTTTATATCACTTTTTATATCACTTTTTATATCACTTTTTATATCACTTTTTATATCACCTTTTATACCACTTTTTATATCACTTTTTATATCACTTTTTATATCACTTTTAATACCACTTTTTATATCACTTTTTATATCAATTTTTATATCACTTTTTATATCACTTATATATCACTTTTTATATCATTTTTTATATCACTTTTATATCACTCTTATATAACTTTATATATCACTTTTTATATCACTTTTATACCACTTTTTATATCACTTTTTATATCACTTTTATATCACTTTTTATATCACTTTTTATACCACTTTTATATCACTTTTATATCAATTTTATATCACTTTTTATATCACTTTTATATAACTTTTTATATTACTTTTTATATCACTTTTTATATCACTTTTTATATCCCTTTTTTTATCACTTTTATATCACTTTTTATCACTATTTTATCACTTTTTTTATCACTTTTTTATCACTTTTTTTATAATTTTTTAACACTTTTATCATCACTTTTATATTACTTTTATATCACTTTTTATATCACTTTTATATCTCTTTTTTATCTCTTTTTATACCACTTTTAAAATCACTTTTTATATCAATTTTTATATCACTTTTTTTGTCAATTTTTATAATACTTTTTATATCACTTATTATCACTTATTATCACTTATTACCACTTTTATATCACTATTCTAAATCACTTTTATATCACTTTTTATATCACTTTTTTATCACTTTTTTATCACTTTTTTTACCACTTTTTATATCACTTATTATTTCTTTTTATATCACTTTTTATATCAATTTTTTATCACTTATTACCACTTTTTTTATCACTTTTTATATCACTTTTTATACAACTTTTTATATCACTTTTATATCACTTTTTATATTACTTTTTATATCCCTTTTTTATTACTTTCTATATCTCTTTTTATATCACTTTTTATATCACTTTTTATATCACTTTTTATATCACTTTTTGTATCACTTTTTTATTACTTATTACCACTTTTATATCACTTTTTATATCATATTTTATATCACATTTTATATCACATTTTATATTAATTTTTATAACACTTTTTTTTATCATTTTTTATATCAATTTTATACCACTTTATATATCACTTTTTTTTATCACTTCTTATATCACTTTTATATCACTTTTTATATCACTTTTTATATCACTTTTTTCTATCACTTTTCTATCACTATTCTATCACTTTTTATATCACTTTCATTAATCAATTTTATATCACTTTTATATCACTTTTTATATCACTTTTTAAATCACTTTTTAAATCAATTTTTATATCACTTTTTATATCTCTTCTTTTATCACTTTTATATCACTTATTTCTCACTTTTTTTATTACTTTTTTTATCACTTTTATATCTCTTTTTATATTACTTTTACATCACTTTTTATATCACTTTTAAATCACTTTTTATATCACTTTTTGTATCACTTTTTATATCACTTTTAATATCACTTTTTATATCACTTTTTATATCACTTTTTATATCACTTTTTATATCACTTTTACATCACTTTTTTTATCACTTTTATATCACTTTGTTTATCACTTATTATCATTTTTATATCACTTTTTATACCACTTATTATATCACTTTTTATACCACTTTTAATATCACTTTTATATCACTTTTATATCAATTTTTTATATCACTTTATCTATCACTTTTTCTATCACTTTTTCTATCACTTTTTCTATCACTTTTTCTATCACTTTTTATCACTTTTATATCACTAATTATATCACTTGTATATCACTTTTTTATCACTTTTTTTATCTCTTTTTTATACCACATTTATATCACTTTTATCACTTTATATATCACTTTTTAAATCACTTTTTATATCACTTTTTATATCACTTATTATACCACTTGTTATATCACTTTTTATATCACTTTTTATATCACTTTTTATACCCCTTTTTTTATATCATTTTTATATCCCTTTTATATCACTTGTTATATCACTTTTCATACCACTTTTTATATCACTTTTTATTTCACTTTTTATATCACTTTTTATATCACTTTTTATATCACTTTATATATCTCTATTTATATCCCTTTTTTTATCACTTTTATATCACTTTTTATCACTTTTTTATCACATTGTTTATCATATTTTATCACTTTTTATATCTTTTTTTTCATCACTTATTATTTATCTTTTATACCACTTTTATAACACTTTTTACATCACCTTTTATATCACTTTTTATATCACTTTTTATATCACTTTTTATATCACTTTTTATATCACTTTTTATATCACTTTTTACATCACTTTTTATATCACTTTTTATATCACTTTTTTACCACTTTTTAAATCACTTTTTATATCAATTTTATATCACTTTTTATATCACTTTTTATATCACTTTTTATATCACTTTTTATACCACTTTTTATATCCCTTTTTATATTACTTATTATACCACTTTTTATATCACTTTTTATATCACTTTTTTTATTACTTTTATATCTATTTTTATATCACTTTTTATATCACTTTTTATACCACTTTTTTCATCACTTTTTATATCACATATCACTTTTTATATCACTTTTTTTATAATATTTTATATCACTTTTATATCACTTTTTATATCATTTTTTATATGAATTTTATATCACTTTTTTTATCACTTTTTATATCAATTTTATATCACTTTTTATATCACCTTTTATATTACTTTTTATACCTCTTTTTTATCAATTTTTATATCACTTTTTATATCACTTTTTATACCACTTTTTCTATCACTTTTTCTATCACTTTTTATACCACTTTTTATATCACTTTTTATAACACTTTTTATACCACTTTTTTTATTACTTTTTTTACCACTTTTTATATCACTTTTTATATCAATTTTTTTATCACTTATTATCACTTTTCTATCTCTTTTTTTATTACTTTTTATACCACTTATTATATCACTTTTTATACCAATTTTTATATCACTTTTTTTATTACTTTTTTTATCTCTTTTTTTATCTCTTTTTATATCTCTTTTTATATAACTTTTTATATCACTTTTTACGTCACTTTTTATATCACTTTTATATCACTTTTTAATCACTTTTTTATACCACTTTTTATATCACTTTTTCTATCACTTTTATACCACTTTTTATACCACTTTTTTTATCTCTTCTAATCACTTTTTATATCACTTTTTATACCTTTTTTTTATCACTTTTGATACCACTTTTTTATCACTTTTTATATCACTTTTTATATCATTTTCATATCAGTTTTTATATCTCTTTTTATATCACTTTTATACCACCTTTTTTATCACTTTTTTATTCTTTTTTTATCACTTTTTATACCACCTTTTTATATCACTTTTATTATCTCTTTTATATCACTTTTTATGCAACTTTTTATCACTTTTTATATCACTTATATATCACTTTTTTTATCACTTTTTATATCACTCTTTATATCACTTTTTATATCACTTTTTATATCACTTTTTATATCACTTTTTTTATCCCTTTTTATATCACTTTTAATATCACTTCTTTTATCCCTTTTTTATCACTTTTTATATTCCTTTTTATATCCCTTTTTCACACTTTTTATATCACTTTTTATATTTTTTTTTACCACTTTTTATATCACTTTTATATCTCTTTTTATATCACATTTTTTATATCACTCTTTATACCACTTTTTTTATATCACTTTTTATACCACTTTTATATTACTTTCTATATCACTTTTTATATCACTTTTTATATCTTTTTTTTATCACTTTTTATATCACTTTTTATACCACTTTTTATACCACTTTTTATATCACTTTTTATATCATCTTTATATCACTTTTATATCCCTTTTTTTATCACTTTATATATCACTTTTTATTTTACTTTTTATATCACTTTTTATATCTCTTTTATATCTCTTTTTATATCACTTTGTTTGTCGGTCAGTCGTCTAGAAGAGGGAAGAAGAAGGGGAAGAAAGAGAGGATGACAAGTAGGTAATGGTAATTCGAGAAAGAAAGGAAATAAAGTCAAAAAAAATTATTTAATTTTTTGAAGAGAAAGCGATGACAAGTTATTTGAGAGGTGACAAAAATTTGGGTTTTATTAATAATAATATTATTTCAAGTAAAGGCTATGCGCAGAAGACACTGTGATTACTATCAGACTTAAAGCAACCTTTAAATTGTTATATAGAATTTTCATTAGAATTTTATTACTTATAAAAAGAATATAAACGTGATATAAAAGTATATTTAATTTGTTGAGTGTATAGTAAGTGATGGGGCTACAGGGGATTAACCAAGGCCTTTTTATAGGCAATGGGCCCTCTGAAGCGCTACTATATTTGTAAATACAAGAAATATAATAGAATGAAACAAGAATCTAAAAGAATAAGTGAAACATAACAATGTAGAGAAAAATATGAAACAAATAATTAAAAACCCCAATTAAGAATCCAATTTTCCCACAATTAGTTCCCAAATCAGTAAGTAAAAATAGTGAATAACTAAACAAGCCTGGAGCATAGGAACTATGAGAAAAATAATTCAAAACAGATGGTACAGTCTGATTTAAGGATTTTTAAGTGAAACAAAAAATATTCTGAAGCAACAAAATATGTAATTTATTTCAATTTAGTATTAAGTAGTTTTTACTGACACAATTATGGGTCAAAAGAAGTGTCATTATTTATTGTTTAATACTATAAAAAATGATATTTAATATATAAATATAAATAATTAATTTAATTATATTATAAGTAAATTTTACACTTATAATTATAATATATGTTTTAAATTAATTAAATATAAATTTATAAGTATTAAATACATAAAAAATGTGCCATTATTTGTAGAATATAATATATTATGTTTAATTTAAATGTATAAAAAATTTATTTAAACAATAAAATTAATATAACAATTATGTGTAATAAGATACTAATATAATTTTATTATGCAATAAAATATTAATTTATATACATTAAATACAATTCTTACCCCCTCTTTCAGGTCCTATAAGTTAACATATCATTTACTGGGCTCCTGGAATAGCCTGGCTGACATTTTTTATCTCTTTTTATATCATTTTTTATATCACTTTTTATATCACTTTTTATATCACTTTTTATCATTTTTTATATCACTATTTATATCATTTTTTAATCACTTTTTATATCACTTTTATATCACTTATTATCATCATTTTTTATATCACTTTTTATACCACTTTTATATCACTTTTTATACCACTTTTTTATATCTTTTTATACCACTTTTTTTTATCACTTTTTTTATCACTTTTTTTATCACTTTTTTATCACTTTTATCATATCACTTTTTATATAACTTTTTATATCCCTTTTTATATCCCTTTTTCTATCACTTTTTATATCACTTTTTCTATCCACTTTTTTTATCACTATTTATATCTCTTTTATATCACTTTTTATATCACTTCTTACATAACTTTTTATATAACTTTTTATATCACTTTTTATATCACTTTTTATATCACTTTTTTTATACTACTTTTTATTCTACTTTTTATACAACTTTTTTTATCAATTTTTATATCACTTTTTATATCACTTTTTATATCATATTATATATCACTTTTTGTATCACTTTTTATATCACTTTTTATATCACTTTTTAGATCACTTTTTTTATCACTTTTTATATCACTTTTTATATCACTTTTTATACCACTTTTATATCACTTTTTATATTACTTTTCATACCACTTTTTATATCCCTTTTTATATCCCTTTTTTATCACTTTTTATATCACTTTCTATATCACATTTTTCATCACTTTTTTATCCCTTTTTATATCTCTTTTATATCTCTTTTTTTATCATTTTTATATCACTTTTTATATCACTTTTTATATCACTTTTTATATCACTTTTATATCACTTTTTATATCACTTTTTTTATCACTTTTTTTATCACTTTTTATATCCTTTTTTATATCACTTTTTATATCACTTTTTATATCACTTTTTATATCACTTTTTATACCACTTTTTCTATCCACATTTTATATCACATTTTATATCACTTTTTCTATCCACTTTTTTTATCACTTTTTATATCTCTTTCAATATCACTTTTTATATCACTTTTTATATCATTTTTTTTCATTTTTTATAACACTTTGTATAACACTTTTGATATCACTTATTTTTATATCACTTTTTTTATCACTTTTTTTTCACTTTTTATATCCCTTTTTATATCACTTTTTATACCACGTTTTATATCACTTTTATATCACTTTTTATACCACTTTTTATATCACTTTTTACATCACTTTTTACATCACTTTTATATCACTTTTTATATCAGTTATTACCACTTTTATACCACTTTTATATTACTTTTTTTATATCTCTTTTTTTATCACTTTTTATATCACTTTTTATATCACTTTTTATATCATATTTTTATCACTTTTATATCACTTTTTATATCACTTTTTATACTACTTTTTATACATCTTTTTATATCACTTTTTATATCAATTTTTATATCACTTTTTATATCACTTTTTATATCACTTTTTATATCACTTTTTATATCACTTTTTATATCACTTTTGTATCACTTTTTTATATCACTTTTTATATCACTTTTTATATCATTTTATATATCACTTTTTGTATCACTTTTTATATCACTTATATATCAGTTTTTATACCACGTTTTATATCACTTTTATATCACTTTTTATACCACTTTTTATATCACTTTTTACATCACTTTTTATATCACTTTTATATCACTTTTTATATCAGTAATTACCAATTTTATACCATTTTCATATTACTTTTTTTATATCCTTTTTTTATCACTTTTTATATCACTTTTTATATCACTTTTTATACCATATTTTTATCACTTTTATATCACTTTTTATATCACTTTTTATACTACTTTTTATACATCTTTTTATATCACTTTTTATATCACTTTTTATATCACTTTTTATATCACTTTTGTATCACTTTTTTATATCACTTTTTATATCACTTTTTATATCACTTTTATATCACTTTTATATCACTTATTACCACTTTTTATATCACTTTTTATATCACTTTTTATATCACTTTTTATATAACTTTTTATATCATTTTTTATCACTCTTTTTATCACTTTTTTTATCTCTTATATATAGCTTTTTATACCACTTTTTTATCTCTTTTTATACCATTTTTTTATCACTTTTTTTATCACTTTTTTATCACTTTTTTTATATCACTTTTTATATCACTTTTTATATCACTTTTTATATCACTTTTTATATCACTTTTTATATCCCTTTTTCTATCACTTCATATGTTACTTTTTCTATCCAATTTTTTATCACTATTTATATCTCTTTTATATCACTTTTTACATCACTTCTTATCTCACTTCTTATATAACTTTTTATATAGCTTTTTATATCACTTTTTATATCACTTTTTATATCACTTTTTTATACCACTTTTTATACTACTTTTTATAAAACTTTTTTTATCACTTTTTTATCACTTTTTATATCACTTTTTATATCATTTTTTATATTACTTTTTTTATCACTTTGTATATCACTTTTTATATCACTTTTTATCTCTCTTTTTTTATCACTTTTTATATCACTTTTTATATCACTTTTTATTTCACTCTTTATATATCTTTTTATATATCTGTTTATACCACTTTTCATATCACTTTTTATATCACTTTTTATATCACTTTTTTTATCACTTTTTATATCACTTTTAATATCACTTTTTATATCACTTTATATCACTTTTTTATCACTTTTTATATCACTTTTTATATCACTTTTAATATCTCTTTTTATATCACTTTTAACACTTTTACACCACTTTTTATATCACTTTTTATATCACTTATTATATCACTTTTATACCACTTTTTATCGCACCTTTTATATCACTTTTTATAACTTTTTCATCACTTTTTTATCACTTTTTATATCACTTTTTATATCACTTTTTATATCATTTTTATATCACTTTTTTTAGCACTTTTATATCACTTTTTATATCACTTTTTATCACTTTTTATATAACTTTTTATACCACTTTTATACCACTTTTTATTTTACTTTTTTTATCACTTTTTATATCACTTTTTATATCATTTTTATATCACTTTTTATATCACCTTATATACCACTTTTTTTATCACTATCACTTTTTATATCACTTTTTATATCACATTTTTATCTCATTTATATCACTTATTATATCACTTATTATATTACGTTTTATATTACGTTTTATATCACTTTTTATATCACTTTTTATATCACTTTTTATATCACTTTTTATATCACTTTTTATATCATTTTTATATCAGTTTTTATACCACTTTTTTATCACTATCACTTTTTATATCACTTTTTATATCACTTTTTTATCTCTTTTATATCACTTATTATATCACTTATTATATTACGTTTTATATCACTTTTTATATCAATTTTTATATCACTATTATATCACTTTTTTTATCTCTTTTTCTATAACTTTTTATATCACTTTTTATATCACTTTTTATATCAATTTTGATACCACTTTTTATATCACTTTTATATCACTTTTTTTTATCACATTTTAAATCACTTTTTTATCACTTTTTATATCACTTTTTATATCACTTTTTATATCACTTTTTATATCCATTTTTCTATCACTTTATATATCACTTTTTCTATCCACTTTTTTTATCAATATTTATATCACTTTTATATCACTTTTTACATCACTTTTTATATCACTTCTTATATAACTTGTTATATAGCTTTTTATATCACTTTTTATATCACTTTTTTTATACCACTTTTTAAACTACTATTTATACAACATTTTTTATCATGTTTTATATCGCTTTTTATATCCCTTTTTATATCATTTTTTATATCACTTTTTTTATCACTTTTTATCACTTTTTATCACTTTTTTTATCACTTTTTATCACTTTTTATATCTTTTTTTCATTACCTATTATTTATATTTTATACCACTTTAATATCACTTTTTACATAACTTTTTATATCAATTTTTATATCACTTTTTATATCACTTTTATATCACTTTTTAGATCACTTTTTATATCACTTTTTATCCATTTTTATATCACTTTTTATATCACTTTTTATACCACTTTTATACCACTTTTTATATCACTTTTTCTATCATTTTTTTATCATTTTTTATATCACTTTTTATATCAATTTTTATATCACTTTTTATATCACTTTTTATATCACTTTTTATACCACTTTTTATATCACTTTTTATATCACTTATATATCACTTTTTATACCAATTTTTATATTACTTTTTATATCACTTTTAATATCACTTTTAATATCACTTTTAATATCACTTTTTATATCACTTATTACCACTTTTTTTATCACTTTTTATATCACTTGTTATAATACTTTTTATATGACTTTTTATATCACATTTTCTATCACTATTTATATCAATTTTTATATCACTTTTTATATCACTTTTTATATCACTTTCATACCACTTTTGATATCGCTTTTATATCACTTTTAACATCACTTTTTATATCACTTTTTATCACTTTTTTTATCACTTTTTATATCACTTTTTTATCACTTTTTATACCTTTTTATATCACTTTTTATATTTCTTTTTATAACTTTTTATATCACTTCTTTTATCACTTTTTTTTACCTTTTTTATCACTTTTTTATCACTTTTTATGTCACTTTTATATCACTTTTTTTATATCACTTTTTTTATCACTTTTTATATCACTTTTTTACCACTTTTTATATCACTTTTATATCACTTTTTTTACCATATTTTAAATCACATTTTTATCACTTTTTATATCACTTTCTATATCATTTTTATACCACTTTTAATATTACTTTTATATCACTTTTTATCACTTTTAATATCACTTTTTATATGACTTTTTTATCACTTTTTATACTACTTTTTATATCACTTTTTATATCACTTTTTATATATCTTTTAATCACTTTTAATATCACTTTTTTTATTACTTTTTTTTCCTTTTTTATCACTTCTTATCTCTTTTTATCTCACTTTTATATCACCTTTATTAGGGGGTGTCAGTTCTGGCAAATCCGCACTTACAAATCCGCACTTAAATTTGACCAAATCCGCACTTAAATAAGTGCGGATTTCCAAAACACACTAGCCCCAATACTGGTGGGTTTCAAAATGAAATAAGTCACTTATTTCACTCAAATCCGCACTTTCTCAACCAAAAGTGCTGATTTCACCATCAAGTCCCATTTCACTGATTTGTCAGCATCATCCCATTCATACGCAGCACTCCGCAGAATAACACTTCATAACTCAAAACATCGTACATCACTTACATCTTCATATCATATCATATAAGAGTTATGCCTTCCTCACTTTCAAATTGTGATAAATTACATAAAGCAATGACTTTCATGGCGCTTGAACTGCTCTTGGACTCTGATTCCGATTCTGATCTAGAAGAAGATTTTGTCGTTTTATCAAAAATGGCCAGGAAACGTTACCTTCTTCCCAGAAAGCCTCAAGTACTTCATACCCCCAAGTACACCATCCAAACACTTCTTAACCTATCTACACCCAGTTTTAGACAGCTGTTCAGGACTTCTCAGGAATGTTTCCTTAAATTGCTTGAGCTTATTCAGGATCATCCCATATTTCACAATAATTCTCAAAAAGAACAACGACATCCTTCAATTCAATTGGCCATCACACTATGATGTTTGGGTTCAAATGGTAATGGAGCCGCTTTGAAACGTTTAGAAAATGTCTTTGATTTAGGGTATGGTTCAGTTAACACTTATACCAAACGATGTATCACTGCCATCAACTCCTTGGAATCTCAACTTCTCACCTGGCCAACAAAAGAAGAGCAACTTGAATCATCTCAGGTTATGCAAGCAGAGGGCTTTCCAGGATGTATTGGTTTTGTTGATGGTACTACTATTCCTTTGAGCCAGAAACCTGGTCAAGGTGGAAACAATTACTTTGACCGTAAAAAGAGGTAGATTATTTTTAACTCCTTTCATCCTCCTTGAAACTAACACAAACAAATATATCTTCTTTATAGATATTCAATTAACGTTCAGCTTATATGTGACGTAAACAAAAAATTTATATCATTCTTCGCTGGCTATCCTGGCTCATGTCATGACTCCTACGTCTTCCAAAGAATGCATATTTCAAATGAACCTGAAAAATTCTTTGATGAAAATCAGTATCTTCTTGCAGATTCTGCTTATGTGAATGGAAAGTATGTACTTCCTGCTTTTCGGGGAGCAGCTTCAGAAGACAGTCAAAATGCCAAATTCAACAATCATTTGGCAAAGTCAAGAGTCTGTATTGAACATTCTATTGGAATCTTGAAAGGCCGTTTTTCTAGTTTAAGGGAATTAAGAAGTCCTCTTAGAAATAAATCTGAAATGGAGGCGGTGATCAACTGGATTCTGTGTTGCACTATACTTCATAACCTACTTGCTGACCTCAAAGATCAATGGTTAGAGCTGTATGAAGATGAACAAGTTGATTCACCTCCGACTATATCCAACACTTCTATTTCTCAATCAACTAGTATAAGGGCGAAAATCCTTCCAATAACACTCCAACATTTTTCAACGCAATTTTAATTTTTTTCTCTTTCTCTTCAAATTATCAATTTGCATGTATTATTCACTGAGAATGGTAAATTTTTTTGCATATTTTTTTGGTTTTTGAATTTGCTGTTAAAGTCTTATTTTTTTTTCTCTCTGTGTTTTCTTTCATCAACTCAACATGAAATCGCATATTTTCAGCAAACACATATTTTTTCAGTCACTCAAAGGTTGGGAAAGAGTTGGAAGGGAAGATTAAGGGTTCCGAGGCATTTTAAATGAAGAAAAGGGTCTGGGAGAGGTTGAGAGGGGTGAAATGGGGATCAAAATAGGATGGCATACAATGGGGCTGGGAGGATAGCGAAAGGCATGGGGAGGGAAGACAAGCATGTGTTGATAGAATTGAAAGGGATGGAGATTGGTGCAAACAGAGTGTGAAAATAGGAGGATGAACTCTGTTCTTCGGGCGAAGAACAGAGTTCACTTCCATAAAATATTAGCTGAAACATAGTTTTCAATTCTGTAAAAACAGTTGTAAGTAATAGAAAAAGTCACTGATTTTTTTTCTATGTAATCCTTGCTTTACGAGGAGACTTTTGTGACGAAGCAGATTTTTGAGTTACCTTTTGAGATTTGGAATGTCTGGGAGGCATTATGAAACTGGCACATAACAAGAAAAAAGATTAAAAAGTAGAAGAAATAAGTAAAAAAGAATGTAAACATGCCTGGTCAAAATATTGAAAATGTTGGAGATTGGTGCAAACAGAATGTGAAAATAGGAGGATGAACTCTGTTCTTCGGGCGAAGAACAGAGTTCACTTCCATAAAATATTAGCTGAAACATAGTTTTCAATTCTGTAAAAACAGTTGTAAGTAATAGAAAAAGTCACTGATTTTTTTTCTATGTAATCCTTGCTTTACGAGGAGACTTTTGTAACAAAGCAGATTTTTGAGTTACCTTTTGAGATTTGGAATGTCTGGGAGGCATTATGAAACTGGCACATAACAAGAAAAAAGATTAAAAAGTAGAAGAAATAAGTAAAAAAGAATGTAAACATGCCTGGTCAAAATATTGAAAATATCAGGAATGGGTGTGTGCCGAGGATTGATGGGTAGGTAGCGAGGAAGGTCAGTGTGTCACATGTGACAGGGATGGGGTAAGAAAGGAAGGGATGTTTTGTGGCCAAAATGTGGTTGTGAAAAAAAACGGGAAAAAAGTGCTGATTTGAGGTCATAACTGACACCCTTTTTTGAAATAAGTGACTTTTTTGCAAAATTTAAGTGCTGATTTGTAAGTGCTGATTTGGTTTGAAATCCGCACTTAATTTAAGTGCGGATTTGCCAGAACTGACACCCCCTATTATATCACTTTTTTCATCACTTTTTATATCACTTTTTATACCACTTTTTTTATCACTTTTTAAACCACTTTTTATATCACTTTTTATATTACTTTTTATATCATTTTTATATCACTTTAATATCACTTTTTATATCACATTTTATATCACATTTTATATCACTTTTCTTATCACTTTTCATATCACTTTTTATACCACTTTTTGTATCACTTTTATATTACTTTTTTTATCACATTTTAAATCGCTTTTTTATCATTTTGTATATCACTTTTTATATCACTTTTTATATCACTTTTTATATCATTTTTTTATCACTTTTATATCACTTTTTATACCACTTTTTCTATCACTTTTTACATCACTTTTTATATCACTTTTTATATCACTTTTTATATCACTTTATTTAATCACTTTTTATATCTCTTTTTTTATCACTTTTTATATATCTTTTTATATCCCTTTTTTTATCAATTTTATATCACTTTTTAATCACTTTTTTTATCACTATTTTTATCTCTTTTTATATCACTTTTTATATCCCTTTTTTTATATCACTTTTTATATCACTTTTATTATCAATTTTTAATCACTTTTTTTATCACTTTTTATATAACTTTTTATATCAACTTTTTTATCATTTAATACCACTTTTTATATCCCTTTTTATATCACTTTTTATCACTTTTTATATCACTTTTATATCACATTTTATATCACTTTTTGTATTACTTTTTATATCACTTTTTAAATCACTTTTATATCACTTTTATATCACTTATTACCACTTTTTATATCACTTTTATATCACTTTTTATATCTCTTTTTTATCACTTATTACCACTTTTTATATCACTTATTATCACTTTTATATCACTTATTAGCACTTTTTATACCACTTTTTATATCAATTTTTATATCACTTTTTTATCACTTTTTATATCACTTTTTATACCACTTTTTATACCACTTTTTTTATCACTTTTTATATCACCTTTTATATCACTTTTATATCACTTTTTTATAACTTTTTTATCACTTTTTATATCACTTTTAAATCAGTTTTTATAACATTTTTATACCACTTTTTATATAACTTTTTATATCACTTTTTATATCACTTTTTATATCACTTTTTATACCACTTATTATACCACTTTTTATATCACTTTTTATACCACTTTTTATATCACTTTTTATATCACTTTTTATATCACTTTTTATATCACTTTTTATATCACTTTTTATGTCACTTTTTATATCACTTTTTATATCACTTTTTATATCACTTTTTATATCACTTTTTATATCTATTTTTATAACACTTTTTACATCACTTTTTATATCACTTTTTATATCACTATTTATATCACTTTTTATACCACTTTTTCTATCACTTTTTCTATCACTTTTTTATCACTTTTTACATCACTTTTTATATCACTTTTTTATCACTTTTTTTATCACTTTTAATATCACTTTTAATATCACTTTTTATATCACTTTTTATATCACTTTTTTCATCACTTTTTTCATCACTTTTTATATCACTTTTTATATCACTTTTTCTATCATTTTTTATATCACTTTTCTATCACTGTTTATATCACCTTTTATACCAGTTTTTATATCACTTTTTATATCACTTTTTATATCACTTTTTATATCACTTTTTATATCTTTTTTTTATCTCTTTTGATACCACTTTTTATATCACTTTTTTTATCACTTTTATATCACTTTTTATATCACTTTTTATACCACCTTTATACCACGGTTTATATCAAGTTTTATACCACTTTTTTTATCACTTTTTATATCACTTTTTATATCTCTTTTATATCACTTTTTATATCACTTTTTATATCTCTTTTTATACCACTTTTATATAACTTTATATATCACTTTTTATATCACTTTTTATATCACTTTTTATATCACTTTTTATATCACTTTTTACATCACTTTTATATCACTTTTTTTATCACTTTTTATATCACTTTTTTATCACTTTTTATATCACTTTTTATATTTCTTTTTTTATAACTTTTTTATTTCCTTTTTTATCACTTTATATATCACTTTTTATATCACTTTTTATACCACTTATTTTATCACTTAGTATCTCTTTTTATATTTCTTTTTATATCACTTTTTTAACACTGTTTATATCACTTTTTATATCACTTTTTATATCACTCATTATATCACTTTTTATATCACTTTTTATATCACTTTTATACCACTTTTTATACCACTTTTATATCACTTTTTATATCTCTTTTTATATCACTTTTTATATCACTTTTTATATCACTTTTTATATTACTTTTTATATCTCTTTTTTTATCACATTTTTTATCACATTTTATATTTCTTTTTTTATCACTTTTTATATCACTTTTTATATCACTTTTTTTATATAACTTTTTATATCACTATTTATATCACCTTTTTTATCACTTATTACCACTTTTTATATCACTTTTTATATAAATTTTTTATCACTTTTTATATCACTTTTTTTATCACTTTTTATATCACTTTTTATATTACTTTTTATATCACTTTTTAAATCACTTTTATATCACTTATTACCACTTTTTATTTCATTTTTATATTACTTTTTATATCACTTTTTTAACACTTATTACCACTTTTTATATCACTTATTATCACTTTTATATCACTTATTACCACTTTTTATACCACTTTTTATATCACTTTTTTATCACTTTTATATCACTTTTTATATCACTTTTTATATCACTTTTTATATCACTTTTTTTATCAGTTTTATATTACTTATTATATCTCTTTTTATATCTTATTTGATACCACTTTTTATATCACTTTTTATATCACTTTTTATATCACTTTTTATATCATTTTTATATCACTTTTTATATCACTTTTTATATCACTTTTTATATCACTTTTTATATCATTTTTATATAATTTTTATATCACTTTTATATCCCTTTTTATACCACATTTCATACTTCTTTTTTTATCACTCTTTCTTATATCACTTTTTATCAATTTTTATATCAATTTTTATATCACTTTTTATATCACTTTTTATATCACTTTTTCTATCACTTTTTCTATCACTTTTTATATATCTTTTTATATCACTTTTTATATCACTTTTTATACCACTTTTTTTATCACTTTTTTATCACTTTTTATCACTTTTATATCCCTTTTTTTATCACTTTTTATATCACTTTTATACCACTTTTTTTATCACTTTTTTTATCACTTTTTTTATATCTTTTTATACCACTTTTTATATCACTTTTTACATCACTTTTTATATCTCTTTTGATATCTCTTTTTATATCACTTTTTATATCACTTTTTATATCACTTTTGTATCACTTTTTTATATCACTTTTTATATCACTTTTATATCACTTTTTATCACTTATTACCACTTTTAATATCACTTTTTATATCACTTTTTATATCACTTTTTATATCACTTTTTATATCACTTTTTATATCACTTTTTATATCACTTTTCATATCACTTTTTGTCAGCCAGGCTATTCCAGTAGCCCAGTAAATAATGTGTTAACTTATAGAACCTGAAAGAGGGCGTATGATTTATATTTAATGTATATAAATTATTATTTTATTGAATAATAAAATTATATAAATATCTTATTACATATAAGTGTTATATTGATTTTATTATTTATATAGATTTTATACATTTAAATTAAACATAATATATTTTATATTCTACAAATAAATGGCGCATTTTTATGTATTTAATAATTATAAATTAATATTTTATTAATTAAAAATATATATTATAATTATAAGTGTAAAATTGACTTATAATTTAATAAGATTAATTATTTACATTTATATATTTAATTACATCTTTCATATAGTATTAAACAATAAGTAATGGCGCTTCTTTTGACCCTTAATTGTGTCAGAAAGAAAATTAAATAAATTATAATACTTATTTTAAAAAATAGTATTATAATTTCTTAAAGTAATTTAATTAATTGTTTCAGTTAACTAGTATTTAAATACATAAGTGAAAACAATTTAATTATACAAACTTATGCTGAATTAAATTGATTGCATACCTTGTTGCGTCAAAACATGTCAATTGTTTCACTTAGAAATACTGAAAACAGATTGTATTACTTGTTTTGATTTTTTTTTGCCATAGTTAGTAGATCACATGGTTGTTTAGTTACTTATTAATCTATAGAAACTAATTTGGGGAATTTGGGATGGGAATTTTACAGTCTTAATTGGGATACTTGTTATTTTTCGTATATTTTTCTCTTAGTTACTATGTTACAAATGTCTACTCTTATCTTTTTGTTATACTTCATTACTCTTTTGTATATAGTCATTTGTAGCGCTTCAGGGGACCATTGCCTATAAAAGGGCCTTGGATAATCCCCTGTAGAGGCATCACTTATTATGCACTCAACAACTTAAATACACTTTTACATTACGTTTATATTCTTTTTATTAGTAATAAAATTCTAATTAAAATTCTATATAACAATTGAAAGGTTGCTTTAAGTCTGATAGTAATCACAGTGTCTGCCGCGCATAGCCCTTACATTAGAATAATATTATTATTTAATAAGAACCTCACTTTTGTCACCCCTCAAGAAAACCGTCGTTGATTCTCCTCAATAAATTAAATAATTTTTATAATTTTTATTTCTTTTATTACCCATAATCCTTTCCTCCTTCTCCTCTTCTACTTCTTCCCATTTTTCTTCCTCTCTTCTAGACGACTGATTGACAACTGAGGGCCTTTCCAAACAACGACGACAATCAAGCCTGGAGACAAATGACAAACGCACGGACCACCTACCAAAAAAGAAACTTTTGCCGCAACCGTGTTTCGAACTTGGGTTCAATTTATTAGGTTTATATTATTTTGAAGTAATTTTTCGATCACTATAGTAAGTTCTCCTTTGCACCTCTCACTCATATTACTATATTTTTACTGCAATAACAGTGATTGTGGCTTAATTGCTGATTCACTGAGTGTAAGTGTTCAATTATAATTTTTTTTCCTAGTTGACCATTATAGAGTGTTAAATCCTCTTAGTCCTAGAAGAATTGACATTATTATTAATAAAAATTGAATTATTAAATTAATTTTATTATTATTATTAATTATTGTTAATTTTGGTTGACTTAAACGTACTTTGTGCTTAGTCCCAAATATATTGCCATATTTAATATTGGTAATTAATTGGTTGAATTAACTTGATTGTTTATTCCCAATTTAACCTTGCAATCCATTTTATTAATTAATTTTTTATAATTATTACTTTATATTAAAAAAATTTTTTTTTATAATTTAATTAATAAAATTTTTTTTATTTTTGGAGCAATTATTAACTAACTTTTATTTTTTTTTTAAAAAGTTAATTAATCTTCCCACTATTATGTCCAACAATTTGGCTGAAAAAATGGATAACATGCAAGTGGATGAAATTGAAATTGACTATGATGCTGATACTGTGAGTTCTTCTAAAGTTGAACATAAAAAATCTTATTTTAACACAAAAAATTCACATACTTCAGGATGTGGAAATGACAGGAGAAGTAAACAAACCAAACCCCCTTCCCCCAGCACAACAGAAGGAAGTAAAGCCTCTAGTACCTCAAGAAGGTCTTCCAAAAGGATTCAAAATAAAAAAGCTTCCTCTACCACAACAAATCAGAAACCTGTCCAGTCATATAAAAGAGCTGAAGACAGAAAATATGAGGTACAAAGCAAAGGTAGACACATTGTGGGATCAGGCCCAAGAACTCAGGAACCAGATTCAGGCCCAGGCCCCTCCTCAGTTGCCTCCCAATCAGCCTCAGTTTCGGGCTCAACCTTCACAGCCACCCAGCTCAACCATCCAAAATCCAAATACTATGGAAGTAGAGCAATGGAAATGGGATTATCTAATGAGTCACTACCAACAGAATGTGCAACACCCTCCTCATCATCAGCCTGGCCCATCCAGAACACCCAATTTCCATCCACCTCCTCATCCCTACCAACAAGGCAGGAGAAAGAAGGCCCAAGCACAATCCCAAACCCAGTCTCAGGGGAAGTTTCCTCCTCTGCCATGGTAAGTAATTTGGTTGATAGTCACTTGGGTATGTTTTCTAATAAAACTTCTTCTGCAGGTAATATTATTGAACATGGTGAAAGAACAGTTAAACCTGTTAAAAGACAGCTTCCTGTAACTAGTAGCCCTATTGATGTAATTAGAAAATTGTCATTTGATGAACCATTACATTTAACTTCTACTTCTTTAATTAATCCTTCTCTTGAAATTAAAAATGATTCTGTTCCCCCTGAGATCTATACCTTAATTGAAAGAACTTCTGAGGAAATATTGAAAGATACCCTTGATTTTAATGTTGTGAAAGACAAACATTTGAGAGATGTGTTAATCCATGAAAATGATAGATTAAATAATTTACACTTGCAATGTAAAGTGAGTTCTTCTGTACAAGATACAGCTTATTTAAAAATCAAAGAAACCTTAAATATTGTTCTTAGTCAACAAAAACAAATAAGAAGTGACCATAGAGCTACCTCAGATAGAAATATCAGTCTACATAAGACCTTGAGTGAATTGAAACCCCTTATTTAAAAAAATTATTCATTCAAAAATGAAATAAAATCTCTGCAAAATGAGTTTAAAAAGCTAAGAAATGATTTCCATGCACTAAGTGCCAAACACTCAATTTCTGAGGACAGAAATGTTCTATCTCTTGCAAAAGTAAATGACCAGATGTCTGAAATTCCAAGAAAAAGAAACTATGTGTCTGACCTACAGGAAAAGTTCTCAACCTTAACCATAAATAATGAATTAAATGAGATTTCTGCAAATAAGCTGCATAAAAATAAAGGGAAAAAACCTGAACAAAGTTCATCCTTTCTTCCTCATATTTCAACCATTAAACAAACTGACAATGAGTCTGCAAAATCTTTTGCTACTAGCAAAAAATCTTGTGATGGTCATGCACCAGCTGTTTCTGTAAATAATGAAATTTCTGAACACCTGGCTAAACTTCAGGAATTATTAATAATGAATAATTCAAACCAAAAAGTGGACCATCCCAGTAGTCAGAAAAATTGGCCTAAGTGAGACCAATATCCTACCTTTGATGGTGATTCTTCCTCTGATTGGCAACACTTTATCCAAAGAATTGATAATTTAAAGAGATCTTATAAACTACCTGATGAGGAAATTGTTTCTAAGCTAATTTCTTTATTTTCCAATGTAGCCTTGATGTGGTATGAATCTGTTCTTTTAGATAACAATCATTATACATGGAATGATTGGAAATCCTTGATTGAGAATCAGTTTGGTGGTTCAAAATTCAGGTTAGCTCAACAGAGACTGTATGAGAATACTAGATATGTATCCTCCTCTGTTGAAAAGCCCATTGTTTTTCTGATGAAAATAACAAAAATCCTTAGAGCAATTGATCCAAAGATGGATTATGATATTTGGAGAGTTAAAATCTTGTATAAATTACCAAATTCTCTTAGGGATTTGATTGTGGCTAGAACTGAGCATGTAAGGGAAAATTCTTCTTTCATTAATATCTGTAATGAGGTACTGCTCAACCATAGATATGAACCAAAGAATTACCTTAGTAAATCTTATAATGATCAGAATAAACCTTCTACAAAGCTCCCAGAAAAATCTGGTAAACCCTCTGCCCCAGTTGCACCTAAAAAATATGCAACAAATACTTGTTATAAGTGTAACAAACCGTGGCAGAAGGGTCATGTTTGTGACAAGAAAACTCATCTTGTTGAACAAAATGAAGACACTGATGAAGTTGAACTTGATGTCAATAATTCTTCCAGTGACTGTGAAAGTAATATCTCCTATGACAATGATTCTGTTAAAGATGTTTTAATGTTAGAACAAGATGTCCATTATTTAAATAATATATCTGAAGAATGTGTATTGGATTTATCTTCAGTAGAAAATGCTGTGATAATTAAAGATATTACTAACAATTCTATTCCTATATCCCCTTTGAAGGCACTTGTTATCATTAATGGTAAAGATGTTGATGTAGTTCTTGATTCTGGTGCTGGAGGAAGTGTAGTGTCTGAAAAAGCTTTAGCTTCAGTGGATAAGGAATATTTGAGTAAATTATTACCTATAACTTCTGAAAAATGGAGAGGGTATGGTTCTACCTTAATTCCTATTGGCAAATACAAAACCTCTGTATTCTTCAAATATAATGGGGGTTTTGTCAGAGCTATTTGTAAGTTTGTTGTCATGAAAAATGATAATTTAAGCAATTGGTTTATTATGGGAAATGATATTTTAACCATGTTTGGTGTGAAACTGGACCCAGCAAATAACTGCTTTACCTTAGGAATGAATTGCAAAAGGAAATTCAAAATTTCCTCTCCTAGAACTTCTGGGAATCTGTTGAAATCTTGTAACTCACTAATCCAGTGTAAAGGCAGAACAACAACTGAAATGGATGATTTATTAAATGAAATAAATACTACTTCTTTTGGTGATCAGTTGACTAGTGAACAAAAGGATTCTATTATTGCCTCTATTACCTCTTTCCCTATGGCTTTTGCTCATGGTTCTCATGTCCTGGGAATTGTTCGGGAAGAAATGAAAATTACCTTATCCTGTAACTTAAGTGATATTCCTCCTAGTCTTAAGAAAAAACCATATCCTGCTTCTCTAACAAAAAGAAAGGATATTGAAGATAATATTGCAACATTATTAAAAATGAATATCGTTGAGAAAGTGGATGTCACCCCCAAATATTTTGTCATCTCCCCGGTCTTTATTTTTTATGAAAAAGATAAGGCTATATTATGTGGTGATTACAGAGCATTAAACACTTATACTGTTGATGATATCTATCCTTTACCCAGAAATAATTCAATTCATGCTACCTTACAGGGTGCAAAATTTCTTAGTTGTCTGGATGGCAATAAAGGTTATCATCAAATTCCTGTTGAGAAAAATTGGCAAAATTTTTTACTAATTGCTACTCATATGGGAATATATAAGTATGTTAGGATTCCATTTGGCCCTAAAAATGCTCCTTCAGTTTTTCAAAAAGTCATGGATAATACTTTCCATCAAGAAATAATTGAGGGATGGCTTATGGTTTATATTGATGATGTCATAGTTTTTTCTAAAACGTTTGATGAACATATGGTTCATTTGAATAGAGTTTTCCAAAAAATGGATGAAATAAATATGATTTGGCCTTGAAAAAGTGTAAATTTGGTTTTCAATCTTTGAAAGTCCTTGGCCATGTTGTGTCAGGCCTACAAATTTGTGTAGACCAAAACAAAGTTGCTGCAATTCAAAATGTGAAAGCACCAACTTCTGTAAGAGAAATCCAAAGTTTTTTGGGTATTTGTGGCTATTATAGAAAATATATTAAAAATTATCAGGTCATAGCCTTGCCTCTTACAAAACTGACCAGAAAAGATGTTGCCTTTCTCTGGAATAATGACTGTCAAAAAGCTTTTGATACCTTAAAAGGTTGCTTAATGACTGCCCCTATATTGGCTCTTCCAGATTTTAACAAATCATTTGTCCTGTATACAGATGCTAGCTTTATTGGTCTGGGTGCTGCCCTTCACCAGAAGCAATTTATTAATGATAAATCCTCAGAAGTTGTAATTTGTTATATTTCAAGAACCTTAAAAAATAGTGAATTGAAATATGGTACCACTCAATTGGAGTGCTTAGCAGTTGTTTGGGCTCTTGAGAAGCTTCATTACTATTTGGATGACCAAAAATTTGAGTTGGTAACTGACTTTAGTGCTGTGAAGTCCCTCTTAAACCTGAAGACACCTAACAGACATATGCTCAGGTGGCAACTTGCTGTTCAAGAATACAGAGGACGGATGACAATTATACATAGAGCTGGAAATTTTCACTCCGATGTTGATATGCTCTCCATATTGCCTCTGCCAAATAATGACTCAAATCCTGCTTATGTACCTGAAGATGATACTGTTCATATCCATGGTATATTTGTAGTAGATATGGAAGAAGAGTTATTGCAATTAAA
The DNA here is from genome assembly GCA_030280995.1 of Hemileia vastatrix. Classification (NCBI taxonomy): domain Eukaryota; kingdom Fungi; phylum Basidiomycota; class Pucciniomycetes; order Pucciniales; family Zaghouaniaceae; genus Hemileia; species Hemileia vastatrix. Next base: position 1,583,232 of record JASXTE010000017.1, on the reverse strand, counting down.
ACTGGATTCATATGAGAAGTATTCTGATTTAAATAAATTGGTTACTATCTTAAATGATCCTAAGAATGCTTCAATTCAAGCATTAATAAAAACTCTTCCTGCAAAGTATCAAAATGCTTTGAATAAAGGAAAGTTTTCTATTGAAGATTGTTATATATATTATAGAAGAAAGCTTACTAATGTAATTGTAATTCCTCCTTCTATGAAAGAAACTATCCTCAAACTTTGTCATGATGACATATTAGCTGGTCATTTTGATCTTGAAAAAACATTGATTAGAATCAAAAACACTGCATGGTGGGCTAATATGTCTGAAGACACAAAATTATATGTTGAATCTTGTGATTCCTGCCAAAAATCTAAAAGGTTAACAGGTAAGAGAGCAGGATTATTACAACTATATTGAAGCACCTAATTCTCCCTGGCAAATCATTAATATGGATTTTGTCACTGGTCTTCCTGTTGCAGGTAAAGACAGCTTTAACTCTTGTTGGGTAATAGTGGATAGATTCACAAAAATGTGCAAATTTATTCCAACCCACAAAGATGTATCCACCAAAGAATTAGCTTTCTTATGGTGGTCTTACATGTTTAATATTATTGGTTTTCCAAAAGCCATTATCTCTGATAGGGATCCAAAATTCACTTCTGAGTTTTGGACCTCTTTGATGGATATTTGTGGCTGTGAGTTAAAATTGTCTACAGCTCACCATCCTCGGACTGATGGTCTAGCTGAGAGAATGATTCAAGCTCTGGAAGATATGATTAGAAGGTGTTGTGCCTTTGGTTTAGAATATAAAGACAATGACAGATTTACTCATGATTGGGTCACTCTATTGCCTGGTCTTAAATTTGCATATAATAGCACTGTTCATTTTGTCACTGAGAAAAAGCCTTTTGAGCTTTGATTAGGTTATGTCCCAAACACTCCTGCTCAGATTCTCAATAATAAATTACCTAAGTTGGAACTACACCCTGGTGTAAAATCTTTCATGCAAATGCAAAAGCTATGCAGAGAACATGCTCAGAGCTGTATTGATAAAGCATTTGAATATGAAAAGAAAAGATGGGATAAATCTCATAAAGAATACACATTTAACAAGGGTGATGAAAAGTTGATCTCTACTGTCCATTTCAATTTACAGGGTAACCACAAATTAAAAGATCCTTTTGTAGGACCATTTGTTGTTAAAAGAATGGTTGGTGATAATGCAGTAGAAGTTGTATTGTATTCTCCATATGATAGGAAACATCCTGTTTTTCACATTTCTTTGCTTAAGCCTTATACTTCCAACAGTGAATTATTTCCCAAAAGAAGTGGAAGACTTAAGAAAAACCCTCAGGAAGTCACAGAAACAGCAGAAATTGATAAAATTCTTAATGATAGAATTATCACTTCTGAAAGAGGTACTGAATATTTATTGAGATATAAGAACAAATCATCTGAACATGATGCATGGATACCTGGAAAGGAGATTTCAAATCTGCATACTCTGTTGAAAAAGTACAAAAAGAAAAAATCTTAGCATTTTTTTTATTGTTTTTTTTAGAGTGAGGGAGTGTCAGCCAGGCTATTCCAGGAGCCCAGTAAATGATATGTTAACTTATAAGACCTGAAAGAGGGTGTAAGAATTGTATTTTATGTATATAAATTAATATTTTATTGCATAATAAAATTATATAAGTATCTTATTACATATAAGTGTTATATTAATTTTATTGGTTATATAATTTTTTTATAAATTTGAATTAAACATAATTTATTATATTCTACAAATAATGGCGCATTTTTTATGTATTTAATAATTATAAATTTATATTTAATCAATTAAAAACATATATTATAATTATAAGTGTAAAATTTACTTATAATATAATTAAATTAATTATTTATATTTATATATTGAATATCATTTTTTATAGTATTAAACAATAAATAATGACGCTTCTTTTGACCCATAATTGTGTCAGGAAAAACTAATTAATACTAAATTGAAATAAATTACATATTTTGTTGTGTCAGAATATTTTTTGTTTCACTTAAAAATCCTTAAATCAGACTGCACCATCTGTTTTGAATGATTTTTCTCATAGTTCCTATGTTCCAGGCTTGTTTAGTTATTTAATATTTTTACTTACTGATTTGGGAATTAATTGTGGGAAAGTTGAATTCTTAATTGGGGGTTTTAATTATTTGTTTCATATTTTTCTCTACATTGTTATGTTTCACTTATTCTTTTATATTCTTGTTTCATTCTATTATAATTCTTGTATTTACAAATATAGTAGCGCTTCAGAGGACCCATTGCCTATAAAAAGTCCTTGGATAATCCCCTGTAGATCATCACTTACTATATACTCAACCATTTAAATTTAATTTTATTACGTTTATTATTATTTTTTATTAGTATTACAATCTAATTAAAAATTCTATATAACAATTAAAAGGTTGCCTTAAGTCTGATAGCAATCATAGTGTTTGCCGCGCAGAACTCTTACTTGAAATAATATTATCATTAAATAAAACCTCAATTCGTGTCATCTCTCAACACAATCGTTGTTGCTTCATTTTAAATAAATTATTTCATTTATTACTTTTATTTTTTTATACCTTTAGTGCCTAGTCCTTTTTTCTCTTCTTTTCTCCCCCTTTTCTTTCCCTCTTCTAGACAACTGACCGACACTTTATATCACTTTTATATCTCTTTTTATATCACTTTTATATCACTTTTTATATCACTTTTTATATCACTTTTTAAATCACTTTTTATATCACTTTTTATACATCTTTTTATACAACTTTTTATATCATTTTTATATCACTTTTTTATATATCACTTTTTATATCACTTTTTATATCACTTTTTATTCCACTTTTTATATCACATATCACTTTTTTTAGATAACTTTTTCTATCACTTTTTTATCACTTTTTATGGCACTTTTTATATCCCTTTTTATATCACTTTTTACATCACTTTTTATACCTCTTTTTATACCTCTTTTTATATCACTTTTTATATCATTTTTTATATCACTTTTTATATCACTTTTATATCACTTTTTATATCAATTTTTTATATCACTTTTATATCACTTTTTATATCATTTTTATATCACTTTTATATCACTTTTTTTATATCACTTTTTATATCTCTTTTTATATCACTTTTTATATCACTATTTTTAATATCACTTTTTTATCACTTTTTATATCCACTTTTTCTATCACTTTTTTTATCACTTTTTATCACTTTTTATATCACTTTTTATATCACTTTTTTATCACTTTTTATATTACTTTTTATATAACTTTTTATATCAGTTATTACCACTTTTACACCACTTTTATATTACTTTTTTTATATCACTTTTTTATCACTTTTTATATCACTTTTTATATCACTCTTTATATCATATTTTTATCACTTTTATATCACTTTTTATATCACTTTTTATAATACTTTTTATACATCTTTTTATATCACTTTTTATATCACTTTTTATATCACTTTTTATATCACTTTTTATACCACTTTTTTTATCACTTTTTATATCACTTTTATATCACTTTTTATATCACTTTTTATATCACTTTTTTCATCACTTTTTTATCCCTTTTTATATCTCTTTTATATCTCTTTTTTTATCATTTTTATATCACTTTTTATATCACTTTTTATATCACTTTTATATCACTTTTTATATTACTTTTTTATCACTTTTTTTATCACTTTTTATATCACTTTTTATATCACTTTTTATATCACTTTTTATATCACTTTTTATATCACTTTTTAAATCACTTTTTATACCAATTTTTCTATCCACTTTTTATATCACTTTTTATATCACTTTTTCTATCCACTTTTTTTATCACTTTTTATATCTCTTTCAATATCACTTTTTATATCACTTTTTATATCATTTTTTTTCACATTTTATAACACTTTTTATAACACTTTTTATATCACTTATTTTTATATCACTTTTTTATCACTTTTTATATCACTTTTTATATCACTTTTTATATCACTTTTTATATCACTTTTATATCACTTTTTATACCACGTTTTATATCACTTTTATATCACTTTTTATACCACTTTTTTATCACTTTTTATATCTCTTTTTATACCACTTTTTCTATCTCTTTTTATACCACTTTTTACATTACTTTTTATTTCTCTATTACATTACTTTTTATATCACATGTCACTTTTTTTAGATCATTTTTTCTATCTCCTTTGATACCACTTTTATATCACTTTTATATTACTTTTTCTATCTCTTTTTATATCACTTTTTATACCACTTTTATATCACTTTTTATATCACTTTTTATATCACTTTTTATATCACTTTTTCTATCACTTTTTTTATCACTTTTATATCTCTTTTTATATCTCTTTTATCACTTTTTATACCACTTTTTATATCACTTTTAACATCACTTTTTTTATCTCTTTTCAAATCACTTTTTCTATCACATATCACTTTTTATATAACTTTTTATATCACTTTTTATATCACTTTTTTTTATCTCTTTTTCTATCAACTTTTTATATCACTTTTTATATCAATTTTTATATCACTTTTTATATCACTTTTTATATCACTTTTTCTATCACTTTTATTTCACTTTTTATATCACTTTTTATATCACATATCACTATTTATACCACTTTTTATATCTCTTTTTATATCACTTTTTTTATCACTTTTTATATCACTTTTATATCACTTTTTATATCACTTTTTATATCAATTTTTATATCACTTTTATGTCACTTTTTATATCACTTTTTACACCACTTTTTTACCACTTTTTATACCACTTTCTATATCACTTTTTATATCACTTTTTTATCACTATTAAATCACTTTTTATATCACTTTTTATACTACTTTTTATACATCTTTATAAATGACTTTTTATATCACTTTTTATACCACTTTTTTTATCACTTTTTATATCACTTTTTATATCCACTTTTTATATCACTTTTTATATCACATATCACTTTTTCTATCATTTTTATATCACTTTTATATCTCTTTTTATATCACTTTTTATATCACTTTTTATACCACTTTTTTTATCGCTTTTTATATCACTTTTTATACCACTTTTTATATCACTTTTTATATCACATTTATGCCACTTTTTATATCACTTTTTATATCACTTTTTTTATCTCTTTTTTTATCACTTTTTATATCACTTTTTTTATCACTTTTTATATCACTTTTTCTATCACTTTTTATATCACTTTTATATCACTTTTTATATCAGTTATTACCACTTTTATACCACTTTTATATTACTTTTTTTATATCACTTTTTTTATCACTTTTTATATCACTTTTTATATCACTCTTTATATCATATTTTTATCACTTTTATATCACTTTTTATATCACTTTTTAAAATACTTTTTATACATCTTATTATATCACTTTTTATATCACTTTTTATATCACTTTTTATATCACTTTTTATACCACTTTTTATATCACTTTTTATATCACTTTTTATATCCACTTTTTATATCACTTTTTATTTCACATATCACTTTTTCTATCATTTTTATATCACTTTTTATATCACTATTATATCTCTTTTTATATCACTTTTTATATCACTTTTTATACCTCTTTTTTTATCACTTTTTATATCACTTATTATACCACTTTTTATATCACTTTTTATACCACTTTTTTATCACTTTTTATACCACTATTTTTACCACTTTTTTATCACTTTTTTATCACTTTTAATATAACTTTTTATATCACTTTTTTATGATTTTTATATCACTTTTTATATCACTTATTATCACTTTTATATCACTTTTTATATCACTTTTTATATTACTTTTTACATCACTTTTAATATCACTTTTTATATTACTTTTTATATCACTTTTTATATCATTTTTTATACCACATTTTATATCACATTTTATATCACTTTTATATCACTTTTTATATCACTTTTATATCACATTTATATCACTTTTTTATCACTTTTTTTATCACTTTTTATATCACTTTTTATATCACTTTTTATACCACTTTTTATATCACTTTTATACCACTTTTTATATCACTTTTTTTATCACATTTTTTATCACTTTTATATCACTTTAATATCTCTTCTTTATCACTTTTTATATCACTTCTTATATCTCTTTTTATACCACTTTTATATCACTTTTTAAATCACTATTATATTACTTTTTTATCACTTTTTATATCAATTTTTATATCACTTTTTATATCTCTTTTGATACCACTTTTTATATCACTTATTATATCACTTTTTATATCACCTTTTTTATTACACTTTTTATATCACTTTTTTTATATCACTTTTTATATCACTTTTTTTATCACTTTTTATATCACTTTTTATACCACTTTTTATACCACTTTTTACACCACATTTTATATCACTTTTTTATCACTTTTTATATCACTTTTTATATCCCTGTTTATATATCTTTTTATATCACTTTTTTTTATCTCTTTTTCTATCACTTTTTATATCACTTATTACCACTTTTTATATCACTTTTTTATTACTTTTAAAATCACTTTTTATATCACTTTTTAAATCCTTTTTATATCACTTTTTATATCTCTTTTTATATCACTTTTTATATCACTTTTAATATCACTTTTTATACCACTTTTTATATCACTTTTTTATCTCTTTTTATATGACTTTTTATATCCCTGTTTATATCTCTTTTTATATAACTTTTTCTATCACTTTTTTATCACTTTTTCTATCACTTTTTATCCCTTTTTATATCACTTTTTATATCACATTTTTATCACTTTTTATATCACTTTTTATATCACTTTTAATATCACTTTTTATACCACTTTTTATACCAATTTTTATACCACTTTTAATATCACTTTTTCTATCAATTTTTATACCACTTTTTATATGACTTTAATATCACTTTTTATATCACTTTTTATATCACTTTTTATATCACTTTATTCATCACTTTTTCATCATTTTTTCATCACTTTTTAAATCACTTTTTATATCACTTTTTATATTTCTTTTTCTATCCCTTTTTGATCTCTTATTACCACTTTTTATATCTCTTTTTTATATCACTTTTTATATCATTTTTATATCACTTTTTATATCTCTTTTTTTATCACTTTTTATATCACTTTTATATCTCTTTTTTTATCACTTTTTTTATCACTTTATTTATCACTTTTTATATCCCCTTTTTATATCACTTTTTTTATCACTTTTTATATCACTTTTATATCACTTTTTTTATCACTTATTACCACTTTTAATATCTCTTTTTATATCACTTTTGATACCACATTTTATATCACTTTTATATCACTTTTTATATCACTTTTTATATCACTTTTTATATCACTTTTTATATCACTTTTAATATCACTTTTTTCTTCACTTTTTCATCACTTTTTCATCACTTTTTATATCACTTTTTATATTTCTTTTTCTATCAGTTTTTTATCACTTATTACCACTTTTTATATCTCTTTTTATATCACTTTTTATATCACTTTTATATCATTTTTTTATCATTTTTATATCACTTTTATATCACTTTTTTTTATATCACTTTTTATATCTCTATTTATATCACTTTTTATATCACTATTTTTAACATAACTTTTTTATCACTTTTTATATCCACTTTTTCTATCACTTTTTTTATCACTTTTTATCACTTTTTATATCACTTTTTATATCACTTTTTTTATCACTTTTTATATCACTTTTAATATCACTTTTTATATCACTTTTTATATCACTTTTTATATCACTTCTTATAACTTTTTTTCTATTAACTTTTATACCACTTTTTATATCACTTTTTATACCACTTTTTATATCTCTTTTTATATGACTTTTTATATCTCTTTTTATATCACTTTTTATATCACTTTTTATACCACTTTTTATATCACTTTTTTATCTCTTTTTATATGACTTTTTATATCCCTGTTTATATCTCTTTTTATATCACTTTTTCTATCACTTTTTTATCACTTTTTATATCACTTTTTATCCCTTTTTATATCACTTTTTATATCACATTTTTATCACTTTTTATATCACTTTTTATATCACTTTTTATATCACTTTTAATATCACTTTTTACACCAATTTTTATACCAATTTTTATACCACTTTTAATATCACTTTTTCTATCAATTTTTATACCACTTTTTATATCACTTTAATATCACTTTTTATATCACTTTTTATATCACTTTTTATATCACTTTATTCATCACTTTTTCATCATTTTTTCATCACTTTTTAAATCACTTTTTAAATCACTTTTTATATTTCTTTTTCTATCCCTTTTTGATCTCTTCTTACCACTTTTTATATCTCTTTTTATATCACTTTTTATATCATTTTTATATAACTTTTTAAATCTCTTTTTTTATCACTTTTTATATCACTTTTATATCTCTTTTTTTATCACTTTTTTTATCACTTTATTTATCAGTTTTTATATCCCCTTTTTATATCACTTTTTTTATCACTTTTTATATCACTTTTATATCATTTTTTTATCACTTATTACCACTTTTAATATCTCTTTATATATCACTTTTGATACCACTTTTTATATAACTTTTATATCACTTTTTATATCACTTTTTATATCACTTTTAATATCACTTTTTTCTTCACTTTTTCATCACTTTTTCATCACTTTTTATATCACTTTTTATATTTCTTTTTCTATCAGTTTTTTATCACTTATTACCACTTTTTATATCTCTTTTTATATCACTTTTTATATCACTTTTATATCATTTTTTTTATCATTTTCATATCACATTTATATCACTTTTTTTTATATCACTTTTTATATCTCTATTTATATCACATTTTATATCACTATTTTTAACATATCTTTATTATCACTTTTTATATCCACTTTTTCTATCACTTTTTTTATCACTTTTTATCACTTTTTATATCACTTTTTATATCACTTTTTTTATCACTTTTTATATCACTTTTTATATCACTTTTTATATCACTTCTTATAACTTTTTTTCTATTATTTTTTATACCACTTTTTATATCACTTTTTATACCACTTTTTATATCTCTTTTTTTATGACTTTTTATATCTCTTTTTATATCACTTTTTATATCACTTTTTTATATATCACTTTTTATATCACTTTTTTTATGACTTTTTCTATCACTTTTTCTATCACTTTTTATATCACTTATTACCACTTTTTATATCTCAATTTATATCACTTTTTATATTACTTTTTTATCACTTTTTATATCACTTTTTATAACACATTTTATATCTCTTTTTATATCTCTTTTTATATCACTTTTTATATCACTTTTTTTATCACTTTTTATAGCACTTTTTATATCACTTTTTATACCACTTTTATATCACTTTTTATATCACTTTTTATATCACTTTTTATATCACTTTTTTCATCACTTTTTCTATCACTTTTTTATCCCTTTTTATATCTCTTTTACATCTCTTTTTTTATCATTTTTATATCACTTTTTATATCACTTTTTATATCACTTTATATATCTCTTTTATATCTCTTTTTCTATCACTTTTTTATCACTTTTTTTATCAATTTTTATATCACTTTTTATATCACTTTTTATATCACTTTTTATATCACTTTTTAAATCACTTTTTATACCACTTTTTCTATCCACTTTTAATATCACTTTTTATATCACTTTTTCTATCCACTTTTTTTATCACTTTTTATATCTCTTTTAATATCACTTTTTATATTACTTTTTATATCATTTTTTTTCACATTTTATAACACTCTTTATATCACTTTTTATATCACTTATATTTATATCACTTTTTTTATCACTTTTTATATCATATTTTATATCACTTTTTATATCACTTTTTATATCACTTTTTATAGCACGTTTTATATCACTTTTATATCACTTTTTATACCACTTTTTTATCACTTTTTATATCTCTTTTTATACCACTTTTTCTATCACTTTTTATACCACTTTTTATATTACTTTTTATATCACTTTTATATTACTTTTTATATCACATATCACTTTATTTAGATTATTTTTTCTATCTCTTTTGATCCAACTTTTATATCACTTTTATATCACTTTTATATTACTTTTTCTATCTCTTTTTATATCACTTTTTATACCACTTTAATATCACTTTTTATATCACTTTTTATATCACTTTTTCTATCACTTTTTTTATCACTTTTATCTCACTTTTTATATCTCTTTTATCACTTTTTATACCACATTTTATATCACTTTTAACATCACTTTTTTTATCTCTTTTCAAATCACTTTTTCTATCACATATCACTTTTTATATCACATTTTATATCACATTTTATATCACATGTTATATCACTTTTTATATCACTTTTTTTTATCTCTTTTTCTATCCACTTTTTATATCACTTTTTATATCATTTTTTATATCACTTTTTATATCACTTTTTTTATCACTTTTATATCACTTTTTATATCACATATCACTTTTTATACCACTTTTTATATCTCTTTTTATATCACTTTTTTTATCACTTTTTATCTCAATTTTATATCACTTTTTATATCACTTTTTATGTCTCTTTTTATATCACTTTTATGTCACTTTTTATATTACTTTTTTTATTACTTTTTATATCACTTTTTATATAACTTTTTATATCACTTTTTATACCACTTTTTTTACCACTTTTTATACCACCTTTTCTATCACTTTTTATAACACTTTTTTATCACTTTTCAATCACTTTCTATATCACTTTTTATACTACTTTTTATGCATCTTTTTATATCACTTTTTATATCAGTTTTTATACAACTTTTTTATCACTTTTTATATCACTTTTTATATCCACTTTTTATATCACTTTTTATATCACTTTTTATATCACATATCACTTTTTCTATCATTTTTATATCACTTTTTATATCACTTTTATATCTCTTTTCATATCACTTTTTATATCACTTTTTATATCACTTTTTATACCACTTTTTTTATCGCTTTTTAAATCACTTTTTTTGTCACTTTTTATATCCACATTTTCTATCACTTTTTATATCACTTTTTATATCTCTTTTTATATCACTTTCTATATCATATTTTCTATCCACTTTTTATACCACTTTTTATACCACTTTTTATATCCTTTTTTATATCACTTTTTATATCACTTTTTATTTTACTATTTATATCACTTTTTATATCACTTTTTATATCTCTTTTTTAATCACTTTTTTTATCACTTTTTTATATCACTTTTTTATATCACTTTTTCTATCACTTTTTTTATCACTTTTTTTATCACTTTTTATATCACTTTTTTTATCACTTTTTTATATCACTTTTCATATCACTTTTTATATCACTTTTTATATCACTTTTATACCACTTTTTATATCCATTTTTTTATCACTTTTTATATCACTTTTCATATCACTTTTTATATCACTTTTAATATCACTTTTTTTATCACTTTTTTTATCACTTTTTATATCTTGTTTTACATTTCTTTTTATATCACTTTATATCACTTTTTATATCACTTTTTATATCACTTTTTTATCACTTTTTATATCACTTTTTATATTACTTTTTTTATCACTTTTAATATCACTTTAATATCACTTTTTATATCACTTTTTATATCACTTTTTATATCACTTTTATATCTCTTTTTATATTTCTTTTTATATCCCTTTTTATATCACTTTTTTATATCACTTTTTATATCACTTTTTTATATCACTTTTTATATCACTTTTTTTATCACTTTTTATATCACTTTTTATATCACTTTTTATATTACTTTTTATATCTCTTTTTATATCACTTTTAATATCACTTTTAATATCACTTTTTATATCACTTTTTTATCACTTTTTTTATCACTTTTCATATCACTTTTTATATCACTTTTTATATCACTTTTTATATCACTTTTTATACCACTTATTATACCACTTTTTATATCACTTTTTATACCACTTTTTTTATCACTTTTTATATCACTTTTTATACCACTTTTTCTATCACTTTTTCTATCACTTTTTTATCACTTTTTATATCACTTTTTATATCACTTTTTTATCACTTCTTATATCACTTTTTTTATCACTTTTTACATCACTTTTTACATCACTTTTTATATCACTTTTTAATATCACTTTTTATATCACTTTTTATATCACTTTTTATATCACTTTTTATATCACTCTTTATATCACTTTTTAAATCACTTTTTATATCACTTTTTATATCACTTTTTATATCACTTTTATATCACTTTTTATATCACTTTTTATACCACTTTTTATATCACTTTTTATACCACTTTTTATATCACTTTTTATATCACTTTTAATATCACTTTTTTTATCAATTATTTTATCACTTTTTATATCACTTTTTATATTTCTTTTTATATCACTTTTATATCACTTTTTATATCACTTTTTATACAACTTTTTATACCACTTTATTATCGCTTTTTATATCACTTTTTATACCACTTTTTATATCACTTTTTATATCACTTTTAATATCACTTTTCATATCACTTTTTATATCACTTTTCATATCACTTTTTTCATCACTTTTTTTATCACTTTTTATACCACTTTTTATATCACTTTTTCTATCACTTTTTATATCACTTTTATATAACTTTTTATATCACTTTTTACATTACTTTTTACATCACTTTTATATCACTTTTTATATCAGTTATTATCACTTTTATACCACTTTTATATTACTTTTTTTATATCTCTTTTTTTATCACTTTTTATATCACTTTTTATATCACTTTTTATATCATATTTTTATCACTTTTATATCACTTTTTATATCACTTTTTATATCTCTTTTTATATCACTTTTTATATCACTTTTTATATCACTTTTTATATCACTTTTTATATCACTTTTTATATCACTTTTTTTATCACTTTTTATATCACTTTTTTTATCACTTTTTATATCACTTTTTATATTACTTTTTATATTATATTTTATATCTCTTTTTATATTACTTTTTATATCACTTTTTATATCACTTTTTATATCACTTTTTATATCACTTTTTATACCACTTATTATACCACTTTTTATATTACTTTTTATACCACTTTTTATATCACTTTTTATATCTTTTTTTATACCATATTTTCTATCACTTTTTCTATCACTTTTTCTATCACTTTTTATATCACTTTTTATATCACTTTTTTATCACTTTTGATATCACTTTTTATATTACTTTTTTTATCACTTTTAATATCACTTTTATAATCACTCTTTATATCACTTTTTATATCACTTTTTATATCACTTTTTATATTACTTTTAATATCACCTTTTATACCAGTTTTTATATCACTTTTTATATCACTTTTTATACCACTTTTTATATCACTTTTTATATCACATATCACTTTTTCTATCAATTTTATATCACTTTTTATATCACTTTTATATCTCTTTTTATATCATTTTTCATATCACTTTTTTATCACTTTTTATATCACTTTTATATCACTTTTTTTATCACTTTTTATATCACTTTTTATATTACTTTTTATATCTCTTTTTATATTATTTTTTATATCACTTTTTATATCACTTTTAATAGGGGGTGTCAGTTCTGGCAAATCCGCACTTACAAATCCACACTTAAATTTGACCAAATCCGCACTTAAATAAGTGCGGATTTTTTAATATGACTCTTTATATCACTTTTTATATCACTTTTTATATCACTTTTATATCTCTTTTTATATTTCTTTTTATATCCCTTTTTATATCACTTTTTTTATATCACTTTTTATATCACTTTTTTATATCACTTTTTATATCACTTTTTTTATCACTTTTTATATCACTTTTTATATCACTTTTTATATTACTTTTTAAATCTCTTTTTATATCACTTTTTATACCACTTTTTATATCACTTTTAATATCACTTTTTATATCACTTTTTATATCACTTTTTTATCACTTTTTATATCACTTTTTATATCACTTTTATATCACTTTTTATATCACTTTTTATATCACTTTTTATATCACTTTTTATATCACTTTTTTCATCACTTTTTCTATCACTTTTTTATCCCTTTTTATATTACTTTTTATATCCCTTTTTATATCACTTTTTATATCACTTTTTATATTACTTTTAATATCACTTTTTATATCACTTTTAATATCACTTTTTTTATCACTTTTTTTATCACTTTTTTTATCACTTTTTATATCACTTTTTATATCACTTTTTATATCACTTTTTATACCAATTTTTCTATCACTTTTTCTATCACTTTTTTTATCACTTTTTATATCACTTTTTATATCATATTTTTATCACTCTTATATCACTTTTTATATCACTTTTTATATCTCTTTTTATATCACTTTTTATATCACTTGTTATATCACTTTTAATATCACTTTTTATATCACTTTTTTATATCACTTTTTATATCACTTTTTTTTATCACTTTTTATATCACTTTTTATATCACTTTTTATATTACTTTTTATATCTCTTTTTATATTATTTTTTATATCACTTTTTATATCACTTTTAATAGGGGGTGTCAGTTCTGGCAAATCCGCACTTACAAATCCACACTTAAATTTGACCAAATCCGCACTTAAATAAGTGCGGATTTCCAAAACACACTAGCCCCAATACTGGTGGATTTCAAAATGAAATAAGTCACTTATTTCACTCAAATCCGCACTTTCTCAACCAAAAGTGCTGATTTCACCATCAAGTCCCATTTCACTGATTTGTCAGCATCATCCCATTCATACGCAGCACTCCGCAGAATAACACTTCATAACTCAAAACATCGTACATCACTTACATCTTCATATCATATCATATAAGAGTCATGCCTTCCTCACTTTCAAATCGTGATAAATTACATAAAGCAATGACTTTCATGGCGCTTGAACTGCTCTTGGACTCTGATTCCGATTCTGATCTAGAAGAAGATTTTGTCGTTTTATCAAAAATGGCCAGGAAACGTTACCTTCTTCCCAGAAAGCCTCAAGTACTTCATACCCCCAAGTACACCATCCAAACACTTCTTAACCTATCTACACCCAGTTTTAGACAGCTGTTCAGGACTTCTCAGGAATGTTTCCTTAAATTGCTTGAGCTTATTCAGGATCATCCCATATTTCACAATAATTCTCAAAAAGAACAATGACATCCTTCAATTCAATTGGCCATCACACTATGTCGTTTGGGTTCAAATGGTAATGGAGCCGCTTTGAAACGTTTAGAAAATGTCTTTGATTTAGGGTATGGTTCAGTTAACACTTATACCAAACGATGTATCACTGCCATCAACTCCTTGGAATCTCAACTTCTCACCTGGCCAACAAAAGAAGAGCAACTTGAATCATCTCAGGTTATGCAAGCAGAGGGCTTTCCAGGATGTATTGGTTTTGTTGATGGTACTACTATTCCTTTGAGCCAGAAACCTGGTCAAGGTGGAAACAATTACTTTGACCGTAAAAAGAGGTAGATTATTTTTAACTCCTTTCATCCTCCTTGAAACTAACACAAACAAATATATCTTCTTTATAGATATTCAATTAACGTTCAGCTTATATGTGACGTAAACAAAAAATTTATATCATTCTTCGCTGGCTATCCTGGCTCATGTCATGACTCCTACGTCTTCCAAAGAATGCATATTTCAAATGAACCTGAAAAATTCTTTGATGAAAATCAGTATCTTCTTGCAGATTCTGCTTATGTGAATGGAAAGTATGTACTTCCTGCTTTTCGGGGAGCAGCTTCAGAAGACAGTCAAAATGCCAAATTCAACAATCATTTGGCAAAGTCAAGAGTCTGTATTGAACATTCTATTGGAATCTTGAAAGGCCGTTTTTCTAGTTTAAGGGAATTAAGAAGTCCTCTTAGAAATAAATCTGAAATGGAGGCGGTGATCAACTGGATTCTGTGTTGCACTATACTTCATAACCTACTTGCTGACCTCAAAGATCAATGGTTAGAGCTGTATGAAGATGAACAAGTTGATTCACCTCCGACTATATCCAACACTTCTATTTCTCAATCAACTAGTATAAGGGCGAAAATCCTTCCAATAACACTCCTACATTTTTCAACGCAATTTTAATTTTTTTCTCTTTCTCTTCAAATTATCAATTTGCATGTATTATTCACTGAGAATGGTAAATTTTTTTGCATATTTTTTTGGTTTTTGAATTTGCTGTTAAAGTCTTATTTTTTTTTCTCTCTGTGTTTTCTTTCATCAACTCAACATGAAATCGTATATTTTCAGCAAACACCAAGCAATATAGGGGGAGGACTTGCTAGCAAGTCCGCAACTTGAAGTCAGATGGAAATCAGATGGAACTCAGACTGAAGTAATACTGAACTTTCACTTGAAGTATCACACAAATAACAATGGATCTATATTGAAAACATAGTGAAAGTGTGAGGATAACTGAATGGAAGCCAGAAAAAATCATTCCATGAGTCTACTCAATGCAAAGTATTTTTTGAAACAGCTTATTAAAATAATACTTTATTAAATTAATTTGATCAATAAAAATTGATTGACAATATTGCAATTCTTAAATACAATAATTTTATTAAAAAATTTCAGATTACATATAAAAAAAATCAGTGACTTTTTCTATTACTTACAACTGTTTTTACAGAATTGAAAACTATGTTTCAGCTAATATTTTATGGAAGTGAACTCTGTTCTTCACCCGAAGAACAGAGTTCATCCTCCTATTTTCACACTCTGTTTAAAAAGAATAAAATGACTTACCTGGAGAGATGAGTTGAGAAAAAAGAAATATAAGTGAATGGAAGTGAACTCTGTTCTTCGCCCGAAGAACAGAGTTCATCCTCCTATTTTCACACTCTGTTTAAAAAGAATAAAATGACTTACCTGGAGAGATGAGTTGAGAAAAAAGAAATATAAGTGAATGGAAGTGAACTCTGTTTGGTTTGGGACTAAGGCTGGAGAGAGGGGTGAGGAAGGGTGTATGGGGTAGCGAAAAGGTTGGGAAAGAGTTGGAAGGGAAGATTAAGGGTTCCGAGGCATTTTAAATGAAGAAAAGGGTCTGGGAGAGGTTGAGAGGGGTGAAATGGGGATCAAAAGAGGATGGCATACAATGGGGCTGGGAGGATAGCGAAAGGCATGGGGAGGGAAGACAAGCATGTGTTGATAGAATTGAAAGGGATGGAGATTGGTGCAAACAGAATGTGAAAATAGGAGGATGAACTCTGTTCTTCGGGCGAAGAACAGAGTTCACTTCCATAAAATATTAGCTGAAACATAGTTTTCAATTCTGTAAAAACAGTTGTAAGTAATAGAGAAAGTCACTGATTTTTTTTATATGTAATCCTTGCTTTACGAGGAGACTTTTGTGACGAAGCAGATTTTTGAGTTACCCTTTGAGATTTGGAATGTCTGGGAGGCATTATGAAACTGGCACATAACAAGAAAAAAGATTAAAAAGTAGAAGAAATAAGTAAAAAAGAATGTAAACATGCCTGGTCAAAATATTGAAAATGTTGGAGATTGGTGCAAACAGAATGTGAAAATAGGAGGATGAACTCTGTTCTTCGGGCGAAGAACAGAGTTCACTTCCATAAAATATTAGCTGAAACATAGTTTTCAATTCTGTAAAAACAGTTGTAAGTAATAGAAAAAGTCACTGATTTTTTTTATATGTAATCCTTGCTTTACGAGGAGACTTTTGTGACGAAGCAGATTTTTGAGTTACCTTTTGAGATTTGGAATGTCTGGGAGGCATTATGAAACTGGCACATAACAAGAAAAAAGATTAAAAAGTAGAAGAAATAAGTAAAAAAGAATGTAAACATGCACCACAGAAAATTTGGGGGGGTATTGCTAGCAATACCCCTCATTTAAAAATGTTGGGAAGTGGTTGGAAAGCTGTTGGAAGGCTGTTGGGAGTTCATTGTGAAACCAGATTTAAATTAATTGGACAAAGATTTGGTAATCAGTTAGACCTAGGTTCAACCAAACTCAATCACAGGTTTCTTGGAGCTTGGTGATTACTTTGATTTTGAGCTGAGCACAGATTGAGCAAAGCTTGAACATATCACTTAACATATCATAATATTCACTTTCCCATCTTGTGGAAAGCAAAATTTGATATTTGTTCTAAGAATATCTACATATATTTTCTTGCCAAGTTGGTAACAGAAGGTTAAACTGTAGTATCTCAATTATTACACTAGACTACATAGATATTTGATAAAACATACAATTCAAATCAATTTTAATATTATTGAGATCACCATAAGTGTCTTTCCAAAGACTTACAAAAAGTATGTTAGTATCAAGATATCGTTCTAGGTAGTAGTTTCAATTTGGATTTTGAACTGACATCTAAAGCATTTTACTATTAGACAGAAACATAAATAAGTGTAATAAGAGTGAAATTATTCTATTTTGTGATTATAATGTAACAATAATGCACATTTTTATTGAGAAAATTTTTCTTCCTCCACAAACCAAAATTTACTCTATAGGCTCAAGATTTATTTTTAAGACATATTATTCATTTCAGTTATCATTGATTTACTTCCAATATTTATTAAAAAGATAATAATAATACATGTGAAAGAATTATGAGCTTAGCATAGCATATGCTAAAAAGTTATTTTGTCGTTTTATTCAAAACTGATTCTTCATTTTTTGCTTCAATTCATCTTTTAACAACCACTATCTTCAGATACTATTCTTACTTAATATGTCAAGTCTCAGATGTGTTGGACAGTTCTCAATAACAATCGATCAAATTTATATGAATGTAATTTCAAGATTTCAAAACTCACCGACCCCCACGATTTTACAGCGAGGCCATTCGAATGTTCATATTTTTGGACTATTTGAAGAAAGAAAACCAACACTTGTTGGTAATCTTTCTCAAGTGCAGAGTCAGCACATTGGACCACTATTGGGTGACATTGGCTCTGGATCTCACCATTTAAACCAAAGAAGTGCCTTGAATCCTATGAAGCCTTTCTATTTTCATGCTTACTTGGTTCCAGTTTTTGGTAATCAGTATCAACTTTGGGGATGCCTCTTTTCTTCAAGTACACTAATCAGTCTTGCTAAAGAAGCATTTTCTTCTGCAAAAATCGATTTATGTCCAATCCTGAACTACGACTCCACTATCTTTTTTAATATCCCGCATGTAATTTTTGAAGGCTCTTTCCAAATATCTCAGAGTACTCAAGATTGGAAAGCTGATCAACTTATCCGAGGAATCAAAACAGTTCTCAAAACACATCAACTTCAAGCAATAAATTTTATGATTGACAATGAACGAATGTTAAAGGAAAAGTTGGATATCATGTGGAGGCACCAGGACAACCATTGGCTTAGAACTGGATTCGATGACTATAAAGATCAGTTTCCTAACAATCAATTGCCGCCTGAAGGAAACGGGTCAATACTTGCTGATGATATGGGTTTGGGAAAGACACTTTCAACTCTTTCTCTTATAAGTGCAACTCAAGGTGAAGCAAGACAATTCCAGGTATCAGAAAATCAAGAAGGTATTAATCGGAGTTCAGCCACACTGATTATATGCCCCCTGGCAACACTATCGAATTGGATCAATGAAATAAGTGTGCACTTTGAAGATAATGCACTTCCTTTCAAGGTTCTTTATGGGAAGGATTGTCAAAATACTAATGTCAATGAGCTACAGGACACTGCTATTGTTTTAACGACCTATGAAATAGCTAGCCCAACGATGTCAAAAAATCAAAGCCAAAAAAAGATACCGGTGACTCAAATGCTCTTTTGGTATAGAGTTGTTTTAGATGAAGCTCAGTTAGTGCCCATTTCTATATCTAAAACTTAAAACTTAATTTTTATTATCAATTTTTATAAATATTCTTTTAGTTACATTAAAAATCCTTACTTGCAGAGGGCTCAAACAATATTTGACTTGGAATCCCAACACCGACTATGCTTGACTGGAACTCCACTTCAGAACAGGCCCACTGACCTTCAAAGTCTCATTTTTTTTCTTAGAATCGAAAAGTGGCAAGAAGACTGGTTATGGAAGAATTTCCTTTTTCCAGGTTTGCAAAAAGGAAAGGCTAATTCTATTAAATCAATCAATCACTTAATGAAAGTCATAAGCCTACGTAGAACAAAGGATGCAATTTTGTCTCTTCCAAAAAAGATTCAAAGGGGGATATCGGTTCAATTAGCAGATCCATGGAGGTCTAAACTTGATGTGCTTCAAGAAGGATTCACTGAGCGATATGGGCCCTCCAGAAGCACTGACTTCCCTTGGGACTCATCTGAGTTTCTAAGAGAGCTGATGATTTTAAGAAAATTCTGCAACCATCCAATCTACGAAAATCTGGATGAAACTCCAACTTTTGATTTCACCTGGCAGCATTCCGCAAAGATTTGTCATCTTATAGGCCACTTAAAAAACTTTTTGTCTGGTGAAAGGGATATAAATTTTCCAAAAGCTGTTATATTCTCCAACTTTGCAGACTTTTTGCAGATGTAAGTGATTCTATAATGAATTTTTTTACAAAATTGTGTTGGCTTATTAAAAACAATTTTCTAATATTTCAAAATAGAATAAAAATGGCTTTAGATGACCACAATATTAGGTATACCCAGCTTACGGGTGAACTCAGCCGGACAAAGCGAGACAAAAATATGCATGAATTCCATTTTAATAAAAATTGCCAAGTTTTGGTTGGAACGATTCAGGCTGCAGGAGTGGGTATAGATCTCAGGTGTGCTCAAAATGTATATATAATGGTGAGCTCAATGTCTTTTATTTCATATTAAGAACAAAAATATTAAATTTTTTATATGTTCAATGTTGAAATAGGAGCCAAATTGGAATCCAGCAGTTGAGCAACAGGCTGTTGATCGGCTGTATAGAATGGGGCAGCAAAATGAAGTAAATGTTTTGAATTATTTTGTACAAGGAAGTATAGAATTCAGCATGTATAAGATTCAAAGGAAAAAAATGGAGCTAACAATGTAAGCCAAATTTCATTTCTATAAATTTTAATGATAATAGTAATCATTAAAATTATGTTTTTGTTTTCAAGGCTAACTGTCCCAAACAGTGGAAATGAGGAGTATGAGTGTGCAAACCTATTATTAAGGGAGTTTGTCAATCACTCACATTAGAGGAACAAAGAATTTCAAGGAGAGCAGGTAAATTTATGGGATTTTGAGGATTTAAAAGTCTGAGTTGTTGAGGATTTAGAGATGCAAGATATAAGGGAGAATAACAGTCATTCGGCAAACCCCGGGGGACATGAGAAGGATTAAGGTTAGGGGATAATGTTGAAACCAAACTGATTCTTTTGTACAAGGCCAAGTCCTTTAGCACACTGCCAGAGTAGGTTGAATTATCTCGAATATCAAAGTGTTGTTGGTCAAGATATTGTGCAACTTTAGAAAAATCTTCAGACCTCCATTGCATTAAGATACGTCTTAACGATCCATCATTATCAATTTCGGTGTCTGAACAACATTTGATGTTTGTGAAAAGGTTGTGATAAGTTTCACAATGTGGAAGTTGTTTAAGAAGTTTAGTTTGGTTAACTGAATTCTAAGAATCTTTGTTATTTGAAATAAAGGTCATAAATAAAAACGGTTGAAAAAAAAGGGATTTTCATACTTTTTTTTTATTCTATATTTATGCTTTCTCACTTTGATTATTTCTTGAGAGCTATGAGAATCCTTCCCAAGTCTTAATCTATCAGCATGACCTAAAAACCAACGGTGAAGAACTCCTATTTGATTTGAGAAGCTAATTTGAGTTGAGTCAATTGGATATGCAATCAAATTATTGGTTTTTAAGGCATTGTCCCAGTGTTTAATGAGAATATTTGCCAAGACCTGGTTCCATTTGTCAAACCAATCTAGGTTCCAAGCGAAAGTTGATCCTGGGAAACCACACATGCAAAGGTGCTCAATAAAAGATTCACGGAAAATTGGTGGAAACTTTTCTGAAACCGCTGAATTTGATTCTGGATGAGGTAGTTCAAAGGCAATGTTGCAAGAATTCATGTCGAATGATGAAAATCTGTCTAATTGCTCTTCAGTAGGGTTTTGTTTCCATCCATTTGATTCTGGTGACATATCCAAAAGTGAACGACAAAAATTGTGTATAGATCTACAAAAGTGAGAATTGAATGGAGGCAAAGTCTCATTAAAAATTCTATTAAGTGTTCTTGTGTTTGTGGGCAGGTTTCCATGAGGAAAGTAAGAGCTACTAGGGTTCATAAATAATTAGATTAAGAAAGTGTTCAATTAAATTAAACAAAGAGGAAGGATAAATTGTTGATCTCCAAAAATTTATGATCAAAGTTGATTTAAGGAGAAATATCACAAAAATTAAGAATAAGAAATATTTCGACTTTATGGAATTATAATATGCATAAATTATATTTTTATATGCAACTTGAACTCAAAAGGAATGGTATAAAATAAAGAGAATGATTATGTGATAAAAGCAGACTCATTTAAGAAACGGATTTTTTTTTCTTTTCAAAAAATTCTTCCACAAAAATAATTTGTTAAATGTGAGGCTATGTTCATTTTTTGATTACCAAAAAATTATTTTTGGTCCAATATGATAGTAATACATATTCTTTTGAGTAATTTTTTTCAACCTGAATAAATAGACTAGAGTGTCACTTCATCGCATTTATGTATGAAAAGTTATACAAGGTTTCAGCTTTTATGTAATTCTTTAAGGTTTACACTTTTGTAGCATCTATTATTTGAGTATTTTTGATTTTTTCTTTATAGAAAATTCTACCTAGTACAGACCAATTTTCAAGTTGAAAGAAATATGTTTGTGATTGTTTTTTACAAAATATTAAACTTATTTTTGGGTTTAACTTTGATTTTTGGGGTAATTTTTTAAATAATTATGTTAAAAATATGGATTACTTTTCTTATAGTCCATAACTAAGAATTTTTATCAAAATCAAATAATTATAGGGTAGTTAGATATAACTCAGAAGGAATTTGATAGAAAAATAATTAAGATGCTTGTGCGTACAACAGAATTTTTTCTATGATAGAAAATATTCTGATAAACATGCATGCATTGTTGTACAAATGCAGAGAGTATACAGAATACAAATAAAGTAGACTGCATAACTTTAAATTAATATATAATTTATCCGATTAAAAATTAAACATTTAAACTTAAATAATTTCAACACATATTCCATCATATTCTTTTGATAAAAAAATGTAGCTTATATTAGCTAGTGCCTTTCAAAAAAAGGAATACCTTCAATCGGTAACTTCGAATAGCTAACTTATTCCTACAATTATCACAATTACAATGCCTCCATTTTTTCATGTATGTCAATGTCAAGATCTTGGATGTGTCAATAGAAAGTATCAAACTTCTTCTGGGTCCTTTGAAGTTGGTATGGCTTTCAAAAGCTCTAATTCTTATGCAAAACATCAAGAGGAAAGAAATAGGAAGGCCCAGATGGTTATTTCTTCCAACAATCCACTTAACATTGGAAGTTCCCGCTCCACAGAAACAGTAAGCTGTATATCTATAGTTCAATGTGAGAATTAAAGTCTTTATGATGTTTCAATGATTTATTACATAGGGGCAGTTGCTATTTGGGGCAGAAGTATCTTCAACAGTCTCTAGAAACTCAAATCTTGGGGAACGGTATAGCCAAATAATTATGTGGCAGGCAGCAAAGCTTTCTCTGATTCATCATTTGAGCAAAGAAGGTTGTACTCAATTTTTGGATGAAGAAATTAAGAAGCTCAAACTTCTAGGTGATAGTGGAATACTGGATTCTGATAGCATTGTCCGCCTGGTCCCACGCTCGATAGATACAGTTTTTAGTCAATTAAAGCTCAATCAATCATTTTTCACTAAAACATGCTGTCCTAAATGCTTTGCTCTTTATGAGTATAACTCTGAATCTCAACCATCTATACTATGTTGCAATCAACCGTTTCTTTCATCATCAAAGCGCTATTTAAAAATGTTTGGAGCAGGACAAATTGCAGTTAAATGTGATGAAAGGCTGTATTTGATAGAGGAACATCAAGAACATGTAAAATACTTATCTCTTAAAACATTTCATCACCATTCTTTTATCGACTGGCTTAAGGAAAAGATCAAACTGTTCAAATTTGAGCTTCTGATTGAGAAGAAAACCCCTGTGGAAGAACGTGTAGAGTGTGATTTGATGAAGGATGTTTGTGATGGTTCAATTTTGAAAAACTTTCACATAACCACTCCAGCTCTGGATAGCAATGATGATGAATATACGATAACTTCAGGCAACTTAATGTTTACTTTATATGTCGACTGGTTTAGGCCTGGTGGCAATAGGATTGGAGGTCATCAGAAGTCTGTAGGCAATATTATGATGGTGTGTATGAACCTACCTCAAGAAGATAGATACAAAATGGAAAATCTTTTTTTGTATTCTATTATACCCGGACCAACAGAACCCACAAGTGAACAGCTTAATCACCTTCTAAAACCACTGGTTAATGATCTACAAACTCTATGGGATGGTATATTGATTGAAAAGACACATCTTTATCCACGAGGCCGGAAATTAAGAGTTGCATTGTTCTCTTTGATAGGTGACATTCCTGCAATACGAAAATTGGCTGGCTTTTCTAGTCACTCTGAAAAAATGTTCTGCTCTTTCTGTAATATCTCTAAAGATGAAATTAGTGAAAAGAATGTGGGAAATTTTTCATTACGGAATCATGAGGATCATATGTGCTGGGCAACAAAGTGGAAAAATTCTAAGTCACATTGGGAGCGTGTATCAATTGTTCAAAATCATGGGGTACGATGGAGTGAGCTGAATAACCTTGAATATTGGCGTCCAACTGAATATTGCTCAATTGATGTTATGCATTCACATATGCTTGGCAACCTAAAAGATCACAGTCTAAGCTATTTTCAAATCCAAAATGCAGCAAAAGATCTAGAAAGAAAGCTGGAAAAGGATAAAAATTGGCATGTAAGAGAAGAAGATGATGATTTCTTTTCTGATACTTCACTGCACAAACATTCGAAAAAACGTAGAAGTAGCTTAAGCACCACGAATAATGATGATGATGATACAGGACACACGAGACAGCACAAGCGGCAAAGACGTACGAGTTCAAGACAGTCATCAAGTCATCATGGACTAGATAATGAAGGATTGGGAACAAATCGATCAAGAATCCAGAGTAGGTCATCCAGCTCCAAATTTATTCCTCCATATAGCGATGTGGCCTCAGTACAGTCTCAAAGCAGTGACAGTAGGAATTCATTGTATAACTTAAGGCAAAGAAGCATTAGCATATCACAGAGTGAAGGATCTCACTCATCAAATGAGACAGCTAGAGATGAAGAAAATAAAAGGAAAGGTAAGGAGAAAGAAAATGAAGGTAGTAGTAATCCACGAATCACAGCAGCAGAGCTACAGGTTGTATGGAAGATGATTGATCAAGTAAGAAGACCTTCCTGGCTAACACGAGTTCCAAAATCAGTAGGATCTAAAAAGGCAGGATCCCTCAAGGCAGCAGAATGGCACATGCTGTATACTCTCTACTTCCCTTTGTCACTTATACCCCTTTGGTTTGAAAAATTTAAAGAATCTGAATCTTCAGCTTCCTCAGCTGATAAACCAAGAGAATATTATCTTCTCAAGTCACTTGTAACATTATGCTCGATCACCAATTTTTTGACATTAAAAAATATACAGACTAATGAGCTTAAAGATCTAGATCAATTTCTGTTAGAGTATCGTGAGTGCCTTGAAGAGGGTTGGAAGAATATTAATGCAAAGCCAAATCTGCATATCACTCAACATTATCCTGAAATGATAAAGCGTCTTGGTCCACCATCAGGTACAGCTACTTGGTCTGGAGAGCGGGTGAATCATATATTATCTGAAATTCCAAACAATCACCATCCACGTATGTAATGTTTGTAAGAAATGATTTAAAAACTCAGCTGTGCTAATTTATTAATATTTACCACAGGAGAGATACCGCTAACAATGCTCAAACATTGGTATCGGAAGTCTAGGGTATTAGATCTTGGTGAAGCTGAAGATAATGATCAATGTGAGACTAAAAAAATCCATATTGATCTCGATAAACAAAACAAATGGATCCATCTAAGTATGGCATTATTTACTAAATGGGTAAGGGCACGAATGGGAAAAGAAACTTCAAGATGGGCTTTGACACCATCGGAGAAAAGTGGGGATCGGGTAGTTGAAAATGTAGCAAGAATATTGATACATGGAAAGAGGTTTACTAGTTACCATCGACACATTGCTAATTCAACAATTGAATTCTACTATGGAAAAGATAGCCAGTTTGGGCAAATTGATGATCTTTTCAGATCAAAGGAAGAGATTGATCAAATCTATTTAATAGTAAGTCCTTTCAAAGAGCTCCGTCCAGAAGAAACATCAAAGGATCCCTATGAGCTTTTCCCACAAGTGCATTGTCGGTTAGTAAGAGTAGCCAAAGCAACTCAAATTGTGATTAAGAAAGATGCAATAATTGGACATGCAGCTACTGTCGAGCACAAAAAAGGAATGTTTGGAATCAAAGACGAGGTTGTCACTGCCATTGGACTGCAGACAGTAGTGAGTGAAAAAATTAATCAAATTTATTTTCTGTTGACTAACATCTTTGTGTTAATTTGGGATTGGGGAAATTTGTAGGATTGGTGATATTTGTAAATGGTGAAAGAAATAATTCAATGCTCGATTAAAAAATGCAATGCATCCAACTTACCTTATCATAAACCAGTGAACAATTACTTTGGTTGCTTTTATTGCGAGAGAACCCATGCTTTCAATGAGTCATTTTTATCTTAAATGTAAGAATGAAAGAAATAAAATCATGATAATGAGAAATATGATAAAATTTTTACTTAATGAATGATCTTCTTGCTCATTCATCTACTATAAATAGTTTGACCTTCCAACTTTAGCTGATAGCTATATATTATTCACTTTATTTTTCGACAAGAGAACATACACGTGTACAAGACTATATACATAGTATCTTTTTTTACTTTAGCTTTGATAGGTATAAATTTTAACAACTGATTATTTTTATTTTATTTTATTTTATTACAGTTCATTATGGATGATAATTTTGAAGGGATGTCTGTTGACCCAACCGATTCTGATTGTTTTCCGCCTCAACATACTAATACTGGAAATACTCCTCCACCACCCTCTGCTGATCCACCTCCAGATGCATCTCAATCTGTACCACCTAATCCTAACCCACCACCTAATCCCAATCCAGGCCAAGAGTCTCATTCAGAACCGAGAAATTTTAATCCCAATCATCCTTCTGCTTCTGAAAGTGCTGATCAGCAAGCTGATCAGCTAGGAAGAGATTGGGCTTGTGAAGTATTGAGGGAATTTTTCGGAGACCAATCATCATCTGCTCAGCCTAACCAAGGAGCAAGCACAAGTGGAGCAGGTAAGTAAAATTTGTAGTGTATTCTTTTATTGAAAAATAACCAATTTAATTAACTTATTTGAATTGTTAGTGAATCCCTCAATCATTATGGGTATCAGTGATTACCACAGACTCAATTCAGCAGAGTCTCATGAGCGAGAACGGGGGTTAAGGGCTGTAAGAGGCTTAGTTAGAAGGAATGATGTTCCCAGGAGCTCGGACAGTCTAAATAGAAATATTTACCACTTTCTGAAGTATTGTCTTGGGGGACCAACACAAATATCAAAATATCCTGCGAGCCCAACACCTTTGGAGATTGAAAATTGGAAAGATTGGAGCCAATTCAAACTAAAAACCATTCAAACTGTCCTAACCCAAGTCCAATCTTCTAACCGTGCCAATTCTGCAGCTGATCAACAATTTCTGATAACCAATTCTATAGCCTTCTTGCGATCCAAAATTCGACTACCCGAATTTTTTCCAGCACCTGAGCCTCGAGGACTAAAAGGAGGAGCACCGATCCCACTTTCTGTCAAAAGAAACTTAGAGCGTGAATTGCAAGAAAAAGGTTTTCGGAAATTCGCGTTTGATTGGACTTGCCGTGATTTTTCAGAATCAACTTGGAATCAAGTCATGGGAAGCATAGTATGCGACCACTGTACCAGATGGCTCACCACCTTGAATACAATCGATCAGTCAAAGCTTCAGTTCACTCAATGTGTTATTGAGAAATGGGTAGTTAATAAGGGGAAGGAGATGATAAGGTTGTTTGGGCAAGAAGAGGAAAGGGTAGCAAGAGAAAAGATTGAAAAGAGGGCAAGGGCACAAGTAAAACGTTATCGGACCAAGGTAAGTTTTTAATTTTACTTTGCTTTTTGTTATTATGAAGCTGATTTAGTTGGAATTCAGATTTCTAGTGCACGCTACAAGTTAGCAAGAGATCTCTGCAGTGATGTGCCAGGTTTTGTTGTGCTTTTTCATGATACTAGGTGCATCTCTGATATCGAGGAAGGCCCAGCACCAGCCCCAACTGCACCTATCCGAGCTATTCCTGGATGGCGAAATCCTGAACTCAATGATTTGTTTAAAAAAATGGATAAGATGACAAAGGACTTAGCCCATACACCAGCTCAAAAAAAATCAGCATTAAAAACATATTCACGGTCATCAGAAAGGACAGTTGCACAAAATGGTATATTCAATGTTCCCAAATACCTCCCCAAGAATTGCTATTCAGAAACATTTTTGCAAGGATTATCTGTGAATGAACGTGAGTCACTTGGGGTTGGAGCTGATATTGATCTGGTAAAGATTCGGGAATCAATTAGTAGAGCATCAACATCATCATAACTTAGGTATAACGGTGATCTTCTGTGTAATATAGCTATCTTATATTGAATTTTATGTATTCTGTTTTTTTTCAAAGCAGCTTGGTAAATGTTATAAAGTGATGTGAGAGAGAGTAACATTTTATTTAAGAAAAACAAATAATGTCACCACGCAATATAGGGGGAGGACTTGCTAGCAAGTCCGCAACTTGAAGTCAGATGGAAATCAGATGGAACTCAGACTGAAGTAATACTGAACTTTCACTTGAAGTATCACACAAATAACAATGGATCTATATTGAAAACATAGTGAAAGTGTGAGGATAACTGAATGGAAGCCAGAAAAAATCATTCCATGAGTCTACTCAATGCAAAGTATTTTTTGAAGATCAGTGACTTTTTCTATTACCTACAACTGTTTTTACAGAATTGAAAACTATGTTTCAGCTACTATTTTATGGAAGTGAACTCTGTTCTTCGCCCGAAGAACAGAGTTCATCCTCCTATTTTCACACTCTGTTTTGTTTCAGCTAATATTTTATGGAAGTGAACTCTGTTCTTCGCCCGAAGAACAGAGTTCATCCTCCTATTTTCACACTCTGTTTGCACCAATCTCCATCCCTTTCAATTCTATCAACACATGCTTGTCTTCCCTTCCCATGCCTTTCGCTATCCTCCCAGCCCCATTGTATGCAATCCTCTTTTGATCCCCATTTCACCCCTCTCAACCTCTCCCAGACCCTTTTCTTCATTTAAAATGCCTCGGAACCCTTAATCTTCCCTTCCAACTCTTTCCCAACCTTTTCGCTACCCCATACACCCTTCCTCACCCCTCTCTCCAGCCTTTCCAGCCCTTGTAGCCCCATTTGTGTTCAAAGTAAATTCAATACTTCTTCATGATGGTTTCATCACTTCCTCAATGTGTGCTCAAAAAGATATGAATTAGGGTTCAAGGTTGCGGACTTGCTAGCAAGTCCGCCCCCCATATTGCGTGGTGTATATGAGATATAAAAATGTATTTTCAACAAATTGATGGTCCATACCTCTTTATGTCACATTTATGTATCCATATTAATTTCAATCGAATTTAATGTTGACCAATACATAGTGAATACACGCTATGCCACTTATACTTGCCAGGCATTGCTACCATTAAATATGCCAGTATCAAAAATTAATTTCGATTGAAATTAATGAGCATGATAATCATGAATTTCTGGAGTCAACTGCTTATTTTTATGCATGGTGCCTTGCCAACATTAATTTCGATCGAAATTACTTTTGATACTGGCATATTGCATGGTGTCTATTCCTGGAAAGTGTAAGTGGCATAGTGTGTATTCATTACGTATTGGTCAACATTAATTTCAATAGAATTTAATATTGACATTTTCATATTGAACCCAAACCAGCAAACGACCCAAAAAATTCTTCATAAAACTGCTCATTAATTTGGATCGAAATTAGTGAGCACCATATACATATTGAATGGTAGTTATATCTGGTGTGTGTAAGTTGTAAAGCTTGTGTTCAATGTTTATTGGTCAACATTAATTTTGATTGAAATTAATATTAATGTGTAAATGATATTTACATGCTCAATATGCATTGTAATGTGTTTACTTAACAATAGAGTGCCCTACTTTTCATCTTACATAAAAATGCTTGGTAGCATGTCAAATTCAATTTTTATTAAAATTAATGTTGACATGTTACCATGCATAACAGTAAGCAACTGACTGAATAAATTGATGATAATCATGAACCTTAATTTCGATCGAAATTAATGTTGCCAAGTGCAGATTGAAAAAAAGCTATGCCACTTACACTAGCCAGGCATATTTACTATTTATTATGTATTGGTCAACATTAATTTTTATAGAAATTAATATGGATATGTAAATTTTATATTTACCCTCAACATGTATAGTAAATTTCAATACTTAAAAATACTTGCCGTCCTTTACATGTCATGCAAAAAAGCATTATATCATTTCAACATTAATTTTGATCAAAATTAATGTTGGAATGCCATTATGCATTGAAACAACTAACTGACTGAAAAAGTTCATGATCAAAATGCTCATTAATTTTGATCAAAATTAATTTTGACCAATACATATTGAATATAAGTAATCTCCACTTACTCAGACCAGATATAACTACCATTCAATATGTATATGGTCAGCCTTAATTTCGATCGAAATTAATGGGAAGTTTTATGAAGAATCTTCTGGGTTGTTTTCTGGCTTGGGTTCAATATGCAAATGTCAAAATTAAATTCGATCAAAATTAATGTTGACCAATACATAATGAATACACACTATGCCACTTACACTTTCCAGGCATATATACATGCAATATGCCAGTATCAAAAGTAATTTCGATCGAAATTAATGTTGGCAAGGCACCATGCATAAAAATAAGCAGTTGACTCCAGAAATTCATGATTATCATGCTCATTAATTTCGATCAAAATTAATTTTTGATACTGGCATATTTAATGGTAGCTATGCCTGGAAAGTGTAAGTGGCATAGCATGTATTCATTATGTATTAGTCAACATTAATTTCGATTGAAATTAATATGGACATGGACTATGCATAAAATTCCTATAAGTATAGGTAAGCTAAGCAGTTAGATAAACTGGTTTGATCAAGTACACCATATAAAAATTGATGTTTTAATGCCTTGGTTAATTTCGATCAAAATTAATATTAAGCCATGCATGTTGAATTTTATCTATGTCTGTGTAGTCCATGTGAAATGGCTTGTATTCAATATGCAGGGGTCTATATTAATTTCGATTGAAATTATGAGGTTCATTGCCTCATAAATTTGATGGTTTCTGTCAGTGTTTCATGCATGGTGCCATCTGATACTTGTTGATTCCTATCAAAATTAATTTCAACACCAATATATTGAATACAAACCATGGCAGTTACAGTACTTGGTCATAGCTAAAATTCAATATGCTAGTCTCAAAATTAATTTCGATAGAAATTAATCAGGATCCATGAAGTTTATCAATAGTGTATGAGTTAAGTTTCAAGTCATATGTTTCATCATTTTCTTGCACCCATTTCTAGGTTATCTCAACAATTTTTTTCAAGTTTTATTATATTAATCAAAACTGTGGTAAGTTGTGAAAAATTAGCTAATCCAAATCTCAAATTGAATATTAATATTTTAATAATTTTGAATGTTGCTTAAGGTATTTCATTGGGTGATTCATAATAATATTTTATCAACTTAGTAGTCCTATAACTTTTGAAAAGTAACAATTTTGGTATAGTTAGGGACAACAATGCAATATCTTGTGCAGACTAAGATATATTGCAAAATAAAACTATTCAATTTTTTTTTTCCCTTAGTTGTATCCAAGTTTATCAAAGGTTTGGTCACGGTGCCCACACCCTAGCCTGACACTCCTCCTGTCACTTAAAAAACAAATTCTTATCTTAAATTCTAATGTTACCAATTTTATATTTATAATTCATTTCTTGTTTGATGAGGCATATCAGTATATATGTGAATCTCGCATTGTCATCTGAAATTAAATTTAACAAATATTCATAAAGGATTATCCTTTTTTTTCATATAATATACTAATTAAGTGTATCTCCATTGTTTAGGAGTAAATTCTAATTTAAAAAATTTTGTATTTACCCGTGGCAATTTGAATATGGGATATAAATTTGTTATTATTTGTTTTTCACACTAAAAGTCCCCAAAGAATTACTAGTATTTTCTGTTAGCTACATCAAATTTCGCTTCAATATAAACAGATTGTGATTTAGCATGTTACTCAGTTTACCCCACTATGAATAATACATGTTAAAAAAAGCTCAAATAATATAAAATCCCCCTCTTTATGTTTTCTGTTTCTTTCATCCTCACTTTAATTTTAATCTTATTCAATTTTTTATCCTATTAAAATATCAACTTCAATTTTCTAGAATAGAGTTTCTTATAATTATTCATCATATTACATCATAATTTTTTGATATCGAATACTTTTTTTTAATATTCATTAATCAATATGTCTAGTATACAAAATCCTACACCTCCACTTTGTATGTATATCATGTTCCTCTCTCTTAATTTATATATTTCACTTATGTTCTATATCTTTTTTTTTCAAAAATTTGATTTTCCAGCACCCAAATGTGTTTCATCCCACTCTCTGATTGATACTTGCTTTGAAGCTTTTGAGCTTGCACCATGTCTGCCACATGGCATGGCACCTAACCCTCCTGTACTTAGCAATGAGAGGCAGGAAATAACAAGAGTTCAGTATCGCAATTTACTTGAATTGGCTAGAGATAAAACAGAAGAGCTTTTCAAGATCCTTAACAATAATCCTTCTCCTTCATATTTATCTAACCCTTGTAATGAATTACTCCAATATGTGAAAAGCCTTGAAAAATGTATGTTCATCACCTTTTTTGTCTCCTTTTAAATTAGTAGATAAGATTATTAATATTTTTTTTTCTTCATATATATTTGTAGCTTATGAGGAGGGTATGATTCCTCCTGATGAAGTCATTGTCATTAGGGATGATGATGAGACAGATGAACCATCAGCTTCAACTCATGCTTCAACTTCTAAGGAAAATCTTGAAACACCTGTTATCCGCTCCAAGAAAAAGAGATTATCCCAAGGCTCCTCTTTTGTTCGACGTATTAAACCGGCTTCTGCTAATGAATTTTCTGATGTATCAAATAATAAATCTCAAAAAAAAAGCAAAGGTTTTGATAATGAGTATATTCTTGTTTCCTTTTTTTTTTATTGTTATTCTTTTATCTTTAAAATTCAATCATATATCTCTTTTATTGCTTACATATTGTACTTTTTATCTTTCTTTTAATATTTTGTACCAGAAACTCACCTGCTGTAGATTGTTCCATCCATAAACGCCCTCTCCCTGATGAAGATGATGAAAAGAGCAATGAAAATAGCGATGATCAACTATCAGAATATGAAGCTATGCTTGTTCATCAAAAAAAGCAAAGTTTAAAATCTTCTTCAAGACATGTTGATATGTTTGATAAAGATGATGATTCAAACAGCTCATCACCAAATTCCTTCATTTCTAAGAAGCAATACCCATCACCTCCTAAATTACCTACTTTGACCATTCTGAAAGCTTCTCTACCAATGAAATCAACTCCAATCAAGATATCGAAAAAACCTCTAACTTATTCACCCTCAGTTCTAAAAGAATCTGATTTGCAGGAGGAATTCTGTAAAATTCATAATTTTTATAAAGGTAGAATCAGCACGGCAAAGGTCCTCAGGTCGTGGTTGGAAATTGTTACTCTCCTCGAATTACGCTCTTCTACTTATTCCCAAGAACCCATGTCAAATATTCCAATGTTTACTTTTCATTGGGAAAAATCTTGTGGAGAAGATTGGCTTTCAAAACTTACTGAGTTATGTAAGTTACCATAATTTTTAGTCTTGACTTTTGTTCTTTTACTTATTTTTTTTTTCCTTTTGTAGCAAATATTTTTTTAGAGATTGATAGCTCACAGCTATGGGTACTCGATAATATTGATTTCAAAAAAATGGAAGATTTATGTGATCCTGATGGTTTAAATACTGAAATTCTTTCCTCAACAAAGAAAACGGATCACCCTGAATCCAATCTTATCCGAATGCTCATGAGATTAATGATCCCAAGTGACCACTGCCGTTCTTCATGGGTATCTCTTATATCATCTTCACTTTATCTGACCGCACATGAATTCAGCCAGCTTCCATCACATCAAAACATTAACTCACATTGTCCAATTGAACGTGGTCTTCAGCTTCTAGCTCACCTTTCAAATCTGAAGAGTCTGATTTCTGATGGCTTAGAAGTTGGTCCCACTGCACTTCAAACCCGTGATATATCAATGTCAACTCTTCTTCAAATCAGCAATATTATCATTGATATAATTATGTCAATTATCATTCTTAAATCAAAATATTGTGCTGCAACAATATCAAGTGGCAAGACTAGTGAAGCTCAACAATCAAGTGAGAAAAACAAAAATACTGAACTGACTATAATGAGAGAGAAACAAAAGGCTGCACTAAACAAAATAAATTCTGAATACTCCCACCACCGATATCAATCTTTCACATTCTATATAATTGATGGTGTCCGTGGTTTATTTCTGAGCTCTCAAGATCATAGATTGGCTTCAGCAGCTGATTGCTTGGAGGTAATATCAGAAGTTAAGTTTCTTAATTTACATGAAAAAAAAAAATCATTTGATGGAAGAAATAATTTGGAAAAATTTAAATAACTATATTTTAACATTAATAAAACCTTTTATAGGCAAGTGTGATCCATTTCCTTTAAAATTTGATACCCCAAGTCCTCCGGGAATTGCTAGGGATATTTCTGCAGATTTTCTTAATCACTGGAGCTCCATTCAGCCAGTATCACCTTTTTTTGCTAAACATAGCCTTTCAATAAATTAATATTCCAACATGTAAATAGATAAAGTTCTGTCTATATGATATATCTTGTATAATTCAAGTTATTTTCCTTCAAATACGTCAAAAATGTGACCATCTTTGAAATTTATTAAGTAACCTTTGACATGATTTTCTAAATTAATTATTAAAAAAAATTATTGTAAGTCCAGCAATAACAAAGATTTTAAAATCTACTTATATGATTTCAAATACTTGTATTAAATTCTTAAATATTTTATTGTTTATATAAAAATATGATAACTGCTCTAGTTTTGTTACTTTACCTTTAATATTATATAATCTATTATTTATTACAAATATTTTCGTTGATTGTAACATTTTTAATCAGAAGTAGAACAATTTAAATAATTAAATGAGTACATTCTTAAAAAAATACAATTTAATCTATTATTGATTCAAAATTCTTTCTTCAACTCTTTATTATTACCTTTTTTATTAATAAGCCTGTTTGACCTAAAATACTATACAGTTAATTTGGTAGCATTAAAAGCACATTTTTATGGCTAATATATTTCAAATTCTTTATTATAGTTTTTTTTATTTTAGAACCTTTGCTACCAATTTAATAAAAATGACATTTAAAGATTTCACAACTTATATATTTCCTCAAAAGTAAATCAAATTTTCTTATAATATTATGAAAAAAAATTATTTTATTTCACAAATAAAAAAAATAGATAATACTATAATTATCAAAACTGAAAATGTTACAGCTACTCCCAGTATTTATCATGTTTAAATTTGCATTAAGTTGTGTATATATAATATAAATTTTTAATATTTATATATCTAGATTTTTTAGATTTGTCTTAACATTAGATAAATAATACTTTGCTGATTCTATTTCTTCCTCTATTAAGTCATCTCTTTTCAAAAAAACTCTCAAAGCACTAATCAAATATTCTAACCTAAATTTTTCTTTTTTAATTTCTAAGTATTCTGAAATATCAATATCAAAAACATTAAGCTTTTCTATAGCATGAAAAAGTCTAGTGCTGATTTGAATAGAAGAACCTATCCTAGTGAAGCCAGGAATTTCATGACATCTTGAGGTAAAATGCCTTAGTTGATTGGCAGGCCATAATGTCACTGTTATTCCATTAGTTGCTTCAAAGTTGATTTTACTTCGAATTTCGGGAAACATAAGTTCTCCACCTATTTGTCGTGGTTGGGTCTTATCATACTTCATATGAATGGTGTTTTTTTCTGTATCTTTAGGAAAAAATATTCCTAAAGTATACTCACTTGCATCCTTATCGAGATGAACCTCATTAGAGAACCCATTACCATTCCCTCCAGATGTCCAAGTTAAATTACTAGCAAACGGTACACCCTCTTCTTCACTAGAAACTTTTGAAAATCCAGGAATACCAAGTTTTGCGCAAAGATTAGTTGCCTCATTGTACTTTACATATGATATTTTTTTAAAAAAATATTCAAAGTACATTGCAATCCTCTTCATTTGTTTTTTATATTCATCCGTTTTTACAATATCATCAGTGTATTCATCTGCAAGGAAAAGCATTCAAAAATTCAGTATTTAAATTAAAAAAAGTGATACTTACGAATATGTAAAGATTTCTTTCTATCTAAAATAAAGCCACCACCAAACATTTTTCCAAAACCACCAGCTCTTTGATGATAACCATTATTTTTCATTTCATGTTCGCAGTAAGAAAGATCCTTAATGCATCGCACCGTAGCTTCTAACATATCTAGTTCTTTGAGCTCATGAATTTCAAAAGTCTGCACAAGAACATTAGGTATTAAGACACCTTTTGGTTTATAAATACTACATCCAGGAAAAAAATTGTAATAATTATTGCAATCTGTCATATTATTTGCATAAGATCGTGCATAGAAATGTGGCTTCTTCCCGTTTGTATCCATTCCAAGAGCGTTTACAAGTTTCATTCCAGTAGCAATGTCTTTCGCCCACCTATTGTTAGAGTTCTTCCCTGGCCGTTTTTTTTTTTCAAATTGTTACTCATTGATGGTTCAATCCTAAGAGAATTCAATTTTGATTTAAAATAGAAAAAAATCAAAAATTAGAAAATAGTAACATAATTTCAATTATCAGTCAATGATACCTTTAACTTTATCATATCTTCAATATTAGAAATACAAAAGTTAGCATATCTACATATTAGTAAATTTATATACTTTTTCTTTATTTCAAATATTAAGAAAGCGTTTCAAAGGTATACTTTATTAAATTATACATATAAAGAGTATAGCTTTATCCTGTATGCATTCAGCAAGTACGAGATTTGGCTCTACACTTAATATTAATAATATAATGAAAGTATAACTCCAATACACTAGTAATATTAAAAAATTTACGGAATTATGATATCCACATATATAAAATGAAAAATCTTGCTCTGATCAATATATTGACTTAGAAAGTTATACTTCAATAAATTATTAATTTTTAAATTGTAGCATTGTCCTGTATGCTTTCAGCAAGTACGAGACTTTGAAACAACTTAAAAATCAATAAATTAAAGGTAAAGTACAAACAATCTAATTATTATTATGAAAAGCAAAACATTATCCTGTATGCTTTCAGCAAGTACGAGATGATGTTTTACTTTTCATATTAATAATATAATGGTTGAGAAAGTATTAAAGAAATATAGAAAAATGATAAGCAAAACATGAACTTACATGTCTATAAAATCTTCTTCCATTTGTAGCTGATTGATCAAAATTAATTATAAAGTTTATTTTATAATCACTGTTTTAAAAAATAAATGGTTAGATAAATAAATTGAACATTTTTGATAAGGAATAAAGAAAAGTAAATTGACAAACAAATAAAAAAACTTTAAGTTAACTG
Source organism: Hemileia vastatrix (assembly GCA_030280995.1). NCBI lineage: Eukaryota > Fungi > Basidiomycota > Pucciniomycetes > Pucciniales > Zaghouaniaceae > Hemileia > Hemileia vastatrix. The sequence goes on along the minus strand of JASXTE010000017.1, from coordinate 1,544,953 downwards.
AAAAAGAATTATTTTATAATGAATCGAAAGGGTACAGTAAAAGATACCATAAAAATAAATTCAGAATTAGAATCATTAGATTAACTTGTCAAAAGTGTAAAAAAGTGTAACAAACCAAAATGATATGAAATGCAATAGCAAGAAAAATTTGCTTACCGGTAATCAGATAAGGTCAAGAAAATAGTACCAATAATTCAAAATGATAAAGCAAAAATATGATTGATAATTTTTGAAAAAGGTAAGTGAGAAAGAGAAAGGAAAAATAAATTGGGTGGCAAACAGATGTATATATCATGAATTTTCACTGATCACATTTTCAAAAAAATGCAGCTCACCAAGTCATATGATAAACTTCATCTAAATTCCAAGAATGATGTTGCCAAGGCACTGTACACAGCATGATCATTTTTTCCCATGCATATACTAATTCCAGCTAGAATTTACTTGGCTGCATGTTGTACAGATGCACATTTGTGGAACACTGAATTTCACATCTAAAAAAAATTGACGCCACATAATTCTAGCTACCATGTTTCACGTAGCTAAAAAACATACACTCATCACATTTAAATTTACATTGCGCCAAAATTAATTCATTTTTGAATTTTTTTAAAGGAAACTATAATGTGCACCACCTATTTCTAAAATATGAACCTCCGCACCATATTAAATTGGGAGACTTTTAATTATGCAATTTTTTTGCCGTGACCTTTTTCCTGATCTTACTTGGTTCAAAATATTGAAACATGGCCAATGTTGATGAAAGAAACATTTGATTTTGTTTCTATGTGTAACAATGGAAGGCTGTTTCTTACTGGCGAAAGAGTGTTGTATATTTTATTTGAACAAATTTTTATTTTTTTATGTATTTTATTTAAAAAATTTACTTTTTATTGCAGCCAGATTTATACTGGCTGCTTTTTAGAAACCTTAATTTATGACCCAAGCCTTTGAAATTGGCTTGGGTCCCTTACATTGCAATTTAGTACTTCCAGCCAGGTTTCCCCTGGCTGGAAGTGTCTCTTTCAAGCAATCGAAGTCGCTAAAAGCGACTTCGATTGCTTGCTGTAATGTTTGCCACCCTCCCAGCTAATTTACTAGGCTGGGAGGTGGCCAAAGCAGTGTGCAACGCGCGTTGCTGGTGCAAGTAACGCGCGTTGCACAATCGCTACCATATTTCATGCAGCTGATATCAAGTCAGCTGCATGAGATATGCGCAGCATGTGCAATGCGCGCTGCATGCAGCAGAAACGCGCGTTGCATGCAGCAGCAATGCAGGCTGCATGTGCTGCATGCAGTGCATTGCACAGCCAGTTTTTTTCTGGCTGTGCAATGCACACAGAGAAACCAAAGTCCCTGCAAGGGACTTTGGTCTCTAAAATGGAAGCGACTTTCACTACCAGGTGCAATCTGGTGGGAAAGTGAGAGAAACGTTAGACCGAAGTTGTTTGAAAGCAACTTCGGTCTTAAAAACATTAAAAATCATTAAAAAAAAATGAGAAATGTAGAAAAAAAAAAAATTAAAAATTAAAATGTGAGTATAAGAAAAAAAATAAGTTCTAGTGATACCAAAAATCCAAGCCAATTTCATTTGGCTTGGTTATTTAATAATTAATTTTTAATACATTAAATTTAAAATTCAAACACCATAAAATATATGAATTTTTTTTATATGAATATTATAAATTTAATCTACCTCTTTCTCATAATTATATTTATAATTTTGTTTTTTTAATTTTTGACATTTAAGTTTATTTTTTGGAAATACAAAATTAAATTTTCAACTAAATTTTTTAGTAAGGTAAAATAAATTATAAATTTGACATTTTGTAATTGAATAATGAAAAAAAATTTAAATTTATTTAAAAAATATTTTTGTTAGAAGAATACAAATATTTTAAGGGTAGAAATATGGTGCAAATTGTAAGTAAAAAAAATTATATTTTTTTTGTGAGGGGTTATTTCTATTTTTAAAAATATTTTTCAAAAACATTCATTAAATACTGAATTAAATTACTTTGAAACTCAAATTTTTTGTAAAATAATTAAAAATGAAATAATAATATTGTTGTATTTGATATAAAATTTGAATTGGTAATATTAATGTCTCTTTAAGTAAATTTGAAAATCATTTAAAAAGACCATGTTGATAAGTACTTCATTTTTGATATACAATGGTTATATATATATCTTATATATATTTCTTGAGTGTTATTTTTATATACATTCAATAAAATTTGTAATATAAAATGCCATTTAATAATTAATTAATGTTCAACTTAGTTATAACAACTTCATATTTAATACCAGCCACTAGTATTTACTTTTTAATTTAAAACTCCAATATAATATGAGAGTATCCTTATTTTGTCTGTATGTAATGAACAACAATAACAGACCATAAATGAGTCGGTAGTTAATTACAATAAATAGTTGAAGAATAACCTATAAGAAATGATAAGTTTATCAAAAAGAGTACATTAAAAAAGTATACTTTTGAATTTTTTTTGATATAATTTGGGTAGTTAAATGAAAATTTAAATTATCAGACATCAAAATGGATAAAATCTAAAAGTAGTGTTTATATAATAAGCCTCATAAAAAAAAGGATAAAAAATCTACTATGTAACTAAATTATTAAATATTAAGGTATTATTAAAATTATTGAAAAACTTATTTTACAGTTATAATGAAATCTAAATGTGAAAATAATGGTGGGATAATAGTAAGACTATGTGGAAACACTTTAATTTATACATACTTTCAACTATGTTCAGATAAAAAAATTGTTAAAATTGTATAATAACATCTAGTTAATAGTGATGCAATTTTATTTAGATCAAGAATAAATTTTTCTGAGGAAAAACTAATTAAATTGAGATATGGCCATCTCCTTTCAAGAGATAGAATAATAATAAAAATTTAAAAAATTATAATAAGTATTCTTAATCACCATTTTTGAAAAGTCTCTAGTAAAATTCATTATAATATATCATTCATTGATTACATTATATGGAGTTTCATCTTGAAGTAGTGATGTGCAGCTTTGAACTTACACCACGCAATATAGGGGGAGGACTTGCTAGCAAGTCCGCAACTTGAAGTCAGATGGAAATCAGATGGAACTCAGACTGAAGTAATACTGAACTTTCACTTGAAGTATCACACAAATAACAATGGATCTATATTGAAAACATAGTGAAAGTGTGAGGATAACTGAATGGAAGCCAGAAAAAATCATTCCATGAGTCTACTCAATGCAAAGTATTTTTTGAAGATCAGTGACTTTTTCTATTACCTACAACTGTTTTTACAGAATTGAAAACTATGTTTCAGCTAATATTTTATGGAAGTGAACTCTGTTCTTCGCCCGAAGAACAGAGTTCATCCTCCTATTTTCACACTCTGTTTGCACCAATCTCCATCCCTTTCAATTCTATCAACACATGCTTGTCTTCCCTTCCCATGCCTTTCGCTATCCTCCCAGCCCCATTGTATGCCATCCTCTTTTGATCCCCATTTCACCCCTCTCAACCTCTCCCAGACCCTTTTCTTCATTTAAAATGCCTCGGAACCCTTAATCTTCCCTTCCAACTCTTTCCCAACCTTTTCGCTACCCCATACACCCTTCCTCACCCCTCTCTCCAGCCTTTCCAGCCCTTGTAGCCCCATTTGTGTTCAAAGTAAATTCAATACTTCTTCATGATGGTTTCATCACTTCCTCAATGTGTGCTCAAAAAGATATGAATTAGGGTTCAAGGTTGCGGACTTGCTAGCAAGTCCGCCCCCCTTATTGCGTGGTGTTATGTTATGAAAAACAAAAAAGTTAAAAAATATATAGTTATACTAATGAAAAAGCCAAAAATAAAAATACTATTATAAATTAAAAAAATAAAACTACATAAATTTTATTCTGCTCTAATGATGGAAGGGTACTATGTATGAATTTCCACATGTTAAATCCAAACCTGCTTTAAGGCTAGTTTACAGGTAGAGCTATTAAGTTTCCTTAAATTCCAAAAATAACTTATGCATTTTACTAATTATTTTTTTCTTGTTTCTTTCCAAAGTTGTTAGAGTTGCTTAATTAATACTGTTATCTTGATTGTAAGATATATAATTTTTTTTGAATACATGATTTATTGTTTCAAAAATTATATTATAAATTTAAATCATTTATTTCATTTTCTAAAGCTTCATTGTCAAAGACACAACTCCATTTTCTATTACTTAACAAATATATAAAATGTGATAGTAAAATTTGAGGAATTTTCTTTTTGAGAGGGTCAAACTATATTGTGAAGATTTTTATCTAGAAATTCTTGTACTCTAAAACCAAATAATTTTCTCCCTTAAGTAAGCCATTTCAAAAATATGAGAATATAAACAAGAATATTAACTTATCTTATTTTTATTTTCGTTACTGAAAGTTTTAGTTCAATCCCTTTTTTTATATGACATTAGTATAAAAACATGGTTAAATGCTACTATATAATTAATTTTTATTATATATATATATATATATATATATATATATATATGAAATATTTAGAACGTCATCCTTTTTTATTTACTTGAATAAATGGCTCAATTATAATACCCAACACTTATTAATGTTTCCCAAACTCAATAACAAATTTCTCATATGAGATATTAGCTTCTAATATAAGAAGTTTATCTATAGATGATATTCAACATGTGATTTTACTTTTTAGATTCAGCTAAAATTAAACAAAAGGAGAAATCATGCATATGTGTATAAATGGTAACCATATGTTACTTAGAGGATTGTGAAATTCACTCATCAGAATGGTTTAAGTATTAAAATAAATTGAGGTCATTATTTTCTAGTATTTGAAACTAATTAGGAAATTATTCTAAAAATATATTTTAATGTGTATCATGTTTAAAAAGTTGGAAATATGATTTTTGAAAATTGTGAGTTTCTTATGAGATACCAAGCTTTAGTTTACAATGTTTCAAGTAGAATAGAATTTTAGTATTAGAAATTGAAAGCAATGTACCATTATCAGATTTTAACTGTGTTCTACTTATAGAATGATTACATAACATTAAACATTATTTAAATCAAAAAGGTTTAAAAGATATTTAGAATTTTACCAAATTTCACCATTTATTAATCTTTGATTTGAAAACAAACTATGATGTACACTCACTAGAAATAAGCAATCCCAATTTTAACATAATTTATCAATCCAAAAATAATGAGTCAATTAACATGAAAATATATATTATTTCAAAACCAATTCTCTAGATTTAAAATATGATGCTTTAATGAAAAATTATTACAAAACTTTAATGCAATGAAGTCTCTTAAAAAATTCAAAAATAGAATATCAAAACAAGTAATTTCTGCAAAAAAAACTACTAACTATTGTAGATAAAGCATAAAAATAAGTCATATTTTTTAAAAAAATGATCTAACAATATTTATTTTTGTTAAAAAAATCAAAACATTGTTAAGTTTGCTTGTTATAATAATGTTAAAATCCACTAAACATTATCTAAAGGTGGTAAAATATGTTAAAAATAAGTTGAATTTTATGAGATAAAAATCAACAATTTTGTATCATTTCCTGTTGTGCTATGACTTTATTCCACCCTTTTTATCTGATTCTTCCAGTATTACTTTGCTATGATCACTAGTTTTCAAGTTAAAATTTACAAATGTTCATTATACTTGATAATATGAAAAATAACTCAAACTTTTATAACTACAAAATAAGATTTTGTAACTCCTTCTTTCAATCAATATTTGAAGAAATTTTAGTTTATTTGAGTAATGATTTTAAGAATAACAAAAAATTTGAAATTCACAAGGAATTATTTCCAGAGACTATAATTATTTACTTGTGTAATGCATGAGCTACTTATCAATGATGTAAAACATCAGAAAAGTAAGTTATAGTTATAAATCTACAGATTATACTGTTTCTGGTATATATATCTTCAATAAATCTTTTAAACTTATCTTAGCCTACATACCACACAATAGAAAATCATTATATTAAAAAAGGAAAAAATTCTATGATAATATCATAAAGAATGATAACCATGGATTAATATTCCATAAAAATGGTTAATAATATTTTAAGAGAACCTAAATCAGTATTCTTTCATCAAAATATATCCTTTTTGTCTTTGTAATTTATTCCAAACAAATTTTTTGAAAGTTGAATCTATATATCTAATGCCAAAACCACTATTAAGTTCCCTCTTAGACTTTTTAAGAAATTATATATATATATATATGTATATATATATATTATTTATCAAAAATTAAAATAAAGAATAAAAACATAATTTTATTTACCTTTAATTATTTAAATATAGAGTATTTTCAGAATGCATTGTGGTTACTTGTGAAGGTTAGAAGATTTGAAGTTGGATTTATGAGTTTTTAGAAGGGCAAATATTGTAAAATTCTTTCATAAATATTTATTTCATAGTTTCAAATGTTGAAATCTACAAACTAATGGGATTTAAAATTATATTGAGATTTAAAATCTGTTTTCTACTCAAGTAAAATAAAATAAAATGATGATATCAAAATTGAAATTAAGTTTAAACTTTTGATATGCTCTATCTTCAATTTTATTGATAGTGCATCAAAAATTTAATAATATTTTTTTCCTTCATCACTTTTTACATAAAAGATAGTTTTATCATTTTATGAATTAAAGATTGCTTATATAAATTTAACATCTATGTCAACTGTTTATGACTATTAATCTATATAATAAATTTTTTAGAAGAAAAAATAACATCAGTATATACTGACTTTGAAATTATTCAATTTAAAATAGTTTACAGGTAGATAATGAAGGGTGATTTCATTTTTGAATATGAACTATAGAAGTCTTATTTTATCAATTTTAATTCTTTTTGAGCTCAAATGTATCCACCGCAACTTAAGTAAGAATAAAAATTATTTTTATTGAAATTTACATGAGAAAGTATGCCTATTATTCAAAATCAAACTTGCTCTAATGGTGTTTTTCAATCATTATTTCCATTCATAACAATAAAAAACATTTCAATTTGCTGATGTTTTAGTTTTTGATATCCCCAAGTTTATATCTCAGGTGTACTATTCACAAAATTATTAAAAATATAATTTTCGAAATACATGATAAACTTGAAAGTGAGGGGGCATTAAATTTTTAAAAATGAATTCTAAATTCAGGATGGATAGTATTTTTTCTATTTTCACAAATGAACAATTTTTTGTTTCAATTAATCCAGAAAGAAAATTTTGTTGTAAGCATATTATATTATATTTATTATGATTTTAAATACTATATTTTCAAGATTTGTGTTTAATATTTCCTGTGAAAGTTAATGTTAATGTGAATTTAAAGTAAGCTTGAAGAAATTTAATCAATAGGCATATTGGATATTTAAAATAATATTTTGCTCCAATCTTGAATCATCCTGGGCTAAAAAATATCCCAAATAAGGTTTTTGTGGGTCAATTTGGATTTAAGTAGGATTAAGTGAGGTTTAATAAAGGACAGATAAAAGGCTAAATTCATTACTAGTGACTTTTTTCTCAAAATAGTTATAAAATATTTATCATTCTGGACTCAAGCTTCAATAAAGTTGAATTGAAACAGAGATAATTTCTAGCAGCACAACACCATATTTACAAAGGTGTAAAATACCTCAAATATTACTCATAATATAGGAAGGCAAGGAATCTACAAAATTCACATTTCAAACGAGGATTTATATTTTGAATTTGAAATTGAGAAATGGAATATTATTTTCCAATTTAAATATCTATTAGTCATTTTAACAAAAGTTTTCAGTAATCAGATTGAATTTTGATGGTATTTTGTTGTAGATTAATCATTTTGATGAGACATTTACTCAAAATTACTGGTTTCGTTTCTAATATTCCATGTGAAATTCATTATGAATCTTTTTGAAAGTGAATAGTTGACATATTGGATATGCAAAAGCTTATGTTAGATCAAAGTGAGATCAAAGGGAGCTTAACTGATGATCAAATTAGGATTTTACAAGATCAAACGGTGATCAATGTAGGTTCATCTTGAGCTCAATCTGTGACAAATCTCTGACTAAATGTAAGGCCAAACAATTTCCTACATGGTGATGATGTGTGCATAATTCAAGCATAGATTTGTGGCTCAACGGAGCTCAAGCAAGGGGTATTGCTAGCAATACCCCCCCATTTTTTCTGTGGTGATGCCTGGTCAAAATATTGAAAATGTCAGGAAGGGGTGTGTGCCGAGGATTGATGGGTAGGTAGCGAGGAAGGTCAGTGTGTCACATGTGACAGGGATGGGGTAAGAAAGGAAGGGATGTTTTGTGGCCAAAATGTGGTTGTGAAAAAAAACGGGAAAAAAGTGCTGATTTGAGGTCATAACTGACACCCTTTTTTGAAATAAGTGACTTTTTTGAAAAATTTAAGTGCTGATTTGTAAGTGCTGATTTTGTTTGAAATCCGCACTTAATTTAAGTGCGGATTTGCCAGAACTGACACCCCCTAATATCACTTTTTATATCACTTTTTATATCACTTTTTATATCACTTTTTATACCACTTATTATACCACTTTTTATATCACTTTTTATACCACTTTTTATATCACTTTTTATATCACTTTTTTTATCACTTTTTCTATCACTTTTTTTATCACTTTTTATATCACTTTTTATATCACTTTTTATATTTCTTTTTATATCACTTTTTATATCACTTTTTTTAGATCACTTTTTATATCACTTTTTATATCACTTTTTATACCACTTTTTTATCCCTTTTTATATCACTTTTTATATCACTTTTTTTATCATTTTTTATATCACTTTTCTATCACTGTTTATATCACCTTTTATACCAGTTTTTATATCACTTTTTATATCACTTTTTATACCACTTTTTATATCACTTTTTATATCACATATCACTTTTTCTATCATTTTAATATCACTTTTTATATCACTTTTATATCTCTTTTTATATCACTTTTCATATCACTTTTTATACCACTTTTTTTATTTTATCACTTTTTATATCACTTTTTTTATCACTTTTTATATCACTTTTTATATTACTTTTTATATTACTTTTTATATCTCTTTTTATATTACTTTTTATATCACTTTTTATATCACTTTTAATATCTTTTTTTATATCACTTTTTATATCACTTTTTATATCACTTTTTATACCACTTATTATACCACTTTTTATATTACTTATTATACCACTTTTTATATCACTTTTTATATCATATTTTATACCACTTTTTCTATCACTTTTTCTATCACTTTTTTTATCACTTTTTATATCACTTTTTATATCACTTTTTTATCACTTTTGATATCACTTTTTATATCACTTTTTTTATCACTTTTAATATCACTTTTATAATCACTCTTTATATCACTTTTTATATCACTTTTTATATCACTTTTTATATTACTTTTTATATCACCTTTTATACCAGTTTTTATATCACTTTTTATATCACTTTTTATACCACTTTTTATATCACTTTTTATATCACATATCACTTTTTCTATCAATTTTATATCACTTTTTATATCACTTTTATATCTCTTTTTATATCACTTTTCATATCACTTTTTTATCACTTTTTATATCACTTTTATATCACTTTTTTTATCACTTTTAATATCACTTTTAATATCACTCTTTATATCACTTTTTATATCACTTTTTATATCACTTTTATATCACTTTTTATATTTCTTTTTATATCCCTTTTTATATCACTTTTTTTATATCACTTTTTATATCACTTTTTTATATCACTTTTTATATCAATTTTTTTATCACTTTTTATATCACTTTTTATATCACTTTTTATATTATTTTTTAAATCTCTTTTTATATCACTTTTATACCACTTTTTATATCACTTTTAATATCACTTTTTATATCACTTTTTATATCACTTTTTTATCACTTTTTTTATCACTTTTTATATCACTTTTATATCACTTTTTATATCACTTTTTATATCACTTTTTATATCACTTTTTATATCACTTTTTTCATCACTTTTTCTATCACTTTTTTATCCCTTTTTATATTACTTTTTATATCTCTTTTTATATCACTTTTTATATCACTTTTTATATCACTTTTAATATCACTTTTTATATCACTTTTAATATCACTTTTTTTATCACTTTTTTTATCACTTTTTATATCACTTTTTATATCACTTTTTATACCAATTTTTCTATCACTTTTTCTATCACTTTTTTTATCACTTTTTATATCACTTTTTATATCATATTTTTATCACTCTTATATCACTTTTTATATCACTTTTTATATCTCTTTTTATATCACTTTTTATATCACTTTTTATATCACTTTTAATATCACTTTTTATATCACTTTTTTATATCACTTTTTATATCACTTTTTTTATCACTTTTTATATCACTTTTTATATCACTTTTTATATCACTTTTTATATTACTTTTTATATCTCTTTTTATATTATTTTTTATATCACTTTTTATATCACTTTTAATATCACTTTTTATATCACTTTTTATATCACTTTTTATATCACTTTTTATACCACTTATTATACCACTTTTTATATCACTTTTTATACCACTTTTTATATCACTTTTTATATCACTTTTTTTATCACTTTTTATATCACTATTTATATCACTTTTTATATCACTTTTTATATCACTTTTTATACCACTTATTATACCACTTTTTATATCACTTTTTATACCCCTTTTTATATCACTTTTTATATCACTTTTTATACCACTTTTTCTATCACTTTTTTCTATCACTTTTTTTATCACTTTTTATATCACTTTTTATATCACTTTTTTATCACTTTTTATATCACTTTTTATATCACTTTTTTTATCACTTTTAATATCACTTTTAATATCACTTTTTATATCACTTTTTATCACTTTTTATGTCACTTTTATATCTCTTTTTATATTTCTTTTTATATCACTTTTTATATCACTTTTTTAGATCACTTTTTATATCACTTTTTATATCACTTTTTATACCACTTTTTTATCCCTTTTTATATCACTTTTTATATCACTTTTTTTATCATTTTTTATATCACTTTTATATCACTGTTTATATCACCTTTTATACCAGTTTTTATATCACTTTTTATATCACTTTTTATACCACTTTTTATATCACTTTTTATATCACATATCACTTTTTCTATCATTTTTATATCACTTTTTATATCACTTTTATATCTCTTTTTATATCACTTTTCATATCACTTTTTATACCACTTTTTTTATCACTTTTTATATCACTTATTATACCACTTTTTATATCACTTTTTATACCACTTTTTCATAACTTTTTATATCACTTTTTATATCTCTTTTTATATCTCTTTTTATATCACTTTTCATACCACTTTTTATATCACTTTTTATACCACTTTCTATATCACTTTTTATACCACTTTTTATATCACTTTTTATATCACTTTTTATATCACTTTTTATATCACTTTTTTTATCACTTTTTTTATCAATTTTTTATATCACTTTTTTATATCACTTTTTCTATCACTTTTTTCATCACTTTTTTTATCACTTTTTATATCACTTTTTTTATCACTTTTTTATATCACTTTTTCTATCACTTTTTTTATCACTTTTTTTATCACTTTTTATATCACTTTTTTATATCACTTTTTATATCACTTTTTATACCAATTTTCTATCCACTTTTTTTATCACTTTTTTTATTACTTTTTTTATCACTTTTTATACCACTTTTTATATCACTTTTTATATCACATATCACTTTTTATATCACTTATTATACCACTTTTTTTATCACTTTTTGTATCACTTTTTTTATCACTTTTTTTATCACTTTTTATATCACTTTTTATATCAAGTTTTATATCACTTTTTATATCACTTTTTTTATCACTTTTTAAATCACTTTTTTTGTCACTTTTTATTTCCACTTTTCTATCACTTTTTCTATCACTTTTTATATCACTTTTTATATCTCTTTTTATATCACTTTTATATCACTCTTTATATCACTTTTTATATCACTTTTTATATCACTTTTTATATCACTTTTTTATCACTTTTTAAATCACTTTTTTTGTCACTTTTTATATCCACTTTTTCTATCACTTTTTCTATCACTTTTTATATCTCTTTTTATATCACTTTCTATATCACTTTTTCTATCCACTTTTTATACCACTTTTTATACCACTTTTTATATCACTTTTTATATCACTTTTTATATCACTTTTTATTTTACTTTTTATATCACTTTTTATATCACTTTTTATATCACTTTTTTTATGACTTTTTTTATCACTTTTTTATATCACTTTTTTATATCACTTTTTCTATCACTTTTTTTATCACTTTTTTTGTCACTTTTTATATCACTTTTTTTATCACTTTTTTTATATCACTTTTTATATCACTTTTTATATCACTTTTTATATCACTTTTTATACCACTTTTTAAATCACTTTTTATATCACTTTATATATCACTTTTTATATCACTTATTACCAATATTTATGTCGGTCAGTTGTCTAGAACAAGGTAGGGAAAAGAGTAGAAAAGAAGGAGGACAAGGAAAAAAATAAAAGAAATAAACTGTAATAGAGTATTTAATTTATTTAAAAGAAAAACAACGGCAAGTAACTTGAGAGATGACAAAAATTTAGGCTTTATTAATAATAATATTATTTAAGGTAAGGGTTCTGCGCGGCAAACACTTTTAATTACTATCAGACTTAAAGCAACCTTTAAATTGTTATATAGAATTTTAATTAGAATTGTATTACTAATAAAAAGAATATAAACGTTTTAAAATTGTATTTAATTTGTTGAGTGTATAATAAGTGATGAGGCTACAGGGGATTATCCAAGGCCCTTTTATAGGCAATGGGTCCTCTGAAGCGCCACTATATTTATAAATACAATAATTAGAATAGAATAAAACAAGTATATCAAAGAGTAAATGAAACATAACAATTTAGAGAAAAATATGAAACAAATAATTAAAACCCCAATTAAGAATCCAATTTTCCCGCCATTAATTCTGTCGGTCAGTCGTCTAGAAGTTATAAGAGAAGAGGGAAGAAAAGAGAGGAGGACAAGAAGGAGATAATAGTTTTAGAAGTAAAAGAAATAAAAACAATTAAAATTATTTAATTTATTTGAGAGAAGGCAACGACGAGTGATCTGAGAGGTGACAACAAATTGGTTTTATTAATATTCTTATTATTTAAGTAAGAGTTCTGCGCGGCAAACAATATAATTACTATCAGACTTAAGGCAACCTTTAAATTGTTAATTAGAATTTTTAATTAGAATTTAATACTAATAAAAATAATAATAAGCGTAATAAATTTATCTTTAAATTGTTGAGTGTGTAATAAGTGATAAGGCTACAGGGGATTATCCAAGGCCCTTTTATAGGCAATGGGTCCTCTGAAGCGCTACTATATTTGTAAATACAATGATTAGAATGGAATAAAACAAACATATCAAAAGAGTAAATGAAACATAACAATATAGAGAAAAACATGAAACAAATAATTAAGAGCCCAATTAAGAATCCAATTTCCCCGCCATTAATTCCCAAATCAGTAAGTGACAATAGTGAATAACTAAACAAGATTGGAAACATAGGAACCATGAGAAATATAATTCCCAACAGATGGTACATTCTGATTAAAGGATATTTTAAGTGAAACAAAAAAACAAAAAAAAAATTTGACGCAACAAAACAAGCAATTAATCTCAATTTAGTCCAAATTAATTTATTTGTTTTTTCTAACACAATTAAGGGTCAAAAGAAGCGTCCTTAATTATTGTTTAGTATCATATGAGAGGTATTATTTAATATATAAATTTAAGTAATTAATTTAAATATATTATAAATCAAATTTACACTTGTAATTATAATATATGTTTTTTAATTAATTAAATATAAATTTATAATTATTAAATACATAAAAATGTGCCATTATTTGTAGAATATATTATATTATGCTCAATTTAATTGTATATATAAAAATATATATAACCAATAAATTTAATGTAACACTTGTATATAATAAAATTCTTATATAATTTCATTATGCAATAAAATATTAAGTTATATTCATTAAATACAAGTCTTACCCACTCTTTAAAGTTTTATAATTTATATATCATTTACTGGACTCCTGGAATAGCCTGGCTGACACTCCCTCACTCTAAAAAAACAATAAAAAAAATGCTAAGATTTTTTCTTTTTGTATTTTTTCAACAGAGCAGGCAGATTTGAAATTTCTTTGCCAGGTATCCATGCATCATGTTCAGATGATTTGTTCTTATATCTCAATAAATATTCAGTACCTCTTTCAGAAGTGATAATTCTATCATTGAGAATTTTATCAATTTCTGCTGTTTCTGTGACTTCCAGAGGGTTCTTCTTAGGTCTTCCTCTTCTCTTTGGAAATAAGTCACTGTTGGAAGTATAAGGTTTAAGTAAAGAAATGGGAAAGACAGGATGTTTCCTATCATATGGAGAATACAATACAACTTCTACTGCATTATCACCAACCATTCTTTTAACAACAAATGGTCCTACAAAAGGATCTTTTAATTTGTGGTTACCTTGTAAATTGAAATGGACAGTAGAGATCAACACTTCATCACCCTTGTTAAATGTGTATTCTTTATGGGATTTATCCCATCTTTTCTTTTCATATTCAAATGCTTTATCAATACAACTCTGAGCATGTTTTCTGAAGAGCTGTTGCATTTGCATAAAAGATTTTACACCAGGGTGCAGTTCCAACTTAGGTAATTTATTATTGAGAATTTGAGCAGGAGTGTTTGGGACATAACCTAACCAGAGCTCAAAAGGCTTTTTCTCAGTGACAGAATGAACAGTGCTATTATATGCAAATTCAAGACCAGGCAAAAGAGTGACCCAATCATGAGTAAATCTGTCATTGTCTTTATATTCTAAACCAAAGGCACAATACCTTCTAATCATATCTTCCAGAGTTTGAATCATTCTTTCAGCTAGACCATCAGTCTGAGGATGATGAGCTGTAGACAATTTTAACTCACAGCCACAAATATCCATCAAAGAGGTCCAAAACTCAGAAGTGAATTTTGGATCCCTATCAGAGATAATGGCTTTTGGAAAACCAATAATATTAAACATGTAAGACCACCATAAGAAAGCTAATTCTTTGGTGGATACATCTTTGTGGGTTGGAATAAATTTGCACATTTTTGTGAATCTATCAACTATTACCCAACAAGAGTTAAAGCTGTCTTTACCTGCAACAGGAAGACCAGTGACAAAATCCATATTAATGATTTGCCAGGGAGCACTAGGTGCTTCAATATGTTGTAATAACCCTGCTCTCTTACATGTTAACCTTTTAGATTTTTGGCAGGAATCACAAGATTCAACATATAATTTTGTGTCTTCAGACATATTAGCCCACCATGCAGTGTTTTTGATTCTAATCAATGTTTTTTCAAGATCAAAATGACCAGCTAATATGTCATCATGACAAAGTTTGAGGATAGTTTCTTTCATTGAAGGAGGAATAACAATTTCATTGGTAAGCTTCCTTCTATAATATATATAACCATCTTCAATAGAAAACTTTCCTTTATTTAAAGCATTTTGGTATTTTGCAGGAAGAGTTTTTATTAATGCTTGAATTGAAGCATTCTTAGGATCATTCAAAATAGTAACTAATTTATTTAAGTCAGAATCTTTATCATATGAATCCAGTATTAACTGTTATAACTCTTCTTCCATATCAACTATAAATATACCATGTATATGAACAGTGTCATCCTCAGGTACATAAGCAGGATTGGAGTCATTATTTGGCAGAGGCAATCTGGAGAGCATATCAACATTAGAGTGAACATTTCCAGCTCTGTGGATAATAGTCATCCTTCCTCTGTATTCCTGAACAGCAAGTTGCCACCTGAACATATGTCTGTTAGGTGTTTTGAGGTTTAAGAGAGATTTCACAGCACTACAGTCAGTTACCAACTCAAATTTTTGGTCATCCAAGTAGTAATGAAGTTTCTCAAGAGCCCAAACAACTGCTAAGCACTCCAATTGAGTGGCACCATATTTCAATTCACTATTCCTTAAGGTTCTTGAAATATAACAAATTACAACCTCTGAGGATTTATCATTAATAATTTGCTTTTGGTGAAGGGCAGCACCCAGACCAATAAAGCTAGCATCTGTATAAAGTACAAATGGCTTGTTAAAATCTGGGAGAGCCAATATAGGGGCTGTCATTAAGCAATTTTTCAATGTATTAAAAGCTTTCTGACAGTCATCATTCCAGAGAAAAGCAACATCTTTTCTGGTTAGTTTTGTAAGAGGCAAGGCTATGACCTGATAATTTTTAATATATTGTCTATAATAGCCACACATACCCAAAAAACTTTGGATTTCTCTTACAGAAGTTGGTGCTTTAACATTTTGAATGGCAGCAACTTTATAATGGTCTACACAAATTTGTAAGCCTGACACAACATGGCCAAGGACTTTCAAAGATTGAAAACCAAATTTACACTTTTTTAAAGATAAGGTCATATTGATTTCATCCATTTTTTGGAAAACTCTATTCAAGTGAATCATATGTTCATCAAAATTTTTAGAAAAAACAATAATATCATCAATATAAACCATGAGCCAACCTTCAATAATTTCTTGATGGAAAGTGTTATCCATGACTTTCTGGAAAACTGAAGGAGCATTTTTAGGGCCAAATGGCATCCTAACATACTTATATATTCCCATATGAGTAGCAATAAGCAAAAAATTTTGAGAATTTTTCTCAACTGGAACTTGATGATAACCTTTATTACCATCCAGACAACTAATAAATTTTGCACCTTGCAAGGTAGCATGTATTGAATTAATTCTGGGTAAAGGATAAATATCATCAACAGTAAAAGTATTTAAAGCTCTGTAATCTCCACATAATCTAGCTTTATCTTTTTCATATGAAATCAAGACTGGGGAGATGACACAATATTTGGGGGTGACATTCACTTTCTCAATGATATTCATTTTCAATAATGTTTCAATATTATCTTCAATATCTTTTCTTTTTGATGGAGAAGCAGGATATGGTTTTTTCTTAAGGGAAGGAGGAATATCACTCAAATTACAGGATAAGGTAATTTTCATTTCTTCCTGAAAAATTCCCAAGACATGAGAACCATGAGCAAAAGCCATAGGGAAAGAGGTAACAGAGGCAACAATAGAATCCTTTTGTTCATTAGTCAAATGATCACCAAAAGAAGCGGTATTTATTTCATGTAATAAATCATCCATTTCAGTTGTTGTTCTACCTTTACATTGGGTCAGTGAGTTACAAGATTTCAACAAATGCCCAGAAGGTTTAGGAGAAGAAATTTTGAATTTTCTTTTCCCATTCATTCCTAAGGTAAAGCAATTATTTGCTGGGTCCAGTTTCACACCAAACATGGTTAAAATATCATTTCCCATAATAAACCAATTGCTCAAATTATCATTTTTCATGACAACAAACTCACAAATAGCTCTGACAAAACCACCATTATATTTGAAGAATACAGAGGTTTTGTATTTGCCAATAGGAAATAAAGTAGAACCATACCCTCTCCATTTTTCAGAAGTTATAGGCAATAATTTACTCAAATATTCCTTATCCACTGAAGCCAAAGCTTTTCGCGATACTACACTTCCTCCAGAACCAGAATCAAGAACTACATCAACATTTTTACCATTAATGATAACAGGTGCCTTTAAAGGGGATATAGGAATAGAATTGTTAGTAATATCTTTAATTATCTAAGCATTTTCTACTGAAGATAAATTCAATACACAATCTTCAGATATATTATTTAAATAATGGACATCATGTTCCAACATTAAAACATCTTTAACAGATTCATTGTCATAGGAGATATTACTTTCACAGTCACTGGAAGAATTATTGACATCAGGTTCAATTTCATCAGTGTCTTCATTTTGTTCAACAAGATGAATTTTCTTGTCACAAACATGACCCTTCTGCCACGGTTTGTTACACTTATAACAAGTATTTGTTGCATATTTTTTAGGTGCAACTGTGGCAGAGGGTTTACCAGATTTTTCTGGGAGCTTTATAGAAGGTTTATTCTGATCATTATAAGATTTACTAAGGTAATTCTTTGGTTCATATCTATGGTTGAGTAGTACTTCATTACAGATATTAATGAAAGAAGAATTTTCCCTTACATGCTCAGTTCTAGCAACAATCAAATCCCTAAGAGAATTTGGTAATTTATACAAGATTTTATCTCTCCAAATATCATAATCCATCTTTGGATCAATTGCTCTAAGGATTTTAGTTATTTTCATCAGAAAAACAATGGGCTTTTCAACAGAGGAGGATACATATCTAGTATTCTCATACAGTCTTTGCTGAGCTAACCTGAATTTTGAACCACCAAACTGATTCTCAATCAAGGATTTCCAATCATTCCATGTATAATGATTGTTATCTAAGAGGACAGATTCATACCACATCAAGGCTACATTGGAAAATAAAGAAATTAGCTTAGAAACAATTTCCTCATCAGGTAGTTTATAAGATCTCTTTAAATTATCAATTCTTTGGATAAAGTGTTGCCAATCAGAGGAAGAATCACCATCAAAGGTAGGATATTGGTCTAACTTAGGCCAATTTTTCTGACTACTGGGATGGTCCACTTTTTGGTTTGAATTATTCATTAGTAATAATTTCTGAAGTTTAGCCAGGTGTTCAGAAATTTCATTATTTACAGAAACAGCTGGTGCATAACCATCACAAGATTTTTTGCTAGTAGCAAAAGATTTTACAGACTCATTGTCAGTTTGTTTAATGGTTGAAATATGAGGAAGAAAGAATGAACTTTGTTCAGGTTTTTTCCCTTTATTTTTATGCAGCTTATTTGCAGAAATCTCATTTAATTCATTATTGATGGTTAAGGTTGAGAACTTTTCCTGTAGGTCAGACACATAGTTTCTTATTCTTGGAATTTCAGACATCTGGTCATTTACTTTTGCAAGAGATAGAACATTTCTGTCCTCAGAAACTGAGTGTTTGGTACTTAGTGCATGGAAGTCATTTTTTAGCTTCTTCAACTCATTTTGTAGAGATTTTATTTCATTTTTGAATGAATAATTTTCCTCAATAAGGGGTTTCAATTCACTCAATGTCTTATGTAGACTGATATTTCTATCTGAGATAGCTCTATGGTCACTTCTTATTTGTTTTTGTTGACTAAGAACAATATTTAAGGTTTCTTTGATTTTTAAATAAGCTGTATCTTGTACAGAAGAACTCACTTTACATTGCAAGTGTAAATTATTTAATCTATCATTTTCATGGATTAACACGTCTCTCACATGTTTGTCTTTCACAATATTAAAATCAAGGGTATCTTTCAATATTTCCTCAGAAGTTTTTTCAATTAAGGTATAGATTTCAGGGGGAACAGAATCATTTTTAATTGCAAGAGAAGGATTAATTAAAGATGTAGAAGTTAAATGTAAAGGTTCATCAAATGACAATTTGCTAATTACATCAATAGGGCTACTAGTTACAGGAAGCTGTCTTTTAACAGGTTTAACTGTTCTTTCACCATGTTCAATAATATTACCTGCAGAAGAAGATTTATTAGAAAACATACCCAAGTGACTATCAACCAAATTACTTACCATGGCAGAGGAGGAAACTTCCCCTGGGACTGGGTTTGGGATTGTGCTTGGGCCTTCTTTCTCCTGCTTTGTTGGTAGGGATGAGGAGGTGGATGGAAATTGGGTGTTCTGGATGGGCCAGGCTGATGATGAGGAGGGTGTTGCACATTCTGTTGGTAGTGACTCATTAGATAATCCCATTTCCATTGCTCTACTTCCATAGTATTTGGATTTTGGATGGTTGAGCTGGGTGGCTGTGAAGGTTGAGCCTGAAATTGAAGCTGATTGGGAGGCAATTGAGGAGGGGCCTGGGCCTGAATCTGGTTCCTGAGTTCTTGGACCTGATCCCACAATGTGTCTACCTTTGCTTTGTACGTCATATTTTCTGTATTCAACTCTTTTATATGACTGGATAGGTTGCTGATTTGTTGTGGCAGAGGAAGCTTTTTTATTTTGAAGCCTTTTGGAAGACCTTCTTGAGGCACTAGAGGCTTTACTTCCTTCTGTGGTACTGGGGGAAGGGGGTTTGGTTTGTTTGCATTTCCTGTCATTTCCACCTCCTGCAGTATGTGAATTTTTTGTGTTAGCATAAGATTTTTTATGACCAACTTTAGAAGAACTTACAGTGTCAGCATCATAGTCAATTTCTATCTCATCCACTTGCATGTTATCCATTTTTTCTGCCAAATTGTTGGACATACTAGTGGGAAGATTTATATTTTACTTTGTACTTTATAAAAAAAATAATCAAAGTTAGTCAATAATTGCTCCAAATAATAAAAAAAATTTTTTAATTAATTAAATTATAGAAAAAATAACTTTCAATATAAAGTAATAATTAAAAAATTAATTTTTTAAAAAAAATGGATTGCAAGT
Organism: Hemileia vastatrix; assembly: GCA_030280995.1. NCBI lineage: Eukaryota > Fungi > Basidiomycota > Pucciniomycetes > Pucciniales > Zaghouaniaceae > Hemileia > Hemileia vastatrix. The sequence continues at coordinate 1,524,294 of JASXTE010000017.1, read as the reverse complement.
TTAAATTGGGAATAACAAGTAAGTTAATTCAACCAATTAATTACCAATATTAAATATGGCAATATATTGGGACTAAGCACAATGTACTTTTAAGTCAACCAAAATTAACAATAATTAATAATAAAAAAAAATTAAATTAATAATTCAATTTGTATTAATAATAATGTTAATTCTTCTAGGACTAAGAGGATTTAACACTCTATAATGGTCAACTAGGAAAAAAAAATTTTTTTTTTTTTAAAAATTGAACACTTACACTCAGTGAATCAGCAATTAAGCCACAATCACTGTTATTGCAATAAAAATATAGTAATATGAGTGAGAGGCGCAAAGGTGAACTTACTATAGTGATCGAAAAATCACTTCAAAATAATATAAAAATTAATATTATATAAACCTAAGATGTCGAATCCAAGTTCGAAACACAGTCGCGGCAAAAGTTTCGTTTTGCTAGGTGGTCCGTGCGTTTTGTCGTTCGTCGCCAGGCTCGATCGTCGTTGTCGTTTGGAAAGGCCCTCAGTTGTCGGTCAGTTGTCTAGAAGTTATAAGAGAAGAGGGAAGAAAAGAGAGGAGGACAAGAAGGAGATAATAGTTTTAGAAGTAAAAGAAATAAAAACAATTAAAATTATTTAATTTATTTGAGAGAAGGCAACGACGAGTGATCTGAGAGGTGACAACAAATTGGTTTTATTAATATTCTTATTATTTAAGTAAGAGTTCTGCGCGGCAAACAATATAATTACTATCAGACTTAAGGCAACCTTTAAATTGTTAATTAGAATTTTTAATTAGAATTTAATACTAATAAAAATAATAATAAGCGTAATAAATTTATCTTTAAATTGTTGAGTGTGTAATAAGTGATAAGGCTACAGGGGATTATCCAAGGCCCTTTTATAGGCAATGGGTCCTCTGAAGCGCTACTATATTTGTAAATACAATGATTAGAATGGAATAAAACAAACATATCAAAAGAGTAAATGAAACATAACAATATAGAGAAAAACATGAAACAAATAATTAAAAGCCCAATTAAGAATCCAATTTCCCCGCCATTAATTCCCAAATCAGTAAGTGACAATAGTGAATAACTAAACAAGATTGGAAACATAGGAACTATGAGAAATATAATTCCCAACAGATGGTACATTCTGATTAAAGGATATTTTAAGTGAAACAAAAAAACAAAAAAATAATTTGACGCAACAAAACAAGCAATTAATCTCAATTTAGTCCAAATTAATTTATTTGTTTTTTCTAACACAATTAAGGGTCAAAAGAAGCGTCCTTAATTATTGTTTAGTATCATATGAGAGGTATTATTTAATATATAAATTTAAGTAATTAATTTAAATATATTATAAATCAAATTTACACTTGTAATTATAATATATGTTTTTTAATTAATTAAATATAAATTTATAATTATTAAATACATAAAAATGCGCCATTATTTGTAGAATATATTATATTATGCTCAATTTAATTGTATATATAAAAATATATATAACCAATAAATTTAATGTAACACTTGTATATAATAAAATTCTTATATAATTTCATTATGCAATAAAATGTTAAGTTATATTCATTAAATACAAGTCTTACCCACTCTTTAAAGTTTTATAATTTATATATCATTTACTGGACTCCTGGAATAGCCTGGCTGACAAATTCCCAAATCAGTAAGTAAAAAATAGTGAAAAACTAAACAAGACTGGAACATAGGAACTATGAGAAAAATAATTCCACTCAGATGGTACAGTCTGATTTAAGGATATTTTAAGTGAAAATAAAAATTCTTTGACGCAACAAAACATGTAATTAATCTCAATTTAGTATAAATTAATTAATTGGTTTTTCCTGGAACAATTAAGGGTCAAAAGAAGCGTCATTAATTATTGTTTAGTATTATATGAAAGGTGTTATTTAATATATAAATTTAAATAATTAATTTAAATATATTATAAGTCAATTTACACTTATAATTATAATATATATTTTTCAATTAATTAAATATAAATTTATAATTATTAAATACATAAAAATGCGCCATTATTTGTATAATATATTATATTATGTTCAATTTAAACGTATATAAAAATTTTTATAACCAATCAAATTAATATAACACTTGTATATAATAAAATACTTATATAATTCTATTATGCAATAAAATATTAATTTATATTCATTAAATACAATTCTTACCCACTCTTTCAGGCTTTATAAGTTCAATATCATTTACTGGACTCCTGGAATAGCCTGGCTGACAATTTATATCACTTTTTATATCACTTTTTATATCACTTTTTTATCACTTTTTAGATCACTTTTTATATCACTTTTTATATCACTTTTTATATCTCTTTTTTTATACCACCTTTTATATCACTTTTAATAGGGGGTGTCAGTTCTGGCAAATCCGCACTTAAATTAAGTGCGGATTTCAAACCAAATCAGCACTTACAAATCAGCACTTAAATTTTGCAAAAAAGTCACTTATTTCAAAAAAGGGTGTCAGTTATGACCTCAAATCAGCACTTTTTTCCCGTTTTTTTTCACAACCACATTTTGGCCACAAAACATCCCTTCCTTTCTTACCCCATCCCTGTCACATGTGACACACTGACCTTCCTTGCTACCTACCCATCAATCCTCGGCACACACCCCTTCCTGACATTTTCAATATTTTGACCAGGCATGTTTACATTCTTTTTTACTTATTTCTTCTACTTTTTAATCTTTTTTCTTGTTATGTGCCAGTTTCATAATGCCTCCCAGACATTCCAAATCTCAAAAGGTAACTCAAAAATCTTCTTCGTCACAAAAGTCTCCTCGTAAAGCAAGGATTACATATAAAAAAAATCAGTGACTTTTTCTATTACTTACAACTGTTTTTACAGAATTGAAAACTATGTTTCAGCTAATATTTTATGGAAGTGAACTCTGTTCTTCGCCCGAAGAACAGAGTTCATCCTCCTATTTTCACATTCTGTTTGCACCAATCTCCAACATTTTCAATATTTTGACCAGGCATGTTTACATTCTTTTTTACTTATTTCTTCTACTTTTTAATCTTTTTTCTTGTTATGTGCCAGTTTCATAATGCCTCCCAGACATTCCAAATCTCAAAGGGTAACTCAAAAATCTGCTTCGTCACAAAAGTCTCCTCGTAAAGCAAGGATTACATATAAAAAAAATCAGTGACTTTCTCTATTAATTACAACTGTTTTTACAGAATTGAAAACTATGTTTCAGCTAATATTTTATGGAAGTGAACTCTGTTCTTCGCCCGAAGAACAGAGTTCATCCTCCTATTTTCACATTCTGTTTGCACCAATCTCCATCCCTTTCAATTCTATCAACACATGCTTGTCTTCCCTCCCCATGCCTTTCGCTATCCTCCCAGCCCCATTGTATGCCATCCTCTTTTAAAGGTAATTCAAAAATCTGCTTCGTCACAAAAGTCTCCTCGTAAAGCAAGGATTACATATAAAAAAAATCAGTGACTTTTTCTATTACTTACAACTGTTTTTACAGAATTGAAAACTATGTTTCAGCTAATATTTTATGGAAGTGAACTTTGTTCTTCACCCGAAGAACAGAGTTCATCCTCCTATTTTCACACTCTGTTTGCACCAATCTCCATCCCTTTCAATTCTATCAACACATGCTTGTCTTCCCTCCCCATGCCTTTCGCTATCCTCCCAGCCCCATTGTATGCCATCCTCTTTTGATCCCCATTTCACCCCTCTCAACCTCTCCCAGACCCTTTTCTTCATTTAAAATGCCTCGGAACCCTTAATCTTCCCTTACAACTCTTTCCCAACCTTTGAGTGACTGAAAAAATATGCGTTTGCTGAAAATATGCGATTTCATGTTGAGTTGATGAAAGAAAACACAGAGAGAAAAAAAAATAAGACTTTAACAGAAAATTCAAAAACCAAAAAAATATGCAAAAAAATTTACCATTCTCAGTGAATAATACATGCAAATTGATAATTTGAAGAGAAAGAGAAAAAAATTAAAATTGCGTTGAAAAATGTAGGAGTGTTATTGGAAGGATTTTCGCCCTTATACTAGTTGATTGAGAAATAGAAGTGTTGGATATAGTCGGAGGTGAATCAACTTGTTCATCTTCATACAGCTCTAACCATTGATCTTTGAGGTCAGCAAGTAGGTTATGAAGTATAGTGCAACACAGAATCCAGTTGATCACCGCCTCCATTTCAGATTTATTTCTAAGAGGACTTCTTAATTCCCTTAAACTAGAAAAACGGCCTTTCAAGATTCCAATAGAATGTTCAATACGGACTCTTGACTTTGCCAAATGATTGTTGAATTTGGCATTTTGACTGTCTTCTGAAGCTGCTCCCCGAAAAGCAGGAAGTACATACTTTCCATTCACATAAGCAGAATCTGCAAGAAGATACTGATTTTCATCAAAGAATTTTTCAGGTTCATTTGAAATATGCATTCTTTGGAAGACGTAGGAGTCATGACATGAGCCAGGATAGCCAGCGAAGAATGATATAAATTTTTTGTTTACGTCACATATAAGCTGAACTTTAATTGAATATCTATAAAGAAGATATATTTGTTTGTGTTAGTTTCAAGGAGGATGAAAGGAGTTAAAAATAATCTACCTCTTTTTACGGTCAAAGTAATTGTTTCCACCTTGACCAGGTTTCTGGCTCAAAGGAATAGTAGTACCATCAACAAAACCAATACATCCTGGAAAGCCCTCTGCTTGCATAACCTGAGATGATTCAAGTCGCTCTTCTTTTGTTGGCCAGGTGAGAAGTTGAGATTCCAAGGAGTTGATGGCAGTGATACATTGTTTGGTATAAGTGTTAACTGAACCATACCCTAAATCAAAGACATTTTCTAAACGTTTCAAAGCGGCTCCATTACCATTTGAACCCAAACGACATAGTGTGATGGCCAATTGAATTGTACGATGTTTTGAGTTATGAAGTGTTATTCTGCGGAGTGCTGCGTATGAATGGGATGATGCTGACAAATCAGTGAAATGGGACTTGATGGTGAAATCAGCACTTTTGGTTGAGAAAGTGCGGATTTGAGTGAAATAAGTGACTTATTTCATTTTGAAATCCACCAGTATTGGGGCTAGTGTGTTTTGGAAATCCGCACTTATTTAAGTGCGGTTTTGGTCAAATTTAAGTGCGGATTTGTAAGTGCGGATTTGCCAGAACTGACACCCCCTAATATCACTTTTTATATCACTTTTTATATCACTTTTTATACCACTTTTTTATCACTTTTTATATATTACTTTTTATATCCCTTTTTATATCACTTTTTATACCACTTTTTATATCCTTTTTTATATCACTTTTTATATCACTTTTTATATCACTTTTATACCACTTTTTATATCCATTTTTTATCACTTTTTATATAACTTTTTATATCACTTTTCATATCACTTTTTATATCACTTTTTACATTACTTTTTCAATCACTTTTTCTATCACTTTTCATATCACTTTTTTCATCAATTTTTTATCACTTTTTATACTACATTTTATATCACTTTTATACCACTTTTTATATCCATTTTTTTATCACTTTTTATATCACTTTTTATATCACTTTTTATATCACTTTTCATATCACTTTTTATATCAATTTTTACATCACTTTTTCTATCACTTTTTATATCACTTTTCATATCACTTTTTTCATCACTTTTTTTATCACATTTTATACCACTTTTTATATCACTTTTATACCACTTTTTATATCCATTTTTTAATCACTTTTTATATCACTTTTCATATCACTTTTTATTTCACTTTTTACATCACTTTTTCTATCACTTTTAATATCACTTTTCATATCACTTTTTTCATCACTTTTTTTATCACTTTTTATACCACTTTTTATATCACTTTTTATATCCACTTTTTATATCACTCTTTTTTATATCACTTTTTATATCGATTTTTATATCACTTTTTATATCACTTTTTATATCACTTTTTATATCACTTTTAATACCACTTTTTTATCACTTTTTATATATCACTTTTTATATCACTTTTTATATCACTTTTTATATCACTTTTTTAATCTCTTTTTATATCACTTTTTCTATCACTTTTATATCACTTTTATATCACTTTTTATATCACTTTTTATATCACTTTTTTATCACTTTTTTTTATCCACTTTTTATATCACTTTTTTTTCACATTTTATATCACTTTTTTTATATCTCGTTTTTATCACTTTTTTATCACTTTTTATACCACTTTTTCTATCACTTTTTTTATAACTTTTTTTATCACTTTTTATATCACTTTTTATATCACTATTTATATCACTTTTTATACCACTTTTTATATCACTTTTTATATTGCTTTTTATATCACTTTTTATATCACTTTTTAAACCACTTTTTATATCACTTTTTATATCACTTTTATATCATTTTTATATCACTTTTTCTATCACTTTTTATATCACTTTTTATACCACTTTTTATATCAATTTTTATATCACTTTTTAAATCACTTTTTATATCCCTTTTTATATCATTTTTTATATCACTTTTTATTTCAGTTTTTATATCACTTTTTATATGACTTTTTTATCACTTTTTTAGATCACTTTTTATATCACTTTTTTTTCACTTTTTATATCACTTTTTCTATCACTTTTTATATCACTTTTTACATCACTCTTTTATCACATATCACTTATTATACCACTTTTTATATCACTTTTCATATCACTTTTTATATCACTTTTTATATCAATTTTTATATCACTTTTTTATCACTTTTTATATCCCTTTTTATACCACTTTTTATATCCCTTGTTATATAACTTTTTAATTTCTTTTATACCACTTTTTATATCACTTTCTATATCACTTTTTAAATCACTTTTTATATTACTTTTTATATCACTTTTTATATTACTTTTTATATTAATTTTTATACCACTTTTCATATCACATATCACTTTTTATATCACTTTTTATATCACTTTTTATACCACTTATTATACCACTTTTTATATCCACTTTTTAAATCACTTTTTATATCTCTTTTTATATCTCCTTTTTATTTATCTCTTTTATATCACTTTTTTTATCACTTTTTATATCACTTTTTATACATCTTTTTATATCACTTTTTATATCACTTTTTTATCACTTTTAATAACTTTTTAAATCACATTTTTTATATCACTTTTTATTTCACTTTTTATATCACTTTTTATATCACTTTTTATTACTTTTTATATCGCTTTTTATATCACTTTTTATATCACTTTTCCTATCACTTTTTATATCTCTTTTTATATCACTTTTTATACCACTTTTTATATCACTTTTTATATCACTTTTTTTATACCACTATTTATATCACTTTTTCTATCACTTTTTATATCTCTTTTTATATCACTTTTTCTATCACTTTTTCTATCACTTTTTCTATCACTTTTTCTATCACTTTTTATATCACTTTTTATACCACTTTTTATATTACTTTTTATATCACTTTTTATATCACTTTTTGTTGGCTGGTCGTCTAGAAGAAGGAGAAAATGGAGGAAGGAATGAGAGGAGGAGAAGGAGGAAAAAGGTATGGGTAATAAAAAAAATAAAATTTAATAAAATTATTTAATTTATTGAGAGAAACACAACGATAAGTGAGCTGGGAGGTGACAACAACTTGGTTTTATTAATATTAATATTATTTTAAGTAAGAGTTCTGCGCGGCAACCAAAATAATTACTATCAGACTTAAAGCAACCTTTAAATTGTTATATAAAATTTTAATTAGATTTTTATTACTAATAAAAAGAATATAAACGTAATATAAAAATTGTATTTAAATTGTTGAGTGTATAATAAGTGATAAGGCTACAGGGGATTATCCAAGGCCCTTTTATAGGCAATGGGTCCTCTGAAGCGCTACTATATCAGTAAATACAATGATTAGAAAGGAATAAAACAAATATATCAAAAAGAGTAAATGAAACATAACAATATAGAGAAAAACATGAAACAATTAATTAAAAGCCCAATTAAGAATCCAATTTCCCCGCCATTAATCCCCAAATCAGTAAGTGACAATAGTAAATAACTAAACAAGAGTGGAAACATAGGAACTATGAGAAATATAATTCCCAACAGATGGTCCATCCTGATTAGAGAACATTTTAAGTGAAACAAAAAAATAATTTGACGCAACAAAACAATCAATTAATCTCAATTTAGTTCAAATTAAATTATTTGTTTTTTCTAACACAATTAAGGGTCAAAAGAAGCGTCCTTAATAATTGTTTGGTGTCATATGAGAGGTATTAGTTAATATATAAATTTAAGTAATTAATTTAAATATATTATAAATCAAATTTACACTTGTAATTATAATATATGGTTTTTAATTAATTAAATATAAATTGATAATTATTAAATATATAAAAATGCGCCATTATTTGTAGAATATATTATATTATGCCCAATTTAATTGTATATAAAAATATATATAACCAATAAGTTTAATGTAACATTTGTATATAATAAAATTCTTATATAATTTCATTATGTAATAAAATATTAAGTTATATTCATTAAATACAAGTTTTACCCACTCTTTAAGGTTTTATAATTTATATATCATTTACTGGACTCCTGGAATAGCCTGGCTGACACTCCCTCACTCTAAAAAAAAACAATAAAAAAAATGCTAAGATTTTTTCTTTTTGTATTTTTTCAACAGAGCAGGCAGATTTGAAATTTCTTTGCCAGGTATCCATGCATCATGTTCAGATGATTTGTTCTTATATCTCAATAAATATTCAGTACCTCTTTCAGAAGTGATAATTCTATCATTGAGAATTTTATCAATTTCTGCTGTTTCTGTGACTTCCTGAGGGTTCTTCTTAGGTCTTCCTCTTCTTTTTGGAAATAAGTCACTGTTGGAAGTATAAGGTTTAAGCAAAGAAATGGGAAAGACAGGATGTTTCCTATCATATGGAGAATACAATACAACTTCTACTGCATTATCACCAACCATTCTTTTAACAACAAATGGTCCTACAAAAGGATCTTTTAATTTGTGGTTACCTTGTAAATTGAAATGGACAGTAGAGATCAACACTTCATCACCCTTGTTAAATGTGTATTCTTTATGGGATTTATCCCATCTTTACTTTTCATATTCAAATGCTTTATCAATACAACTCTGAGCATGTTTTCTGCATAGCTGTTGCATTTGCATAAAAGATTTTACACCAGGATGTAGTTCCAACTTAGGTAATTTATTATTGAGAATCTGAGCAGGAGTGTTTGGGACATAACCTAACCAAAGCTCAAAAGGCTTTTTCTCAGTGACAGAATGAACAGTGCTATTATATGCAAATTCAAGACCAGGCAAAAGAGTGACCCAATCATGAGTAAATCTGTCATTATCTTTATATTCTAAACCAAAGGCACAATACCTTCTAATCATATCTTCCAGAGTTTGAATCATTCTTTCAGCTAGACCATCAGTCTGAGGATGGTGAGCTGTAGATAATTTTAACTCACAGCCACAAATATCCATCAAAGAGGTCCAAAACTCAGAAGTGAATTTTGGATCCCTATCAGAGATAATGGCTTTTGGAAAACCAATAATATTAAACATGTAAGACCACCATAAGAAAGCTAATTCCTTGGTGGATACATCTTTGTGGGTTGGAATAAATTTGCACATTTTTGTGAATCTATCAACTATTACCCAACAAGAGTTAAAGCTGTCTTTACCTGCAACAGGAAGACCAGTGACAAAATCCATATTAATGATTTGCCAGGGAGCACTAGGTGCTTCAATATGTTGTAATAACCCTGCTCTCTTACCTGTTAACCTTTTAGATTTTTGGCAGGAATCACAAGATTCAACATATAATTTTGTGTCTTCAGACATATTAGCCCACCATGCAGTGTTTTTGATTCTAATCAATGTTTTTTCAAGATCAAAATGACCAGCTAATATGTCATCATGACAAAGTTTGAGGATAGTTTCTTTCATTGAAGGAGGAATAACAATTACATTGGTAAGCTTCCTTCTATAATAAATATAACCATCTTCAATAGAAAACTTTCCTTTATTTAAAGCATTTTGGTATTTTGCAGGAAGAGTTTTTATTAATGCTTGAATTGAAGCATTCTTAGGATCATTCAAAATAGTAACTAATTTATTTAAGTCAGAATCTTTATCATATGAATCCAGTATTAACTGTAATAACTCTTCTTCCATGTCAACTATAAATATACCATGTATATGAACAGTGTCATCCTCAGGTACATAAGCAGGATTGGAGTCATTATTTGGCAGAGGCAATCTGGAGAGCATATCAACATTAGAGTGAACATTTCCAGCTCTGTGGATAATAGTCATCCTTCCTCTGTATTCCTGAACAGCAAGTTGCCACCTGAACATATGTCTGTTAGGTGTTTTGAGGTTTAAGAGAGATTTCACAGCACTACAGTCAGTTACCAACTCAAATTTTTGGTCATTCAAGTAGTAATGAAGTTTCTCAAGAGCCCAAACAACTGCTAAGCACTCCAATTGAGTGGCACCATATTTCAATTCACTATTTCTTAAGGTTCTTGAAATATAACAAATTACAACCTCTGAGGATTTATCATTAATAATTTGCTTTTGGTGAAGGGCAGCACCCAGACCAATAAAGCTAGCATCTGTATAAAGTACAAATGGCTTGTTAAAATCTGGAAGAGCCAATATAGGGGCTGACATTAAGCAATTTTTCAATGTATTAAAAGCTTTTTGACAGTCATCATTCCAGAGAAAAGCAACATCTTTTCTGGTTAGTTTTGTAAGAGGCAAGGCTATGACCTGATAATTTTTAATATATTGTCTATAATAGCCACACATACCTAAAAAACTTTGTATTTCTCTTACAGAAGTTGGTGCTTTCACATTTTGAATGGCAGCAACTTTATTATGGTCTACACAAATTTGTAAGCCTGACACAACATGGCCAAGGACTTTCAAAGATTGAAAACCAAATTTACACTTTTTTAAAGATAAGGTCATATTGATTTCATCCATTTTTTGGAAAACTCTATTTAAATGAATCATATGTTCATCAAAAGTTTTAGAAAAAACAATAATATCATCAATATAAACCATGAGCCAACCTTCAATAATTTCTTGATGGAAAGTGTTATCCATGACTTTTTGGAAAACTGAAGGAGCATTTTTAGGGCCAAATGGCATCCTAACATACTTATATATTCCCATATGAGTAGCAATAAGCAAAAGATTTTGAGAATTTTTCTCAACTGGAACTTGATGATAACCTTTATTACCATCCAGACAACTAATAAATTTTGCACCTTGCAAGGTAGCATGTATTGAATTAATTCTGGGTAAAGGATAAATATCATCAACAGTATAAGTATTTAAAGCTCTGTAATCTCCACATAATCTAGCCTTATCTTTTTCATAAGAAATTAAAACTGGGGAGATGACACAATATTTGGGGGTGACATCCACTTTCTCAATGATATTCATTTTCAATAATGTTTCAATATTATCTTCAATATCTTTTCTTTTTGATGGAGAAGCAGGATATGGTTTTTTCTTAAGGGAAGGAGGAATATCACTCAAATTACAGGATAAGGTAATTTTCATCTCTTCCTGAACAATTCCCAAGACATGAGAACCATGAGCAAAAGCCATAGGGAAAGAGGTAATAGAGGCAACAATAGAATCCTTTTGTTCATTAGTTAAATGATCACCAAAAGAAGCGGTATTTATTTCATGTAATAAATCATCCATTTCAGTTGTTGTTCTACCTTTACATTGGGTGAGTGAGTTACAAGATTTCAACAAATGCCCAGAAGGTTTAGGAGAAGAAATTTTGAATTTTCTTTTCCCATTCATTCCTAATGTAAAGCAATTATTTGCTGGGTCCAGTTTCACACCAAACATTGTTAAAATATCATTTCCCATAATAAACCAATTGCTTAAATTATCATTTTTCATGACAACAAACTCACAAATAGCTCTGACAAAACCACCATTATATTTGAAGAATACAGAGGTTTTGTATTTGCCAATAGGAAATAAGGTAGAACCATACCCTCTCCATTTTTCAGAAGTTATAGGCAATAATTTACTCAAATAATCCATATCCACTGAAGCCAAAGCTTTTTCAGATACTACACTTCCTCCAGCACCAGAATCAAGAACTACATCAACATTTTTACCATTAATGATAACAGGTGCCTTTAAAGGGGATATAGGAATAGAATTGTTAGTAATATCTTTAATTATCTCAGCATTTTCTACTGAAGATAAATTCAATACACAATCTTCAGATATATTATTTAAATAATGGACATCATGTTCCAACATTAAAACATCTTTAACAGATTCATTTTCATAGGAGATATTACTTTCACAGTCACTGGAAGAATTATTGACATCAAGTTCAACTTCATCAGTGTCTTCATTTTGTTCAACAAGATGAATTTTCTTGTCACAAACATGACCCTTTTGCCACGGTTTGTTACATTTATAACAAGTACTTGTTGCATATTTTCTAGGTGCAACTGGGGCAGAGGGTTTACCAGATTTTTCTGGGAGCTTTATAGAAGGTTTATTCTGATCATTATAAGATTTACTAAGGTAATTCTTTGGTTCATATCTTTGGTTGAGTAGTACTTCATTACAGATATTAATGAAAGAAGAATTTTCCCTTACATGCTCAGTTCTAGCAACAATCAAATCCCTAAGAGAATTTGGTAATTTATACAAGATTTTATCTCTCCAAATATCATAATCCATCTTTGGATCAATTGCTCTAAGGATTTTAGTTATTTTCATCAGAAAAACAATGGGCTTTTCAACAGAGGAGGATACATATCTAGTATTCTCATAGAGTATTTGCTGAGCTAACCTGAATTTTGAACCACCAAACTGATTCTCAATCAAGGATTTCCAATCATTCCATGTATAATGATTGTTATCTAAGAGGACAGATTCATACCACATCAAGGCTACATTGGAAAATAAAGAAATTAGCTTAGAAACAATTTCCTCATCAGGTAGTTTATAAGATCTCTTTAAATTATCAATTCTTTGGATAAAGTGTTGCCAATCAGAGGAAGAATCACCATCAAAGGTAGGATATTGGTCTAACTTAGGCCAATTTTTCTGACTACTGGGATGGTCCACTTTTTGATTTGAATTATTCATTAGTAATAATTCCTGAAGTTTAGCCAGGTGTTCAGAAATTTCATTATTTACAGAAACAGCTGGTGCATGACCATCACAAGATTTTTTGCTAGTGGCAAAAGATTTTACAGACTCATTGTCAGTTTGTTTAATGGTTGAAATATGAGGAAGAAAGGATGAACTTTGTTCAGGTTTTTTCCCTTTATTTTTATGCAGCTTACTGGAAGAAATCTCATTTAATTCATTATTGATGGTTAAGGTTGAGAACTTTTCCTGTAGGTCAGACACATAGTTTCTTATTCTTGGAATTTCAGACATCTGGTCATTCACTTTTGCAAGAGATAGAACATTTCTGTCCTCAGAAACTGAGTGTTTGGTACTTAGTGCATGGAAGTCATTTTTTAGTTTCTTCAACTCATTTTGTAGAGATTTTATTTCATTTTTGAATGAATAATTTTCCTCAATAAGGGGTTTCAATTCACTCAATGTTTTATGCAGACTGATATTTCTATCTGAGATAGCTCTATGGTCACTTCTTATTTGTTTTTGTTGACTAAGAACAATATTCAAGGTTTCTTTGATTTTCAAATAAGCTGTATCTTGTACAGAAGAACTCACTCTACATTGCAAGTGTAAATTATTTAATCTATCATTTTCATGGATTAACACATCTCTCACATGTTTGTCTTTCACAATATTAAAATCAAGGGTATCTTTCAAAATTTCCTCAGAAGTTTTTTCAATTAAGTTATAGATTTCAGGGGGAACAGAATCATTTTTAATTGCAAGAGAAGGATTAATTAAAGATGTAGAAGTTAAATGTAAAGGTTCATCAAATGACAATTTGCTAATTACATCAATAGGGCTACTAGTTACAGGAAGCTGTCTTTTAACAGGTTTAACTGTTTTTTCACCATGTTCAATAATATTACCTGCAGAAGAAGATTTATTAGAAAACATACCCAAGTGACTATCAACCAAATTACTTACCATGGCAGAGGAGGAAACTTCCCCTGGGACTGGGTTTGGGATTGTGCTTGGGCCTTCTTTCTCCTGCTTTGTTGGTAGGGATGAGGAGGTGGATGGAAATTGGGTGTTCTGGATGGGCCAGGCTGATGATGAGGAGGGTGTTGCACATTCTGTTGGTAGTGACTCATTAGATAATCCCATTTCCATTGCTCTACTTCCATAGTATTTGGATTTTGGATTGTTGAGCTGGGTGGCTGTGAAGGTTGAGCCTGAAATTGAAGCTGATTGGGAGGCAATTGAGGAGGGGCCTGGGCCTGAATCTGGTTCCTGAGTTCTTGGACCTGATCCCACAATGTGTCTACCTTTGCTTTGTACGTCATATTTTCTGTCTTCAACTCTTTTATATGACTGGATAGGTTGCTGATTTGTTGTGGCAGAGGAAGCTTTTTTATTTTGAAGCCTTTTGGAAGACCTTCTTGAGGCACTAGAGGCTTTACTTCCTTCTGTGGTACTGGGGGAAGGGGGTTTGGTTTGTTTGCATTTCCTGTCATTTCCACATCCTGCAGTATGTGAATTCTTTGTGTTAGCATAAGATTTTTTATGACCAACTTTAGAAGAACTTACAGTGTCAGCATCATAGTCAATTTCTATCTCATCCACTTGCATGTTATCCATTTTTTCTGTCAAATTGTTGGACATACTAGTGGGAAGGTTTATCTTTTACTTTGTACTTTATAAAAAAAAATAATCAAAGTTAGTCAATAATTTCTCCAAATGATATAAAAAAAATTTTTTTAATTAATTAATTTATAGAAAAAATAACTTTCAATATAAAGTAATAATTAAAAAATTAATTTTTTTAAAAAAAAATGGATTGCAAGTTTAAATTGGGAATAACAAGTAAGTTAATTCAACCAATTAATTACCAATATTAAATATGGCAATATATTGGGACTAAGCACAATGTACTTTTAAGTCAACCAAAATTAACAATAATTAATAAAAAAAAAATTAAATTAATAATTCAATTTGTATTAATAATAATGTTAATTCTTCTAGGACTAAGAGGATTTAACACTCTATAATGGTCAACTAGGAAAAAAAAATTTTTTTAAAAATTGAACACTTACACTCAGTGAATCAGCAATTAAGCCACAATCACTGTTATTGCAATAAAAATATAGTAATATGAGTGAGAGGCGCAAAGGTGAACTTACTATAGTGATCGAAAAATCACTTCAAAATAATATAAAAATTAATATTATATAAACCTAATATGTCGAACCCAAGTTCGAAACACAGTCGCGGCAAAAGTTTCGTTTTGCTAGGTGGTCCGTGCGTTTTGTCGTTCGTCGCCAGGCTTCGATCGTCGTCGTCGTTTGGAAAGGCCCCCAGTTGTCGGCTGGTCGTCTAGAAGAAGGAGAAAATGGAGGAAGGAATGAGAGGAGGAGAAGGAGGAAAAAGGTATGGGTAATAAAAAAAATAAAATTTAATAAAATTATTTAATTTATTGAGAGAAACACAACGATAAGTGAGCTGGGAGGTGACAACAACTTGGTTTTATTAATATTAATATTATTTTAAGTAAGAGTTCTGCGCGGCAACCAAAATAATTACTATCAGACTTAAAGCAACCTTTAAATTGTTATATAAAATTTTAATTAGATTTTTATTACTAATAAAAAGAATATAAACGTAATATAAAAATTGTATTTAAATTGTTGAGTGTATAATAAGTGATAAGGCTACAGGGGATTATCCAAGGCCCTTTTATAGGCAATGGGTCCTCTGAAGCGCTACTATATCAGTAAATACAATGATTAGAAAGGAATAAAACAAATATATCAAAAAGAGTAAATGAAACATAACAATATAGAGAAAAACATGAAACAATTAATTAAAAGCCCAATTAAGAATCCAATTTCCCCGCCATTAATCCCCAAATCAGTAAGTGACAATAGTAAATAACTAAACAAGAGTGGAAACATAGGAACTATGAGAAATATAATTCCCAACAGATGGTCCATCCTGATTAGAGAACATTTTAAGTGAAACAAAAAAATAATTTGACGCAACAAAAAAATCAATTAATCTCAATTTAGTTCAAATTAAATTATTTGTTTTTTCTAACACAATTAAGGGTCAAAAGAAGCGTCCTTAATAATTGTTTGGTGTCATATGAGAGGTATTAGTTAATATATAAATTTAAGTAATTAATTTAAATATATTATAAATCAAATTTACACTTGTAATTATAATATATGGTTTTTAATTAATTAAATATAAATTGATAATTATTAAATATATAAAAATGCGCCATTATTTGTAGAATATATTATATTATGCCCAATTTAATTGTATATAAAAATATATATAACCAATAAGTTTAATGTAACATTTGTATATAATAAAATTCTTATATAATTTCATTATGTAATAAAATATTAAGTTATATTCATTAAATACAAGTTTTACCCACTCTTTAAGGTTTTATAATTTATATATCATTTACTGGACTCCTGGAATAGCCTGGCTGACACTTTTTATCACTTTTTATATCACTTTTTATATCATTTTTTATATCACTTTTAATATCACTTTTTATATCACTTATTACCACTTTTTTTATCACTTTTTTTTCACTTTTTATATCACTTTTTTTATCACTTTTAATATCACTTTTTATATCACTTTTTTATATCACTTTTTATATCACTTTTTTTATCACTTTTTATATCACTTTTTATATCACTTTTTATATCACTTTTTATATCACTTTTTCTATTACTTTTTATATCACTTTTTATATCACTTTTTATATCACTTTATATATCACTTTTTATATCACTTTTTATATCACTTTTTATATCCACTTTTTATATCACTTTTTCTATCACTTTTTATACCACTTTTATATCTCTTTTTATATCTCTTTTTATACAACTTTTTTCATATCACTTTTTATATCTGTTTTTACATCACTTTTTCTATCACTTTTTCTATCACTTTTCATATCACTTTTTTCATCACTTTTTTTATCACTTTTTATATCACTTTTTATATCACTTTTTATATCCACTTTTTATATCACTTATTATACCACTCTTTTTTATATCACTTTTTATATCACTTTTTATATCACTTTTTTATCACTTTTCAATAACTTTTTAAATCCCTTTTTTTATATCACTTTTTATTTCACTTTTTTTATCACTTTTTATATCACTTTTTATATCACTTTTTATATCACTTATTATATCACTTTTTATATCACTTTTTATATCGCTTTTTATATCACTTTTTCTATCACTTTTTATATCTCTTTTTATATCACTTTTTATACCACTTTTTATATCACTTTTTATACCACTTATTATACCACTTATTATATCACTTTTTATACCACTTTTTATATCACTTTTTATATCACTTTTTCTATCCACTTTTTATATCACTTTTTCTATCACTTTTTATACCACTTTTATATCTCTTTTTATATCTCTTTTTATATAACTTTTTACATATCACTTTTTATATCACTTTTTACATCACTTTTTCTATCACTTTTTATATCACTTTACATATCACTTTTTTCATCACTTTTTTTCTCATTTTTTATACCACTTTTTATATCACTTTTATACCACTTTTTATATCCATTTTTTATCACTTTTTATATCACTTTTTATATCACTTTTAATATCACTTTTTATATCACTTTTTACATCACTTTTTCTATCACTTTTAATATCACTTTTCATATCACTTTTTATATCACTTTTCATATCACTTTTTTCAACACTTTTTTTATCACTTTTTATACCACTTTTTATATCACTTTTTATATCCACTTTCTATATCACTTTTTATACCACTCTTTTTTATATCACTTTTTATATCACTTTTTATATCACTTTTTTATCACTTTTTAATAACTTTTTAAATCACTTTTTTTATATTACTTTTTATTTCACTTTTTATATCACTTTATATATCACTTTTTATATCACTTTTTATATCACTTTTTCTATCACCTTTTCAATCACTTTTTATACCACTTTTTATATCACTTTTTATATCACTTTTTATATCACTTTTTATATCACTTTTTATATTACTTTTTATATCTCTTTTTATATCACTTTTTATATCACTTTTTTTATCACTTTTAATATCACTTTTTATATCACTTTTTTATATCACTTTTTTTATCACTTTTTTAGCACTTTTTATATCACTTTTTATATCACTTTTTATATCACTTTTTTATCACTTTTTAATTACTTTTTAAATCACTTTTTTATATCACTTTTTATTTCACTTTTTATATCACTTTTTATATCACTTTTTATATCACTTTTTCTATCACTTTTTCTATCACTTTTTATACCACTTTTTATATCACTTTTTATATCACTTTTTATATCACTTTTTATATCACTTTTTATATTACTTTTTATATCTCTTTTTATATCACTTTTTATATCACTTTTTTTATCACTTTTAATATCACTTTTTATATCACTTTTTTATATCACTTTTTTTATCACTTTTTTATCACTTTTTATATCTCTTTTTCTATAACTTTTTATACCACTTTTATATCTCTTTTTATATCTCTTTTTATAGAACTTTTTTCATATCACTTTTTATATCACTTTTTACATCACTTTTTCTATCACTTTTTATATCACTTTTCATATCACTTTTCATATCACTTTTTATATCACTTTTTTATCACTTTTTAATAACTTTTTAAATCACTTTTTTTATATCACTTTTTATATCACTTTTTATATCACTTTTTATATCACTTTTTCTATCCACTTTTTATATCACTTTTTCTATCACTTTTTATACCACTTTTATATTTCTTTTTATATCTCTTTTTATACAACTTTTTTCATATCACTTTTTATAACACTTTTTATATCACTTTTTTTATCACTTTTTATATCACTTTTTATATCACTTTCTTATCACTTTTTAATAACTTTTTAAATCACTTTTTTTATATCACTTTTTATTTCACTTTTTATATCACTTTTAATATCACTTTTAATATCACTTTTTTATCACTTTTAATATCAATTTTTATATCACTTTTTATATCACTTTTTATATCACTTTTTATATCACTTTTTATATCACTTTTTATATCACTTTTTCTATTACTTTTTATATCACTTTTTATATCACTTTTTTTATCACTTTATATATCACTTTTTATATCACTTTTTATATCACTTTTTCTATCCACTTTTTATATCACTTTTTCTATCACTTTTTATACCACTTTTATATCTCTTTTTATATCTCTTTTTATAGAACTTTTTTCATATCACTTTTTATATCACTTTTTACATCACTTTTTCTATCACTTTTTATATCACTTTTCATATCACTTTCATATCACTTTTTATATCACTTTTTTATCACTTTTTAATAACTTTTTAAATCACTTTTTTTATATCACTTTTTATATCACTTTTTATATCACTTTTTATATCACTTTTTCTATCCACTTTTTATATCACTTTTTCTATCACTTTTTATACCACTTTTATATCTCTTTTTATATCTCTTTTTATACAACTTTTTTCATATCACTTTTTATATCACTTTTTATATCACTTTTTTTATCACTTTTTATATCACTTTTTATATCACTTTCTTATCACTTTTTAATAACTTTTTAAATCACTTTTTATATCCAATTTTTTATCACTTTTTATATCACTTTTTATATCACTTTTTATATCACTTTTCATATCACTCTTTATATCACTTTTTACATCACTTTTTCTATCACTTTTAATATCACTTTTCATATCACTTTTTATATCACTTTTCATATCACTTTTTTCATCACTTTTTTTATCACTTTTTATACCACTTTTTATATCACTTTTTATATCCACTTTTTATATCACTTTTTATACCACTCTTTTTTATATCACTTTTTATATCACTTTTTATATCACTTTTTTATCACTTTTTAATAATTTTTAAATCACTTTTTTTATTTCACTTTTTATATCACTTTTTATATCACTTTTTATATCACTTTTTATATCACTTTTTATATCACTTTTTATATCACTTTTTATATCACTTTTTATATTACTTTTTATATCTCTTTTTTTATCACTTTTTATATCACTTTTTATATCACTTTTAATATCACTTTTTATATCACTTTTTTATACCACTTTTTTATCACTTTTTTATCACTTTTTATATCACTTTTTATACCACCTTTATATCACTTTTTATACCACTTATTATACCACTTTTTATATCACTTTTTATACCACTTTTTATATCACTTTTTATATCACTTTTTCTATCCACTTTTTAAATCACTTTTTCTATCACTTTTTTTACCACTTTTATATCTCTTTTTATATCTCTTTTTATACAACTTTTTGCATATCACTTTTTATATCACTTTTTACATCACTTTTTCTATCACTTTTTATATCACTTTTCATATCACTTTTTTCATCACTTTTTTCATCACTTTTTATACCACTTTTTATATCACTTTTATACCACTTTTTATATCCAATTTTTTATCACTTTTTATATCACTTTTTATATCACTTTTTATATCACTTTTCATATCACTCTTTATATCACTTTTTACATCACTTTTTCTATCACTTTTAATATCACTTTTCATATCACTTTTTATATCACTTTTCATATCACTTTTTTCATCACTTTTTTTATCACTTTTTATACCACTTTTTATATCACTTTTTATATCCACTTTTTATATCACTTTTTATACCACTCTTTTTTATATCACTTTTTATATCACTTTTTATATCACTTTTTTATCACTTTTTAATAATTTTTAAATCACTTTTTTTATATCACTTTTTATTTCACTTTTTATATCACTTTTTATATCACTTTTTATATCACTTTTTATATCACTTTTTCTATCACTTTTTCTATCACTTTTTATACCAGTTTTTATATCACTTTTTATATCACTTTTTATATCACTTTTTATATTACTTTTTATATCTCTTTTTGTATCACTTTTTATATCACTTTTTATATCACTTTTAATATATCTTTTTATATCACTTTTTTATATCACTTTTTTTATCACTTTTTTTATCACTTTTTATATCACTTTTTATATCACTTTTTATATCACTTTTTATATCACTTTTTATACCACTTATTATACCACTTTTTATATCACTTTTTATACCACTTATTATAACACTTTTAATATCACTTTTTATACCACTTTTTATATCACTTTTTATATCACTTTTTCTATCCACTTTTTATATCACTTTTTCTATCACTTTTTATACCACTTTTATATCTCTTTCTATATCTCTTTTTATACAACTTTTTATATCACTTTTTATATCACTTTTTTTATCACTTTTTATATCACTTTTCATATCACTTTTTATATCAGTTATTATGTCAAGGTACAATTTTTGTCTAGAAGATTTGGTATGTAGTTCTACGAGTATTTAAAAGGCTTAAATGGGTTCTCAACAAATTTGTAAGTATTTCTTAATTCAAAGATGAATTTTTTACTCAATAAAAGAGGTAGGATTAAAATATTAATATAAATTATAAATTAGAATTACGCTATTGTAAATACTAATGATATAGAATATAAGAATAAGTGTTTAGTTGGTTATTGTTGTAATAAAATGAGTTGGTAAAATAGAATCATCAAAAGACAACAAAAATAGAGGCCTTTTATAGGCAAAGGAGAGACAAAGCACGGAAATAAAATTCTAAAAACAGTAGGGAAAAGAGAGAAAAAGAACATTCCAGAAAGAGTATTTCAAATAATAAAGTTATTCCAAAAAGAAGGCGTCAAAAAAGATGTATTTACAGAGTATGTCAGGAATACATCAATATTTTTAATATTTACTGTAAATGTCAATTCCAAATAAGAAATTTGATTTATTTGTATATATTTGATATTATTTGAGTATTTAAATCTTATTTTATCTTTGTATTTTATTTTTTAAATATAAAGTTTTATTTTTCCCAACCTGTCAATTGAGCACGGTGTTAGAGAAAATATAAGGGAAAAAATTATAATTATAATTTTACTTATTTATTTAATTAATTAATTTAATTTTAGCATTCTGTAACTAGTTAATTTATAACTCATGTTAATGTAACTAAATGATAATTAAATAATAATTAAAGATGATAAGGTGCGGCTTCATCCAGTAAATAATTCCTTATTTCACTGGGTAAGTCTAGTAGCCTGGCTGACACTCCCTTACTCTAAAAAAAAATAATAAAAAAAAAAATGCTATGATTTTTTCTTCTTATACTTTTTTAGTAGAGTAGGAAGATTAGATATCTCCTTCCCAGGTATCCAAGAATCATATTCAGATGATTTATTCTTGAATCTCAATAAGTATTCTGTACCTTTCTCAGCAGTGACTATTCTGTCATTTATTATTTTTTCAATTTCTGCTGTCTCAGTGATTTCATTTGGGGTTTTCTTTGGTCTGCCCCTCCTTCTTGGAAATAAATCACTATTGGATGTGTAAGGTTTCAAAAGAGATATTGGAAAAACAGGATGTTTTCTGTCATATGGGAATACAGAATAACTTCAACTGCATTATCTCCAATCATTCTTCTGACAACAAAAGGACCAACAAATGGATCTTTTAATTTTTTATTACCTTGTAAGTTGAAGTGGACTGTAGAAATCAACACTTCATCACCCTTTTTAAAAGTGTATTCTTTATGGGATTTGTCCCATCTTTTCTTCTCATATTCAAATGATTTTTCAATACATTTTTGAGCATGATTTCTGCATAGTTGTTGCATTTGAAGAAAAGATTTTACACCAGGATGTATAACCAATTTAGGTATTTTGTTATTGAGAATTTGGCCAGGAGTATTAGGAACATATCCAAGCCAGAGCTCAAAAGGCTTTCTTTGAGTAACAGAATGAACAGTGCTATTATAAGTAAATTCTAACCCAGGAAGTAAGGTAACCCAATCATGAGTGAATCTGTCATTATCTTTATACTCAAGGCCAAAGGCACAATATCTTCTTATCATGTCCTCTAAAGTCTGAATCATTCTTTCAGCTAAACCATCAGTCTGAGGGTGATGGGCAGTAGAAAGTTTCAGATCACAACCACAAACATCCATCAGAGACATCCAGAATTCAGAAGTAAATTTAGGGTCTCTGTCAGAGATTATGGCTTTAGGAAAACCAGCAGTATTAAACATATGAGACCACCATAAGAAAGCTAATTCTTTAGTGGAAACATCCTTGTGGTTAGGGATAAATTTACACATTTTTGTGAATCTGTCCACAATAACCCAACAAGAGTTATAACTGTCTTTACCAGAAATAGGTAATCCTGTTACAAAATCCATGTTTATTATTTGCCATGGGGAATCAGGAGGTTCAATATGTTGCATTAATCCTGCTCTTTTACCAGTTAATCTTTTTGATTTTTGGCATGAATCACAGGATTCAACATATAATTTTGTGTCTTCAGACATATTAGCCCACCAAGCAGTGTTCTTAATTCTGATCATTGTTTTGTCAAGATCAAAATGTCCAGCTAATATGTCATCATGACAAATTTTCAAGATGATTTCTTTCATAGAAGGAGGAATAACAATAACATTACTCAACTTTCTTCTATAATATAGATATCCTTCATCAATTGAAAATTTTCCTTTTTCCAAGCCTTTTTGGTACTTTGGTGGAAGGGTTTTAATTAATGCTTGTATTGAAGCATTCTTTGGATCATTTAATATGGTGCATAACTTTTTCAAGTCAGTGTCCTTATCATATGATTCCAGAATAAGCTGTAATAGCTCTTCCTCCATATCAACCACATATATCCCATGGATATGGATAATTTCATCCTCAGGATCATAAGCAGGATTTGAGTCATCATTTGGTAAGGGTAACCTTGATAACATATCCACATTTGAGTGACCAATACCAGCTCTGTGAATAATTGTCATTCTCCCTCTGTACTCTTGAACAGCCAGCTGCCATCTAAACATATGTCTATTAGGTGTTTTCAAGTTTAAAAGGGATTTAACTGCACTGCAGTCAGTGACAAGTTCAAATTTCTGGTCATCTAGGTAATAATGAAGCTTTTCTAGAGCCCATACTACAGCTAAACACTCTAATTGAGTAGCACCATATTTCAATTCACTATTTCTCAAGGTTCTTGAAATATAACAAATTACTACTTCTGAAACTTTATCATTTATCACTTGTTTTTGATGGAGGGCAGCACCAAGACCAATGAAACTGGCATCAGTGTACAAAACAAATGGTTGATCAAAGTCAGGTAAAGCAAGAATTGGTGCTGACATCAAACAGTGTTTCATAGTGTCAAAGGCTCTTTGTCTTTCACTATTCCAGACAAAAGCAACATCCTTTCTAGTTAATTGGGTAAGGGGTAAAGCTATGACTTGGTAATTTTTAATATACTGTCTATAGTATCAACACATTCCCAAAAAACTTTGGAGCTCTCTTACTGTTGTAGGAGCTTTCACCTGTTGTATGGCTACCACTTTGTTCTGGTCAACACATATCTGTAAGCCTGAAACAACATGACCAAGAACTTTTAAAGAATGGAAACCAAATTTACATTTCTTCAAAGCAAGTGTCATATTTATTTCATCCATTTTCTGGAATACTTTACACAGGTGTTTAAGATGGTCCTCAAATGTTTTTGAGAATATAATGATATCATCAATATAAACCATCAGCCAACCTTCAATTATCTCTTGATGGAATGTGTTATCCATTACTTTTTGGAAAACAGAAGGGGCATTTTTAGGGCCAAATGGCATCCTAATATACTTATAAATACCCATATGAGTGGCAATCATCAGAAAGTTCTGAGAATTTTTCTCAACAGGTACCTGGTGATATCCCTTATTACCATCCAAACAGCTGATATATTTAGCACCCTGTAAAGTAGCATGTATAGAGCTGATTCTAGGTAAAGGATAGATATCATCAACAGTATAAGTATTTAGTGCTCTATAATCACCACATAACCTGGCTTTATCTTTCTCATAAGAAATTAGGACAGGTGAGATAACACAATATTTAGGTGTTTCAACTACCTTTTCAATAATATTCATTTTTAAAAGGGTAGAGATATTATCTTCAATATCTTTTCTCTTTGTGGGAGAAGCAGGATAAGGCTTCTTCTTTAAACTAGGTGGTATATCAGTTAATGGGCAAGACAATGAAAGTTTCATTTCCTCTTTAACTAATCCCAGTTCATGTGACCCATGAGCAAAGGCCATAGGAAAAGATTTTATCAAGTTAATGATGGAATCTTTATCCTCACCAGAAAGTTGTTCTCCAAAAGAGGCATTGTCAATTTCAGACATAAGGGCATGCATTTCCTTTGTAGATCTTCCTTTATATTGAACCACAGAATTACATGTGTTCAATTCTGGTTTTAATAATTTTTTAGGGGAGGAAATTTTAAATTTTCTCTTCCCATTCAACCCCATTGTGAAACATTGGTTTGAAGGATCCAATTTTATGCCATACTTGGTTAAAATATCATTCCCTACAATAAACCAATTGCTCAAGTTATCATTTTTCATGACAACAAAATCACAAATAGCTCTTACAAAACCATGGTTATATTTAAAAAACACTGTGGCTTTGTATTTACCAATGGGGGACAAAACAGAGCCATACCCTCTCCAATTTTCAGAAATGATAGGCAACAGTTTAGATTTATAGTCTTGATCTACTGAGGCAAGTGCTCTTTCAGATACTACACTTCCTCCAGCTCCAGAATCCAGAACAACTTCAATGCTGGTTCCATTAATCAAGACTGGTGCCTTAAGAGGGGCAATAACAATTGAGTTATCCTCAATGTTCTTTATGATCTCAGCATCCTCAACTGTAGATAAATCATTATTATCAATGTCAATAGTATTTAAATAATGAATATCTTCTTCCAGCATCAAGATTTCTTGTTGAGATTCATATGAAATATTGCTGGCACAATCACTTGATGTATCATCCAGTGCCACTGTGTCATCAGCATGCTCCTCTGTTTGTTCCACAAGATTTATCTTCTTGTCACAAACATGGCCTTTCTGCCAAGGCTTGTTGCACGTGAAGCAAGTGTTTGTTGCATACTTCTTTGGTGCAATAGGGGCAGAAGGTTTACCAACCTTTTCCAGAGGTTTTTGTTGGTAAGTGGAGGGTTTCTCCAAAGGGGTCCTAGGAATGAATCTTCTTGCATCATACTTATTGTTTAGAAGTATCTCATTGCAAGTATTAATGAAAGAAGAGGGTTCTTTGGAGAACTCAGTCCTAGCCACAATCAAGTCTCTCAGAGACATTGGTAATTTATAGAGGATCCTGTCCTTCCATAAATTAAACTCCATATTTGGGTCCATTTCCCTTAAGATTTTTACAAGTTTCATTAAAAACTCAATAGGTTTATCAGTAGAAGAGCTATATCTAGTTTCCTCATACTGCCTTTGTTGAGCCATTCTGAACTTGGAGCCACCAAATTGTGCTTTAATTAATTTCTTCCAATCCTCCCATGAATAGTCATTCCCATCCAGGAGAACAGATTCATACCACATCAGGGCAACATTAGTGAACAAAGAAATTAATTTGGACACAATTTCCTCATCTGGGAGTTTGTAAGAATTTTTTAAATTATCAATTCTGCAAATAAATTGTTGCCAATCAGAGGAAGAATCACCATCAAATGTTGGGTACTGGTCAAGTTTTGGCCAATTCTTTTGATTTGAAGGAGTCTCCTTAGTGCTAGCTTGTTTCTGAGTAAGAAGCAGCTGTAATTTCTCTAATTGTGCTGAAATCTCATTGTTTAATCCTTCTGTTGCAGATCCTGGTGCATCATCAGTTTTTGATGGAAACTCAGTGTTATCAACAGGTATTTCTGGATCAATTTTTATTTTAGATGAACTAGCCACAGGTACTGGTTGAGAATCCTGCACTATATGTTCCTTCACAGAATTGTCAGAATATTTTTGGTCATTTAACAATGAATTCAATGTTTCTTCAATGGTTGTTAGTCTTGTTTTCATTCTTGGAAGACTAGATAAACTTTCATTGACAGTTGCAAAAGATAATTGATTTTTATGTTGAAAAGATGACAACTGGTCACTCAATATTTTCAGATTTATCTTATCTATCTCTACCTCCTGGCAACAGGCAGATACAGTATCTTTTAGTTTAGACAAATCATTTTTTATATTTTGCCATAAAGCAATTTTCTTTTCATGGGTTGCTTTGTAATGAGACAATTCATCAGAGACTCTCTGTGCTTCACTTTTTAATGCTTGATAACCCTGATCAGTTAACAAACTATTATATCTCTGAGTCAATTGCATATTGTTCATTATATGATTTTGCTTGGCAATAATATCTCTCAAGTGCTCATCATTAATTCTTGATACATCCAGAGTGTTTCTCAATAAGGAAACTGAGTAACTTTCCAGACTCTCATAGAACTCAGGGTCAAGAGTTTCATCAATCACAGCCATATCAGGATTAATCATTGAGGTAGCAATTAAAAGTAATGGATTGGATACATGAGATAACTGTCTACTATTCCCAGCCTCTATAGGTCTCAAGGTTTCATCCTGCCTTCCAGATTTACCTGAAGGAACAGAGTCAGCCACAAGAAAAGGCACTTGAGAATCAATAGAGGGACGTACCAGGGTTTGCTGGGTATCACCATATTGGGCTTCCTTCTTCTTTTGCCTCCTTGATAAGGGTGGGGAGGAGTGGGGTTTGCCTGGGTGGGCCTTGATGGACCTACCTGAGGTAATTGATGCTGATTTTGAGCTAAGTAGTCCCACTGTGTGTTGAGCCAGTCCCACTGCCACTTGGACACTTCTACCATCTCTTGGGATTGGGGAGCCAATTTTTGTTGATCCCTGGGAGGAAGAGGTTTCCTTTTCTCTTGGAGAGAAGTATTTTTTCTTTTCTCCCATTCTTCCAAGGCATCTACCCTTACCTTTAGTTTTAAGCTGTCTGTCTTTAACTCCTTTATGTGGGTTGACAGATTCTTTATCTGCTGGGACAACGGCATCTTTTTTATCTTGAAGCCTCTTGGAAGCTCTTCTGGTGGGTTTGTCCTGGGTTTCTGATCCTGAGTATTGTCCACTAGGATTTCTACTTCTTCCATTTCCACATCCTGTTTGGGGCAAGGATTTATTAGTTTGAGAAATTCTTCTTGTTAAAGGAGAACTTACAGAAGTAGGCTCATCATAATCAATTAAGTCTAGTTCTTCTTCACGTGCAGTAAAACCACTTTGATCAGTCATTTTAAGATTCTACTGAAATGAAGGAAAAGAGACAAAAAATTAATTAGTCTTTTATTTTTAATTTTTATTTAACAGAAATAAAATAAAAATAAATAAAAAATCTTTTTAGGATAAAAATCAACTTAAATAAAATTAATAAAAAAAAATTTAAAACCAGGATAATGCAATCAACTGTAGAAATAAATTAGAATTTCTATTAATTTTTATT
Source organism: Hemileia vastatrix (assembly GCA_030280995.1). NCBI lineage: Eukaryota > Fungi > Basidiomycota > Pucciniomycetes > Pucciniales > Zaghouaniaceae > Hemileia > Hemileia vastatrix. The sequence goes on along the minus strand of JASXTE010000017.1, from coordinate 1,495,548 downwards.
TTTAGGATTTAAATCAACTAATTTATTACCAGGATTTATTGTAAACTGAAATAATCAAATATGAATCTTTATTAATAAAAATTATTTTAACTGATTAATTAACTACCAGGACTTAATGTCAACTGAAGTAATTTAAATATGAATTTTATTACTTAAAAAGATTTATTGGATTACCAGGACTCAAAGTCAACTGAAGTAATGAAATGTTAATTATTTATTAAAAAAAAAATATAATTGTCAGGACAATTTGTCAACTGGAAAAATTAATTAATCAGGACAAACGTCAACTGAAAAATTATAATAATTATTTTATTTAATAAAATATATTATTGTCAGGACAGTTTGTCAACTGGAACAATTAAAATTCAAATTAATCAGGAAAATTGTCAACTGAAAAATGATAATAATTAATATTAATATATAATTATTTTATTACCTCTGGGACTAAGAACAGTTATTGCTCTATTATGGTCAACCAGGAAAAATAAAAAAAATATAATAATAAAATTAAATTCCAATTACCAGACACCTCCCCCTGCAAAATGAGCAAATTAATGCCACTTACAGAGTGCTGAGTAAAAGGAAATACGTCGCAAATGAAGAGTGAAGAGTAACCCACAAATAGTAATCACAATAATTACCACGATATATACGATCTTTAGTCAGTATATGAACTTAAGTTTTGGAGCGCGGTTCGATTCCCGTTCGCAGCAAAAACTTTTATCACGTGACGTATGACGTTCGTCGTTTTCTTGCCTCCACTCGTCCTTTACAGGTGCTTCTACGCCGATGGTCCTCTCAATTACGCCTCAAGTAACGTTGCGCCGTCGATATTTCGGAAAGGTTCCCAATTGTCAAGGTACACTTTTTGTCTAGAAGATTTGGTACGTAGTTCTACGAGGATTTAAAAGGCTTAAATGGGTTCTCAACAAATTTGTACGTATTTCTTAATTCAAAAATGAATTTTTTACTCAATAAAAGAGGTAGGATTAAAATATTAATATAAATTATAAATTAGAATTACGCTATTGTAAATACTAATGATATAGAATATAAGAATAAGTGTTTAGTTGGTTATTGTTGTAATAAAATGAGTTGGTAAAATAGAATCATCAAAAGACAACAAAAATAGAGGCCATTTATAGGCAAAGGAGAGACAAAGCACAGAAATCAAATTCTAAAAACAGTAGGGAAAAGAGAGAAAATGAACATTCCAGAAAGATTATTTCAAATAATAAAGTTATTCCAAAAAGAAGGCGTCAAAAAAGATGTATTTACAGAGTATGTCAGGAATACATCAATATTTTTAATATTTACTGTAAATGTCAATTCCAAATAAGAAATTTGATTTATTTGTATATATTTGATATTATTTGAGTATTTAAATCTTATTTTATCTTTGTATTTTATTTTTTAAATATAAAGTTTTATTTTTCCCAACCTGTCAATTGAGCACGGTGTTAGAGAAAATATAAGGGACAAAATTATAATTATAATTTTACTTATTTATTTAATTAATTAATTTAATTTTAGCATTCTGTAACTAGTTAATTTATAACTAATGTTAATGTAACTAAATGATAATTAAATAATAATTAAAGATGATAAGGTGCGGCTTCATCCAGTAAATAATTCCTTATTTCACTGGGTAAGTCTAGTAGCCTGGCTGACATATTATCTCTTTTTATATCACCTTTTATATTACTTTTTATACCACTTTTTTTATAACAGTTTTTATATCACTTTTTTATCACTTTTTATATCACTTTTATATCGCTTTTTATATCACTTTTTCTATCACTTTTACATCACTTTTTATATCCACTTTAATATCACTTTTTATATCACTTTTCATATCACTTTTATATCACTTTTTATATCACTTTTTTTAGATCACTTTTTATATCACTTTTTATATCACTTTTTATACCACTTTTTTATCCCTTTTTATATCACTTTTTATATCCACTTTTTATATCACTTTTTATATCACTTTTTATACCACTTTTTATATCCCTTTTTATATCACTTTTTTATCACTTTTTATAACTTTTTTATATCGCTTTTTATATCACTTTTTATATCACTTTTTCTATCACTTTTTCTATCTCTTTTTATATCACTTTTTATACCACTTTTTATATCACTTTTTTTATCACTTTTTTTATACCACTTTTTATATCACTTTTTCTATCTCTTTTTATATCTCTTTTTATATCAATTTTTCTATCACTTTTTCTATCACTTTTTCTATCACTTTTTATATCACTTTTTATATCACTTTTTATACCACTTTTTATATCACTTTTTATATTACTTTTTATATCATTTTTTATATCACTTTTAAAATCTCTTTTTATATCACTTATTACCACTTTTTTTATCACTTTTTTTTCAATTTTTATATCACTTTTTTTATCACTTTTTATATCACTTTTTTATATATCTTTTTATATCTCTTTTTATGTCACTTTTTATATCACTTTTTATATCACTTTTTATATCACATATCACTATTTATATCACTTTTTATATCACTTTTTATATCACTTTTTCTATCACTTTTTCTATCACTTTTTCTATCACTTTTTATGTCACTTTTTATATCACTTTTTATATTACTTTTTATATCTCTTTTTATATCACTTTTTATATCACTTTTTATATCTCTTTTAATATCACTTTTTGTATCACTTTTTTATATCACTTTTTTTATCACTTTTTATATCACTTTTTATATCACTTTTTATATCACTTTTTATACCACTTATTATACCACTTTTTATATCACTTTTTATACCACTTTTTATATCACTTTTTCTATCCACTTTTTATATCACTTTTTCTATCACTTTTTATACCACTTTTATATCTCTTTTTTAATTTCTCTATTTATACAACTTTTTATATCACTTTTTTTATCACTTTTTATATCACTTTTCATATCACTTTTTATATCAGTTATTATCTCTTTTTATATCACCTTTTATATAACTTTTTATACCACTTTTTTTATATCAGTTTTTATATCACTTTTTTATCACTTTTTATATCACTTTTTTTATCGCTTTTTTATCATATACTACTTTTTATATCACTTTCATATCACTTTTTATCACTTTTTATATCACTTTTTTATCACTTTTTATATCACTTTTTATATCACTTTTTATACCACTTATTATACATCTTTTTAATCACTTTTTATATCACTTTTTATATCACTTTTTATATCACTTTTTTATATCACTTTTTATATCACTTTTTATATCACTTTTTATATCACTTTTTATATCACTCTTTATATCACTTTTAAAATCACTTTTTATATCACTTTTTATATCACTTTTTATATCACTTTTTCTATCACTTTTTCTATCACTTTTTATATTACTTTTTATATCACTTTTTATATTACTTTTATATCACTTTTTATATCACTTTTTATATCACTTTTTCTATCACCTTTTATATTTCTTTTTATACCACTTTTTATATCACTTTTTATATCTCTTTTTAAATCACTTTTTCTATCACTTTTAATATCACTTTTATATCACTTTTTATATCACTTTTTATATCACTTTTTATATCTTTTTTTATATCTTTTTATATCACTTTTTTTATTTCTTTTTATATCACTTTTTATATCACCTTTTATTCCACTTTTAATATCAATTTTTTATCACTTTTTATATCACTTTTCATATCACTTTTTATACCACTTTTTATATTACTTTTTATATCTCTTTTTCTATCTCTTTTTATATCACTTTTTATATCACTTTTTATATCACTTTTTGTATCACTTTTTTATCACATACCACTTTTTTATCTCTTTTTTTATCACTTTTATATCACTTTTTTATCACATACCACTTATCTATCACTTTTTATATCACTTTTTTTATCACTTTTTATACCCCTTTTTATATCTCTTTTTATATCACTTTTTCTATCTCTTTTAATATCACTTTTTATATCACTTTTTAAATCACTTTTTATATCAATTTTTTTATCACTTTTTCTTTCACTTTTTCTATCACTTTTTTTATCACTTTTTATACCACTTTTTTATTATATCACTTTTTATATCACTTTTTATATCACTTTTTATATCACTTTTTTTATCACTTTTTTTATCACTTTTTATATTAATTTTATATCACTTTTTATATCACTTTTTATATCACTTTTTATATCTTTTTCTATACCACTTTTCATATCACTTTTTTTTATATCACTTTTTTTTCACTCTTTATATCACTTTTTATATCACTTTTCATATCACTTTTCATATCACTTTTCATATCACTTTTTCTATTACTTTTTATACCACTTTTTATATCAATTTTTATAGCACTTTTTATATCACTTATTACCACTTTTACATCACTTTTTATATCACTTTTTATACCACTTTTTATATCACTTTTTATATCACTTTTTATATCCCTTTTTATATCATTTTTTATATTATTTTTATATCTCTTTTTATATCTCTTTTTATATCACTTTTTATATCACTTTTTATATCTCTTTTTATATCACTTTTTATACCACTTTTTATGTCACTTTTTATATCACTTTTTATATCACTTTTTATATCACTTTTTTATAGCTTTTTATATCACTTTTTCTATCACTTTTATATCACTTTTTATATCCACTTTAATATCACTTTTTATATCACTTTTCATATCACTTTTATATCACTTTTTATATCACTTTTTTTAGATCACTTTTTATATCACTTTTTCTATCACTTTTTATACCACTTTTTTATCCCTTTATATATCAATTTTTATATCCACTTTTTGTATCACTTTTTATCACTTTTTATATTTCTTTTTATATCTCTTTTTTTATCACTTTTTATATCACTTTTTATATCACTTTTTATATCATTTTTTAAATCACTTTTTATATCACTTTTTATATCACTTTTTATATCACTTTTTATATCACTTTTTATATCACTTTTTATACCACTTTTTATATCACTTTTTTTATTAATTTTTATATCACTTTTTATATCACTTTTTATATCACTTTTTATACCACATTTATACCACTTTTTATATCACTTTTTTTATCAATTTTTATATCACTTTTTATATCACTTTTTATATCACTTTTTATACCACTTTTATATACACTTTTATATCACTTTTTATATAACTTTTTTTATCACTTTTTATATCACTTTTTATATCTCTTTTTTTATCACTTTTATATCACTTTTTATATCACTTTTTATACATCTTTTCATATCACTTTATATACCACTTTTTATATCACTATTATATCACTTTCTATACCACTTTTTTTATCACTTTTTATACCACTTTTTATATCTCTTTTTTAATCCCTTTTTTTATTTCATTTTATATCACTTTTAATATCACTTTTTATATCTCTTTTTATATCACTTTTTTGATCACTTTTTATATCACTTTTTATATCACTTTTTATATCACTTTTTATACCACTTTTTATACAACTTTTTATATTAATTTTTATATCACTTTTTATATCACTTTTTTTATCACTTTTTTTATCTCTTTTTCTATCACTTTTTATATCACTTTTTCTATCACTTTTTACATCACTCTTTTATCACATATCACTTATTATACCACTTTTTTTATCACTTTTTATATTACTTTTTACACCACTTTTTATATCACTTTTTCTACCACTTTTTATATCACGTTTATACCACTTTTTTTCATACATCACTTTTTTTTATTTTATACATCACTTTTTTTTTATACCACTTTTTTTTACATCACCTTTTTTTTACTTTTTATATCACTTTTTATATCACTTTTAATATCACTTTTTATATCACTTTTTTATATCACTTTTTATATCACTTTTTATATCACTTTTTCTATTACTTTTTATATCTCTTTTTATATCACTTTTTATATCACTTTTTCTATTACTTTTTATATCTCTTTTTATATCACTTTTTATATCACTTTCTATATCACTTTTTATATCACTTTTTCTATTACTTTTTATATCACTTTTTATATCACTTTTTATATTACTTTTTATATTACTTTTTATACCACTTTTTATATCACATATCACTTTTTATATCACTTTTTATATCACTTTTTATATCACTTTTTATACCACTTTTTATATCTCTTTTGATATCACTTTTTATACCACTTTTTATATCACTTTTTATATCACTTTTGATATCACTTTTTCTTTCACTTTTTATATCACTTTTTACATCACTCTTTTATCACATATCACTTATTATACCACTTTTTTTATCACTTTTTATATTACTTTTTACACCACTTTTTATATCACTTTTTATACCACTTTTTATATCACATTTATACCACTTTTTTTCATACATCACTTTTTTTTTATACCACTTTTTTTTATACCACTTTTTTTTTATATCACTTTTTTTTTTTTATACATCACTTTTTTTTTATACCACTTTTTTTTATACCACTTTTTTTTCATACCACTTTTTTTTATACCACTTTTTTTTTTTATACCACTTTTTTTTATATCACTTTTTTTTTATATCACTTTTTTTTTTTACATCGCTTTTTTTTTTTCATACATCACTTTTTTTTTTATACCACTTTTTTTTCATACCACTTTTTTTTATACCACTTTTTTTATACCACTTTTTTTTATACCACTTTTTTTTTACCACTTTTTTTTATATCACTTTTTTTTTTTTTTTATACCACTTTTTTTTTATACATCACTTTTTTTTTACCACTTTTTTTTTATACATCACTTTTTTTTTATACCACTTTTTTTTTCATCATTTTTTTTTATACCACTTTTTTTAACATCACTTTTTTTTTATACCACTTTTTTTTATACATCACTTTTTTTTTAAATCAATTTTTTTTATACCACTTTTTTTTTATACCACTTTTTTTTTATATCACTTTTTCTATCACCCTTTTCTATCACTTTTTATATCACTTTCATATTACTTTTTATACCACTTTTTTTTAATACCACTTTTTTTTATACCACTTTTTTTTTATACATCACTTTTTTTTATACATCACTTTTTATTTACATCATATTTTTTTTTATATCTCTTTTTTTTATACCACTTTTTTCATACATCACTTTTTTTTTTATACCACTTTTTTTTTACATCACTTTTTTTATACATCACTTTTTTTTTTTATACATCACTTTTTTTTTTTATACATCACTTTTTTTTTTATACATCACTTTTTTTTTATATACATCACTTTTCTTTTTTATACCACTTTTTTTTTTAATACCACTTTTTTTTTATATCACTTTTTTTTTTATATCACTTTTTTTTTATACCACTTTTTTTTATACCACTTTTTTTTTACATCACTTTTTTTTTACATCACTTTTTTTTATACATCACTTTTTTTTACATAACTTTTTATATACCACTTTTTTTATACCACTTTTTTTTATACCACTTTTTTTTATATTACTTTTTTTTATACCACTTTTTTTTTATACCACTTTTTTTTTATACATCACTTTTTTTTACATCACTTTTTTTTTATACCACTTTTTTTTTATACCACTTTTTTTTATACCACTTTTTTTACAACACTTTTTTTTTTTATACATCACTTTTTTTTTATATCACTTTTTTTTATACCACTTTTTTTTTATACAACTTTTTTTATACCACTTTTTTTACAACACATTTTTTTTTATACATCACTTTTTTTTTTATATCACTTTTTTTTATATCACTTTTTTTATACCACTTTTTTTTATACATCACTTTTTTTTTTATATACATCCCTTTTTTTTTTTTATACATCACTTTGTTTTTTTTATACATCACTTTTTTTTTATATAACTTTTTTTATTCCACTTTTTACATCACTTTTTTTTACACCACTTTTTTTTTATACCACTTTTTTTCATATCACTTTTCTTTTTATACCACTTTTTTTTATACTACTTTTTTATTATACATCACTTTTTTTTTATATCACTTTTTTTTTTTTTATACATCACTTTTTTTTTTATACCACTTTTTTTTATACCACTTTTTTTTCATACCACTTTTTTTATACCAATTTTTTTTATATCACTTTTTTTTATATCACTTTTTTTTTTTTACATCACTTTTTTTTTCATACATCACTTTTTTTTTTTATACCACTTTTTTTTCATACCACTTTTTTTTATACCACTTTTTTTTTATACCACTTTTTATTATACATCACTTTTTTTTACATCACTTTTTTTTTATAACACTTTTTTTTATACCACTTTTTTTTATACCACTTTTTTTACAACACTTTTTTTTTTTATACATCACTTTTTTTTTTATATCACTTTTTTTTTATATCACTTTTTTTTATACCACTTTTTTTTTATACCACTTTTTTTTATACCACTTTTTTTACAACACATTTTTTTTTATACATCACTTTTTTTTTTATATCACTTTTTTTTTATATCACTTTTTTTTATACCACTTTTTTTTATACATCACTTTTTTTTTTATACATCCCTTTTTTTTTATACATCACTTTGTTTTTTTTATACATCACTTTTTTTTTATATAACTTTTTTTTTTATATTCCACTTTTTACATCACTTTTTTTTACATCACTTTTTTTTTATACCACTTTTTTCATATCACTTTTCTTTTTATACCACTTTTTTTTATACTACTTTTTTTTTTATACATCACTATTTTTTTATACCACTTTTTTTTTTTATACATCACTTTTTTTTTTTATACATCACTTTTTTTTTATACCACTTTTTTTTTTTTACATCACTTTTTTTTTTTATACATCACTTTTTTTTTTTTATACATCATTTTTTTTTTTACATCACTTTTTTTTTTACATCACTTTTTTTTTTAGATCACTTTTTTTTATACTCCACTTTATTTTATACCACTTTTTTTTATACCACTTTTTTTTATACCACTTTTTTTTATACCACTTTTTTTTATACCACTTCTTTTTTTACCACTTTTTTTTATACCTTTTTTTTTTATATCACTTTTTTTTATACATCACTTTTTTATACATCACTTTTTTTATACCACTTTTTTTTTACATCAATTTTTTTTTACATCACTTTTTTTTTTATACCACTTTTTTTTTAAATCACTTTTTCTATCACCCTTTTCTATCACTTTTTATATCCCTTCATATTTTTTTTATACATCACTTTTTTTTTTATATCACTTTTTTTTATACCACTTTTTTTTTATACCACTTTTTTTTATACCACTTTTTTTACAACACATTTTTTTTTTATACATCACTTTTTTTTTATATCACTTTTTTTTTATATCACTTTTTTTTATACCACTTTTTTTTATACATCACTTTTTTTTTTATACATCCCTTTTTTTTTTATACATCACTTTGTTTTTTTTATGCATCACTTTTTTTTTTATATAACTTTTTTATTCAACTTTTTACATCACTTTTTTTTACATCACTTTTTTTTTATACCACTTTTTTTCATATCACTTTTCTTTTTATACCACTTTTTTTATACTACTTTTTTTTTATACATCACTTTTTTTTTATATCACTTTTTTTTTTTTTTATACATCACTTTTTTTTTTATACCACATTTTTTTTTATACCACTTTTTTTTCATACCACTTTTTTTATACCACTTTTTTTGATATCACTTTTTTTTTATATCACTTTTTTTTTTTACATCACTTTTTTTTTTCATACATCACTTTTTTTTTATACCACTTTTTTTTCATACCACTTTTTTTTATACCACTTTTTTTTTATACCACTTTTTATTATACATCACTTTTTTTACATCACTTTTTTTTATACCACTTTTTTTTTATACCACTTTTTTTTATACCACTTTTTTTAAAACACTTTTTTTTTATGCATCACTTTTTTTTTTATATCACTTTTTTTTATACCACTTTTTTTTTATACCACTTTTTTTTATACCACTTTTTTTACAACACATTTTTTTTTTACACATCACTTTTTTTTTTATATCACTTTTTTTTATATCACTTTTTTTATACCACTTTTTTTTATACATCACTTTTTTTTTATACATCCCTTTTTTTTTTTATACATCACTTTGTTTTTTTTATACATCACTTTTTTTTTATATAAATTTTTTTATTCCACTTTTTACATCACTTTTTTTTACATCACTTTTTTTTTATACCACTTTTTTCATATCACTTTTCTTTTTATACCACTTTTTTTTATACTACTTTTTTTTTTATACATCACTTTTTTTTTATATCACTTTTTTTTTTTTTATACATCACTTTTTTTTTTATACCACTTTTTTTTATACCACTTTTTTTTCATACTACTTTTTTTTATACCACTTTTTTTTTTTTATACCACTTTTTTTTATATCACTTTTTTTTTATATCACTTTTTTTTTTTTACATCACTTTTTTTTTTTTCATACATCACTTTTTTTTTTATATCACTTTTTTTTCATACCATTTTTTTTATAACACTTTTTTTTATACCACTTTTTTTTATACCACTTTTTTTTTACCACTTTTTTTTATATCACTTTTTTTTTTTTTTATACCACTTTTTTTTTTATACATCACTTTTTTTTTTACCACTTTTTTTTTATACATCACTTTTTTTTTTATACCACTTTTTTTTTACATCACTTTTTTTATACCACTTTTTTTTAACATCACTTTTTTTTTATACCACTTTTTTTTATACATCACTTTTTTTTTACATCAATTTTTTTTACATCACTTTTTTTTATACCACTTTTTTTTTATATCACTTTTTCTATCACCCTTTTCTATCACTTTTTATATCACTTTCATATTACTTTTTATACCACTTTTTTTTAATATCACTTTTTTTTCATCACTTTTTTTTTACATCACTTTTTTTTTATATCACTTTTTTTTTATACCACTTTTTTTTATACCACTTTTTTTTATATCTCTTCTTTTTTTATACCACTTTTTTTTTTACATCACTTTTTTTTTTTTATACATCACTTTTTTTTTACATCACTTTTTTTTTATACCACTTTTATATATCACTTTTTTTTTTAATCACTTTTTTCTTATATCACTTTTTAATTATACCACTTTTTTTTTCATACATCACTTTTTTTTATATTCCACTTTTTTTTTATACCACTTTTTTTTTATACCACTTTTTTTATACATCACTTTTTTTTTATACCACTTTTTTTTATACATCACTTTTTTTTTACATCAATTTTTTTTTACATCACTTTTTTTTTATACCACTTTTTTTTTATATCACTTTTTCTATCACCCTTTTCTATCACTTTTTATATCACTTTCATATTACTTTTTATACCACTTTTTTTTAATACCACTTTTTTTTATACCACTTTTTTTTTTTTATACATCACTTTTTTTTTATACATCACTTTTTATTTACATCACTTTTTTTTTATATCTCTTTTTTTTATACCACTTTTTTCATACATCACTTTTTTTTTTATACCACTTTTTTTATACATCACTTTTTTTTTACATCACTTTTTTTTAATACCACTTTTATATATCACTTATTTTTTTAATCACTTTTTTCTTATATCACTTTTTAATTATACCACTTTTTTTTTCATACATCACTTTTTTTTTTTTACATCACTTTTTTTTATATTCCACTTTTTTTTTATACCACTTTTTTTTTATACCACTTTTTTTTTATACATCACTTTTTTTTTTTTATACCACTTTTTTTTTATACCACTTTTTTTATCACTTTTTTTATATACCACTTTTTTTTATACCACTTTTTACATCACTTTTTTTTTATACCACTTTTTTTTATACCACTTATTTTTTATACCACTTTTTTTTATACCACTTTTTTTTATACCACTTTTTTTATATCACTTTTTTTTTTATACATCACATTTTTTTATACATCACATTTTTTTTATACATCACTTTTTTTTTTACATCACTTTTTTTTTTATACATCACTTTTTTTTTACATCACTTTTTTTTATATCACTTTTTTTTTATACATCACTTTTTTTTCTATACCACTTTTTTTTATACCACTTTTTTTTTATACCACTTTTTTTTATACCACTATTTTTTTATACATCACTTTTTTTTATATCACTTTTTTTTTTTACATCACTTTTTTTTTTACATCACTTTTTTTTTTACATCAGTTTTTTTATACATCACTTTTTTTTTACATCACTTTTTTTACATCACTTTTTTTCTATACCACTTTTATTTATACCACTTTTTTTTATACCACTTTTTTTTACATAACTTTTTTTTTTTACATCACTTTTTTTTTCATACATCACTTTTTTTATACCACTTTTTTTTATACGTCACTTTTTTTTTACATCACTTTTTTTTTTATTCATCACTTTTTTATTTTTATACATCACTTTTTTTATACATCACTTTTTTTTGTTATACATCACTTTTTTTTTTTTTACATCACTTTTTTTTTTATACATCACTTTTTTTTTTTTATACCACTTTTTTTTATATCACTTTTTTTTTTATATCACTTTTTTTTTATACCACTTTTTTTTATACCACTTTTTTTTTACATCACTTTTTTTTTACATCACTTTTTTTTATACATCACTTTTTTTTACATAACTTTTTATATACCACTTTTTTTATACCACTTTTTTTATACCACTTTTTTTTATATCACTTTTTTTTTATACCACTTTTTTTTTTATACATCACTTTTTTTTTATTCATCACTTTTTTATTTTTATACATCACTTTTTTTATACATCACTTTTTTTTGTTATACATCACCTTTTTTTTTTTTACATCACTTTTTTTTTCATACATCACTTTTTTTTTACATCACTTTTTTTTTATACCACTTTTTTTATACCACTTTTTTTTATATCACTTTTTTTTTTATATCACTTTTTTTATACCACTTTTTTTATACCACTTTTTTTTTTACATCACTTTTTTTTTACATCACTTTTTTTTATACATCACTTTTTTTTACATAACTTTTTATATACCACTTTTTTTATACCACTTTTTTTTATACCACTTTTTTTTATATCACTTTTTTTTTTATACCACTTTTTTTTTATACCACTTTTTTTTTTATACATCACTTTTTTTTTATACCACTTTTTTTTTATACATCACTTTTTTTATACCACTTTTGTCAGGCTAAGGTCAAGTACAAGGACGTGAACTAGCTTGAATAGTCAGTTGTCTAGAAGATTTTAATGGTCCTATATGAATACTGTAGTTTTAATCCACTAAGTTGTAAAATATAATCAAATATAGAGGTCTCAGTAATATAATTCTCACTATTCTTATATATGGCTTACAATCTTTATAGTTGGTAGAAAAATAGATTATATAAATTCAGATACTATTCAAAAGTCTTATAAAAGTACTAATTGATATGTATTGTAATTGGTTTGGTTATATTGGTTAAATTGTAATGATAAAGAATGAAGAAATATGTCAGCCTGTATATCTCCAGGACTGAGTAAAAAGTAATTATAAGTTATGTTAAACACATGAACTATACATGGGAATAATAAATAAGAGTACACAAATAGTATACATAAGTAAAATTATGATAATACACAAAAAATGCCATTATAACACCTTATATACACGCATATATCCACCTTTTATAGGTCTTATGTACTTAATATTAAGTTGGAATATGTTAGGGTAATCTTAAGAACCTTAAGTATAAGGCTACATAATTTTTAAGTACACTTAAAGCTGTTATATTCATTGTTTTATGCAAAAAACAAGAAATGCGCTTTATTTCACTTAAAAGTTGACTATATGCGCTATAAAATTGAGAATATCAAAATTGCGCTTTGACAGATCAATTGGGCTCATTTAGAACTATTGATTTGGCTATTTAAATACATAAAAATAACACTTTTCAAATTTGGTGTTTTTCATGCCAGAAATGGCTTCTGTGTACTGGCCACATACTGCCTGTTTTTTTCCCGTGTGAATAGCTTCATTTTTAGCAAAGTTAGCTTTTTCACACTATAATTACCCCACATTCTACGCCCACTGTGGGGAAACACACTAAAATAGGGGACAGGCGCTTATTTAGTGTCCTAGCTTAATTAATAATGCATTGACCTTGTTTATATGCACTAATTTCATTAATAACCTCACTCTTGGCACTTTATTTCATCACCACGCTTAAATTCGCCTAATTTTAGTCAAGGATTTACCCGTGCAAGAGCCTGCCAAGAACTGCATGTAGTTACCCCACATCTCACGCTCTTTTTTAAGTTTTTGGGTGGTTTCTCAGTCAATTTTGGTTATTTTTGAATGGGAATTTCACGTAGTATAATGTCAGGATTAGCCCCATTATTTCTACAGTCAATCCCCCTTATTATTAAGCTATTATTAACCTTAAAAAGTCTCCTTTAGTCTTTAATATTATTGTTTTATACGCATATACTCTCTTTTTGTCTTTTTCTTTAATTTTGATGGATTTCCCTTATTACTACAGGATTTTGGCGGTTGTTACTCTTCTAATTATGTCATGGGTTACTGGGAATGTTGATGGGAATGTCTATTAGTTGTTTAGAGGCGTTATTAACTGTGTATTGGGTGGTACATTAAGGGAATCATTGGGGAACTCAGTGTGTATAAAAGGAGGAGGTTTTTGGGTTGTATTTCTTCATTCTTTATCATTACAATTTAACCAATATAACCAAACCAATTACAATACATATCAATTAGTACTTTTATAAGACTTTTGAATAGTATCTGAATTTATATAATCTATTTTTCTACCAACTATAAAGATTGTAAGCCATATATAAGAATAGTGAGAATTATATTACTGAGACCTCTATATTTGATTATATTTTACAACTTAGTGGATTAAAACTACAGTATTCATATAGGACCATTAAAATCTTCTAGAAAACTGACTATTCAAGCTAGTTCAGGTCCTTGTACTTGACCTTAGCCTGACAAAATACAACCCAAAAACCTCCTCCTTTTATACACACTGAGTTCCCCAATGATTCCCTTGATGTACCACCCAATACACAGTTAATAACGCCTCTAAACAACTAATAGAAATTCCCATCAACATTCCCAGTAACCCATGACATAATTAGAAGAGTAACAACCGCCAAAATCCTGTAGTAATAAGGGAAATCCATCAAAATTAAAGAAAAAGACAAAAAGAGAGTATATGCGTATAAAACAATAATATTAAAGACTAAAGGAGACTTTTTAAGGTTAATAATAGCTTAATAATAAGGGGGATTGACTGTAGAAATAATGGGGCTAATCCTGACATTATACTAAGTGAAATTCCCATTCAAAAATAACCAAAATTGACTGAGAAACCACCCAAAAACTTAAAAAAGAGCGTGAGATGTGGGGTAACTACATGCAGTTCTTGGCAGGCTCTTGCACGGGTAAATCCTTGACTAAAATTAGGCGAATTTAAACGTGGTGATGAAATAAAGTGCCAAGAGTGAGGTTATTAATGAAATTAGTGCATATAAACAAGGTCAATGCATTATTAATTAAGCTAGGACACTAAATAAGCGCCTGTCGCCTATTTTAGTGTGTTTCCCCACAGTGGGCGTAGAATGTGGGGTAATTATAGTGTGAAAAAGCTAACTTTGCTAAAAATGAAGCTATTCACATGGGAAAAAAGCAGGCAGTATGTGGCCAGTACACAGAAGCCATTTCTGGCATAAAAAACACCAAATTTGAAAAGTGTTATTTTTATGCATTTAAATAGCCAAATCAATAGTTCTAATTGAGCCCAATAGATCTGTCAAAGCGCAATTTTGATATTCTCAATTTTATAGCGCATATAGTCAACTTTTAAGTGAAATAAAGCGCATTTCTTGTTTTTTGCATAAAACAATGAATATAACAGCTTTAAGTGTACTTAAAAATTATGTAGCCTTATACTTAAGGTTATTAAGATTACCCTAACATATTCCAACTTAATATTAAGTACATAAGACCTATAAAAGGTGGATATATGTGTGTATATAAGGTGTTATAATGGCATTTTTTGTGTATTATCATAATTTTACTTATGTATACTATTTGTGTACTCTTATTTATTATTCCCATGTATAGTTCATGTGTTTAACATAACTTATAATTACTTTTTACTCAGTCCTGGAGATATACAGGCTGACACTCGCCCACCCAAAAAAAATAAAAAAAATGATAAGTTATACATTTTATTTTATTAATTTGTAATTTTCAGGTATTCAGAGTAAATCTGTAGCATTAAAGATTCAACTTTAAAGAAATAAAACATAATAAAATATTATGAGTACTGGTTTTTTAACCCCTCAGCTGGTTGAACAGAAATTTATTTCTGTTTAAATTTTTTAAGAAGGGTGGATAAATTAGAAATTTCTTTTTCAGGTATCCATTTATCAAATTCATTTGATTTCCCTTTAAATCTTAGTAAATACTCAGTTCCTTTTTCTTTAGTAAGGATTCTTTTCTTGAGTATTTTTTCAATCTCTGCTTTTTCCACAATTTCTTCAGGTTGCTTTTTAGGCCTTTTCCTTCTTTTTGGAAATAAGTCAGGATCATTTGCATGGTAAGGTTTCAATAATGAGATAGGGAAAACTGGATGTTTCCTATCATATGGAGCGTATAATATGACTTCCACTGCATTATACCCAACCATTTTATTTACTAAAAAAGGTCCTACAAAGGGGTCCTTTAATTTAACATTACCCTGTAAGTTAAAATGTAGTGTTGATATGAGGACTTCATCTCCCTTTTTAAATTCAAATTCTTTATGAGATTTGTCCCACCTTTTCTTTTCATATTCAAATGCTTTTTGGATGCATTCTTCTGCATGCTTTCTACACATTTGTTGCATATGAATAAAGGATTTAGTGCCAGGGTGTATATCCAACCTTGGTAGTTTATTTAAATGATTTACTGGGGTATTTGGTACATATCCCAGCCAGAGTTCAAATGGTTTCTTCTCTGTTACAGAATGAGTTGTGCTGTTATAAGCAAATTCAAGGCCAGCAATTAATGTTACCCAGTCATGTGTGAATTTCTCATTGTCTTTGTATTCTAATCCAAAGGCACAATATCTTCTGATCATGTCTTCTAGAGTTTGTATCATCCTCTCAGCCAGCCCATCAGTTTGTGGATGGTGTGCTGTAGACAATTTTAATTGACAACCTGATACTTCCATCAAAGATGTCCAGAACTCTGAAGTAAATTTAGGATCTCTGTCAGAGATTATGGCTTTGGGGAACCCAGCAGTATTCATCATCTGGGTCCACCATAGTAATGCCAAGTCTTTAGCAGATACCTCTTTATGGGTAGGGATAAACTTACACATTTTTGTTAATCTATCCACTATAACCCAGCAAGAATTGAAACTTTCTTTTCCTGCTAATGGCAAGCCAGTTACAAAATCCATGTTTATAATTTCCCATGGAGCTTTTGGCTGCTCTATTTGTTGTAACAACCCAGCTCTCTTCCCAGTTAATCTTTTAGATTTCTGACAAGAGTCACATGTTTCAATGTATTTTTGTACATCCTCTTTCATGTTTATCCACCAGGCTGTATTTTTAACTCTGGTTAATGTTTTGTTAAAGTCAAAATGACCAGCTAAGATGTCATCATGACAAGTACTCAACATTAACTCTTTCATAGAAGGTGGTATTACTATTACATTGCTTAACTTTTTCCTGTAATATATATATCCATCTTCAATTGATAGTTTACCTTTTTCCAACGCATTTTTATACTTTGGAGGCAAGGTTTTAATTAATGCACTCATGGAGGCATTTGTTGGATCATTAAGAATGGTAGATAGTTTAGACAAATCTTTATCAGATGAATAATTTTCCAATATAGTTTGCATAAACTCTTCTTCTAAATCCACTATATAAATCCCAAATATATGTATAACCTCATTTTCAGGTACATAAGCTGGGTTGTCAGCATCATTTGGAAAAGGACTTCTGGATAATAAATCCACATTTGAATGCAATGTTCCTGCTCTGTGAGTGATTGTCATTCTTCCTCTGTACTCTTGTACAGCTAGTTGCCATCTAAACATGTGCCTATTAGGTGTTTTCATGTTTAGTAATGATTTTACTGCACTGCAATCTGTTATAAGTTCAAACTTCTGGTCTTCCAGATAGTAATGAAGTTTCTCCAAAGCCCACACCACGGCTAAACATTCTAGCTGTGTGGCACCATACCTTAATTCTGTTTTTCTTAAGGTTCTGGATATATAACAGATAACTACTTCAGATAATTTTCCATTTATTATCTGTTTCTGCTGTAAAGCAGCACCCAAACCTATGAAACTTGCATCAGTATACAAGATAAAAGGTAGGGTGAAATCTGGCAGTCCTAATATTGGAGCTGACATTAAACATTCCTTTAATTTATTAAAGGCGTGTTGTCTTTCATTATTCCAAATGAAAGCTTCATTCTTCCTGATTAATGTTGTTAAAGTGGCTGCAATGGATTGGTAATTTTTAATATATTGTCTATAATATCGACAAATACCCAAAAAACTTTGAACCTCTTTTACATTTTTAGGTATCCCAATGTTTTTAGTTGCTGCCACTTTATTCTGGTCAACACAAATTTGTAATCCAGATACAACATCTCCAAGTACTTTCAAGGATTGAAATCCAAACTTACATTTCTTTAATGCAATAGTCATATTAATTTCATCCATTTTTTGAAAGACTCTTTTCAGGTGATTTAAATGTTCATCATATGTCTTTGAAAACACTATGATGTCATCAATATAGACCAATAGCCATCCTTCAACCATTTCCTGATGAAAAACACTATCCATCAATTTTTGGAAGACTGAAGGGGCATTCTTTGGGCCAAATGGCATTCTCACATACTTATATATACCCATATGTGTGGTTATTAATAAGTAATTTTGAGAATTTCTTTCCACAGGAATCTGGTGGTAACCCTTGTTCCCATCCAGACAGGAAATATATTTTGCTCCTTGTAAGGTAGCATGGATAGAAGCTATCCTTGGTAGAGGGTAAATATCATCTACTGTATATGTATTCAGAGCTCTATAATCACCGCATAATCTTGCCTTATCTTTTTCATAAGAGATTAATACTGGTGAAATGACACAATACTTAGTTGTTGTGTCCACTTTTTCAACAATACCCATTTCCAATAACAATTTTATATTGTCTTCAATATCTTTCCTTTTTGCAGGATATGCTGGGTAAGGTTTCTTTTTTAAGCTGCCAGGAATATTATCCAGATCACAGCTTAGAGAGATTTTCATCTCATGGTCTTTGACCAATCCTAGTTCATTTGATCCATGAGCAAATGCCATAGGATATGATTTAATCAATCTCAAAATGTCTTCTTGTTCAATTTTTGAGAGTTGAGGACTGAAAGAGGCCTTTTGGATTTCATTTTCCAATTCACCCACTTCATTGGTGGTTCTTCCACCTTTCAGTTGTTCTTCTCTAGGAGAAATGGAATATACTGAATTTTCAGAACATATTTTGAATTTCCTTTTACCATTCACCCCTATGGTGAAACAACTGTTTGCAGGATCTAGTTTAATGCCAAATTTTGTCAATAAATCATTGCCAATAATAAACCAATCACTACAATTATTATTATCCATTACTACAAATTCACAAACTGCTCTAACATATCCATTATTATATTTAAAGAATACAGCAGTTTTGTATTTGCCAATTGGATTTAATACTGAACCAAAACCCCTCCAGTTCTTTGTCTGAATAGGTTCTAGTTTTTCCTGGTACTTACTATCAAGTTTCATTAATGCATTAAGTGAAACTACACTACCTGCAGCCCCAGTGTCAAGAATGGCATTCATTTCTTTTCCACATATGATAATAGGTGCTCTGATAGGTGTTATTTTGTAAGTGTCATGAGATACATCTTTAATTATTTCAGCTTCCTCTATGGAAGTTAAAGATGTGTCTGTATGAGGTATAGCATCATTCAGGAACATTATATCCTGTTCTAATACAAATAGCTCATTTTCATCATCACTGTAAGATATGTTACTCTTGTAATCCTCACTGGATTCCACATTCTCATCTTCATGATTACTAGGTTCAGAATTCTGTGAGGTTTCAATAACATTTATTCTTTTCTTACGCGTGTGACCTTCAACCCAAGGTTCATTACATTTGTAACAAGTGTTATTTTCTTGTCTCTTAGGGACAAGGGGAGCTGAAGGTTTTTTCTTTTCCACTGGTAACTTACTTGTAGTAGGTTTTACCACGTCAACACTTTGTCTGTAATTACTATACTTGGTTTCATACTTGTGGTTTAATAATATCTCATTGCATATATTAATGAATCCAGAGGTGTCTCTGACAGTCTCAGTTCTAGCTACAATAATGTCTCTAACTGATATAGGCAACTTGTATATTATTTTTTCTTTCCACTCTTCATAATCCATTTTTGGATCCATAGCTTTCATGATTTTTATTAAATTCATTAAGAAGACCATGGGTTTATCTCCAGCATTTGGATTATATCTGGCCCTTTCATACAGTCTTTGTTGAGTGATTCTAAATTTTGGGCCACCAAATTGCCTTTCAATTAGTGCCTTCCATTCATTCCAGGAGTAATTAATTCCCTCACTCAATACAGATTCAAACCATAATAAGGCCACATCTGTAAATAAAGATATTAACTTTGAAGTAATTTCTTCATCAGGTAATTTATATGAAAATTTTGAGTTATCAATTCTTTGTATGAATTGTTGCCAATCAGATTTTGAATCCCTGTCAAAAGAAGGGTACTGATCTAACTTAGGCCAGTTCTTTTGGCTAGTTTTAGCTTCCCTAACCTGAGGAATATTGAGTAATTCACTCACTTTAGAAAGATGATCATTAATTTCATCTTTTACTGATTTTATATTCTCAGAGCCCATGACACTATGTTCATGTTCCATCATTGGTTTATCATCAGAGTGTTTCATAAAAACTGGTACTCTTTCTACATAAGAGGTATTATCCTTTATTGTTTCAGTATTTTTCAAAATGTTGGCTACCTCAATTTCTACTCTTTGTAACCTATCTTTTATCACAGTTACATGAGTTAAAGTATCATTTACATTTGAAAAAGACAATTTTACACGTCCCTCTATGGTGGCCATAATATTTTGAGAATGTTCTAATTTAATTTCTAAATTTTTAATCTCAGAATTTAATCTTTTGTTTTCATTGATTAATTCATTATTTGAATTCTCAATAACTTTTAACTTATTGGCTGTTGTACTCAATGATTGTGTGATGTTTAATAATACACTTTCTGTATTATTGTTGGACTCTCTAGAGAATTCTTCCAATTTTTCAATTCTTAATAATAATTTACTAATTATTTTTGATTCCATTGGATTTTCTTTCAGAAAATATTCAATTTTGTCTGTTTCCAATTCAGAAGATTCATCATCAGGGTCAATTTTTAATTCATTTGAATCCATTTTTATATTAATAGTATTTTCCTGGTGATCAATAAAACTATGTACATTGTCCTCATGTAATGACAAGTCTAACATGTTATTTTCAAATGAATAATTTTTTAAATCCTTATCAATTATATCCAATAACTCTCTATCAATTTCATTACCTATAAGTAACTCATTGTTAGGATTATATAATTGATCTTGAGAAGATGGATGACTTACCACGGTCTTATTCCATTTCCCCTGCCTCTCCTTGGCTTTCCCCTGTAAGGGTGACTGCTGGATCCCTGTTGAGGAGGACTGTTGTAGTTTTGGGCATACCAATCCCACTTCCATTTGCTTACAGTTATCTTTTGGTCCTCTTCTGGGACTGGAGGTGTTGCTGTGGTATTTGGTGCCACTGGTTGTTGATGAGACCTTATATCCACTAGAGCCTGGTTGACTTCTATAAAGCCCTGTGCCGCCTTTTTCTCCATATTGTTGATCTGGTCTAACATATTGTTTACTCTTATTGTTAGTGTATTCAGTAGGGTTGAGAGGGAGTTAATTTGCTCTTGTAAGGTGTTTTTGGACTTCTTTATTGACATTTGTTTTAAGAGCTTTTCCTTTTCCTCCATGGACATTGGTGGGGTGTTGTTTATTGTTACTGGTGATTCTTGACCCTCCATTTGGATGTCCTGCAACAGGTCTTTCAGCTCTAGTTCTTAAGTTATAAGGTTTTGCCTTATTACTTACAATGTCATTGTTGTCACACATTTTTCGTGGAATTTTAGAGAATTGAAAGTTTAGATTTGAAAAACTTCAAAAAGGAGTTTAATAAGTATTTATTAGTACCACTGAAGACAATTTTATTGCTTACTTATTGGTATTAAGTGAATTTTTAAGTGCCAAAAGTCAAATATGCTTTTATGTGGTCACTTGATTTAACTGGTCTACAATATGTAGCTGTGTATTTATATTTAAAAAAGAAAATTTGTTAGTAAGATTCTTTCTAAATATTAAATGAATTTTACAAACCAATAAAAAGGGATTAAGAGTCCTGTAAAAAGAAAACAATTAATCAGTTTAATTGGTTATTATCTGCAAAGATCACAAATTTAATTGGTCTATTGACAGACTCCCACTAAGAACAATTATATGTTAAATTAGTGGTAAAATTGATGATTCAATATCACAATTTTATTATATAACAGGGCTTCTTTTTCTGAAATCACTAAATAAGTGACCCCAAACTGTTGTAATTATCCAAATATTTCTATAGGGATATTATTTACGTGCACCTTCTTTTGAAAATTTCACTTACAGGATTATAACAGAATTCTTGAGGAAAGGTCCCCAATTGTCAGGCTAAGGTCAAGTACAAGGACGTGAACTAGCTTGAATAGTCAGTTGTCTAGAAGATTTTAATGTTCCTATATGAATACTGTAGTTTTAATCCACTAAGTTGTAAAATATAATCAAATATAGAGGTCTCAGTAATATAATTCTCACTATTCTTATATATGGCTTACAATCTTTATAGTTGGTAGAAAAATAGATTATATAAATTCAGATACTATTCAAAAGTCTTATAAAAGTACTAATTGATATGTATTGTAATTGGTTTGGTTATATTGGTTAAATTGTAATGATAAAGAATGAAGAAATACAACCCAAAAACCTCCTCCTTTTATACACACTGAGTTCCCCAATGATTCCCTTGATGTACCACCCAATACACAGTTAATAACGCCTCTAAACAACTAATAGACATTCCCATCAACATTCCCAGTAACCCATGACATAATTAGAAGAGTAACAACCGCCAAAATCCTGTAGTAATAAGGGAAATCCATCAAAATTAAAGAAAAAGACAAAAAGAGAGTATATGCGTATAAAACAATAATATTAAAGACTAAAGGAGACTTTTTAAGGTTAATAATAGCTTAATAATAAGGGGGATTGACTGTAGAAATAATGGGGCTAATCCTGACATTATACTACGTGAAATTCCCATTCAAAAATAACCAAAATTGACTGAGAAACCACCCAAAAACTTAAAAAAGAGCGTGAGATGAGGGGTAACTACATGCAGTTCTTGGCAGGCTCTTGAACGGGTAAATCCTTGACTAAAATTAGGCGAATTTAAACGTGGTGATGAAATAAAGTGCCAAGAGTGAGGTTATTAATGAAATTAGTGCATATAAACAAGGTCAATGCATTATTAATTAAGCTAGGACACTAAATAAGCGCCTGTCCCCTATTTTAGTGTGTTTCCCCACAGTGGGCGTAGAATGTGGGGTAATTATAGTGTGAAAAAGCTAACTTTGCTAAAAATGAAGCTATTCACATGGGAAAAAAGCAGGCAGTATGTGGCCAGTACACAGAAGCCATTTCTGGCATAAAAAACACCAAATTTGAAAAGTGTTATTTTTATGCATTTAAATAGCCAAATCAATAGTTCTAAATGAGCCCAATTGATCTGTCAAAGCGCAATTTTGATATTCTCAATTTTATAGCGCATATAGTCAACTTTTAAGTGAAATAAAGCGCATTTCTTGTTTTTTGCATAAAACAATGAATATAACAGCTTTAAGTGTACTTAAAAATTATGTAGCCTTATACTTAAGGTTCTTAAGATTACCCTAACATATTCCAACTTAATATTAAGTACATAAGACCTATAAAAGGTGGATATATGCGTGTATATAAGGTGCTATAATGGCATTTTTTGTGTATTATCATAATTTTACTTATGTATACTATTTGTGTACTCTTATTTATTATTCCCATGTATAGTTCATGTGTTTAACATAACTTATAATTACTTTTTACTCAGTCCTGGAGATATACAGGCTGACAACTTTTTTTTTTTTTATACATCACTTTTTTTTTTATACATCACTTTTTTTTTTTTTATACATAACTTTTTTTTTTTATACCACTTTTTTTTTATACCACTTTTTTTTTTTTACATTACTTTTTTTTACACCACTTTTTTTTATACCACTTTTTTTTATACATCACTTTTTTTCTTACATCACTTTTTTTTATACCACTTTTTTTTTTTTACATCACTTTTTTTTTATACCACTTTTTTTATACCACTTTTTTTTTACATCACTTTTTTTATACCACTTTTTTTTTTATATCACTTTCTTTTTACATCACTTTTTTTTATACCACTTTTTTTTTTGCACCACTATTTTTTTATATCACTTTTTTTTATACCACTTTTTTTTATATCACTTTTTTTTATACCACTTTTTTTTATAACACTTTTTTTATACATCACTTTTTTTTTTTTTATACATCACTTTTTTTTTTTTTCTACATCACCTTTTTTTTATACATCACTATTTTTTATTTTATTCATCACTTTTTTTTTATACCACTTTTTTTATACCACTTTTGTTACACCACTTTTTTATACATCACTTTTTTTATAGCACTTTTATATCACTTTTTTTTATACCACTTTTTTTTTCCACTTTTTTTTATATCACTTTTTTTTTTTTTATACCACTTTTTTTTTATACATCACTTTTTTTTTACCACTTTTTTTTTTATACCACTTTTTTTTATACCACATTTTTTTTTATACTTCACTTTTTTTTTTACATCACTTTTTTTATACCACTTTTTTTTACATCACTTTTTTTTTACATCACTTTATTTTATATCAATTTTTTTTATACCACTTTTTTTTATACCACTTTTGTATACATCACTTTTTTTATATCACTTTTTTTTTATACCACTTTTTTTTATACCACTTTTTTATACATCACTTTTTTTACATCACTTTTTTTTATACCACTTTTTTACATTACTTTTTTTTTGTTATACATCACTTTTTTTTATACCACTTTTTTTTATACCACTTTTTTTTATACCACTTTTTTTATACCACTTTTTTTTTACATCACTTTTTTTATACCACTTTTTTTTATACCACTTTTTTTATACCACTTTTTTTTATACCACTTTTTTTTATACCACATTTTTTTTATATCACTTTTTTTTATATCACTTTTTTTTTATACCACTTTTTTTTTATACCACTTTTTTTTATATCAGTTTTTTTTATACATCACTTTTTTTATACCACTTTTTTTTTACATCACTTTTTTTTTAAATCACATTTTTTTATACCACTTTTTTTTATAGCACTTTTTTTTTTATAAATCACTTTTTTTTATACCACTTTTTTTTATTCCACTTTTTTTCATACCACTTTTTTTTTATACCACTTTTTTTTATACCACTTTTTTTATACCACTTTTTTTTTATATCACTTTTTTTTATACATCACTTTTTTTTACATCACTTTTTTTTATACCACTTTTTTTTTATACCACTTTTTTTTTACCACTTTTTTTATATACCACTTTTTTTTTACAACACTTTTTTTTTTTTATATCACTTTTTTTATACATCACTTTTTTTTTATATCACTTTTTTTTATACCACTTTTTTTTATACAACTTTTTTTTATAACACTTTTTTTTTATATCACTTTTTTTTTATACCACTTTTTTTTATACCACTTTTTTTTTATACATCACTTTTTTTATACCACTTTTTTTTATATCACTTTTGTCTTATACCAATTTTTTTTTACATCACTTTTTTTTTACATCACTTTTTTTTATATCACTTTTTTTTATATCACTTTTTTTATACCACTTTTTTTTTTTACATCATTTTTTTTATATCACTTTTTTTTTACATCACTTTTTTTTTACATCACCTTTTTTTATTATACATCACTTTTTTTTTTTATACATCACTTTTTTTTTTTATACATCACTTTTTTTTTACATCACTTTTTTTTTTGCACATCACTTTTTTTTTTACATCACTTTTTTTTTTATATCACTTTTTTTTATACCACTTTTTTTATACATCACTTTTTTTTATACCACTTTTTTTTTTTATACCACTTTTTTTTTACATAACTTTTTTTTTGTTCCATTTTTTTTATACCACTTTTTTTTTATACATCACTTTTTTTTACATCACTTTTTTTTTACATCACTTTTTTTTTACATCACTTTTTTTTTTACATCACTTTTTTTTACATCACTTTTTTTTTTACATCACTTTTTTTTTTATACATCACTTTTTTTTATACATCACTTTTTTTTTTATACATCACTTTTTTTTTATACCACTTTTTTTTTACATCACTTTTTTTTACATCACTTTTTTTTTTACATCACTTTTTTTTACATCACTTTTTTTTTTACATCACTTTTTTTTTTATACATCACTTTTTTTTATACAACACTTTTTTTTTTTATATCACTTTTTTTTTTATACATCACTTTTTTTTATACATCACTTTTTTTTTTATACATCACTTTTTTTTTATACCACTTTATTTTTACATCACTTTTTTTTACATCACTTTTTTTTTACATCACTTTATTTTATACCAGTTTTTATACCACTTTTTTTTTTTATACCACTTTTTTTTCATACCACTTTTTTTTATACCACTTTTTTTTTATACCACTTTTTTTTATACCACTTTTTTTTTATACCACTTTTTTTTATATCACTTTTTTTTTATACCACTTTTTTTTTTCATCACTTTTTTTTATACCACTTTTTTTTTATACCAATTTTTTTTTACATCACTTTTTTTTATACCACTTTTTTTTATACCACTTTTTTTTACATCACTTTTTTTTATACCACTTTTTTTTATTCCAATTTTTTTATACATAATATTTTTTTTATATCACTTTTTTTTTATACCACTTTTTTTATACCACTTTTTTTAATACCACTTTTTTTTACATCACTTTTTTTTTATACCACTTT
Source organism: Hemileia vastatrix (assembly GCA_030280995.1). Classification (NCBI taxonomy): domain Eukaryota; kingdom Fungi; phylum Basidiomycota; class Pucciniomycetes; order Pucciniales; family Zaghouaniaceae; genus Hemileia; species Hemileia vastatrix. The sequence continues at coordinate 1,468,270 of JASXTE010000017.1, read as the reverse complement.
TTTTTATACCACTTTTTTTTTTTATACATCACTTTTTTTTATACCACTTTTTATACATCACTTTTTTTTTCATACATCACTTTTTTTTTTTTATACCACTTTTTTTTACATAACTTTTTTTATACCACTTTTTTTTATACCACTTTATTTTTATACCACTTTTTTTATCACTTTTTTTTTATACATCACTTTTTTTTTACATCACTTTTTTTTTTACATCACTTTTTTTTATACCACTTTTTTATATACCACTTTTTTTTATACCACTTTTTTTTACATCACTTTTTTTATACCACTTTTTTTATATACCACTTTTTTTTATACCACTTTTTTATACATCACTTTTTTTTTATACCACTTTTTTTTTATACCACTTTTTACATCACTTTTTTTTTATATCACTTTTTTTTATACCACTTTTTTTTTATACCACTTTTTTTTATACTACTTTTTTTTTTATACCACTTTTTTTTTATACCACTTTTTTTTACATCACTTTTTTTTTATACCACTTTTTTTCATATCACTTTTTTTTTATACCACTTTTTTTTATACCACTTTTTCTTTATACCACTTTTTTTTATACCACTTTTTTTTTTATACCACTTTTTTTTATACATCACTTTTTTATATACCACTTTTTTTATACCACTTTTTTTTACACCACTTTTTTTTATATCACTTTTTTTTATACATCACTTTTTTTTATATCACTTTTTTTTTTATACCACTTTTTTTTATACCACTTTTTACATCACTTTTTTTTTATATCACTTTTTTTTTATACCACTTTTTTTTATACCACTTTTTTTTATACCACTTTTTTTTATGTCACTTTTTTTTTATACCACTTTTTTTTTACATCACTTTTTTTTATACCACTTTTTTTTTTACATCACTTTTTTTTATACCACTTTTTTTATACCACTTTTTTTTACATCACTTTTTTTTATACCACATTTTTTATATACCACTTTTTTTATACCACTTTTTTATACATCACTTTTTTTTTATACCACTTTTTTTTTATACCACTTTTTACATCACTTTTTTTTTATACCACTTTTTTTTATACCACTTTTTTTTATACCACTTTTTTTTTATACCACTTTTTTTATATCACTTTTTTTTTATACCACTTTTTATTTACATCACTTTTTTTTATACCACTTTTTTTTTTACATCACTTTTTTTTATACCACTTTTTTTTATATCACTTTTTTTTTATATCACTTTTTTTTTACATCACTTTTTTTTTTCATACATCACTTTTTTTTTTATACCACTTTTTTTTATACCACTTTTTTCTACATCACTTTTTTTATACCACTTTTTTTTTATACCACTTTTTTTATACATCACTTTTTTTTATACCACTTTTTTTTATATCACTTTTTTTTATACCACTTTTTTTTATATCACTTTTTTTTATACCACTTTTTTTTATACATCACTTTTTTTTATACCACTTTTTTTATACCACTTTTTTTTTTATACCACTTTTTTTTATACCACTTTTTTTTATATCACTTTTTTTTATATCACTTTTTTTTTTTTTACATCATTTTTTTTTTCATACATCACTTTTTTTTTTATATACCACTTTTTTTTCATACCACTTTTTTTTATACCACTTTTTTTTTATACCACTTTTTTTTATACCACTTTTTTTACAACACTTTTTTTTTTATACATCACTTTTTTTTTTTATATCACTTTTTTTTTATATCACTTTTTTTTATACCACATTTTTTTTTACATCACTTTTTTTTTATATATCACTTTTTTTATACATCACTTTTTTTTTTATACCACTTTTTTTATACCACTTTTTTTTATACCACTTTTTTTTCATACCACTTTTTTTTATACCACTTTTTTTTTACACAACTTTTTTTATACCACTTTTTTTTTATTCATCACTTTTTTATACATCACTTTTTTTTTACATCACTTTTTTTTTACATCACCTTTTTTTTTATACCACTTTTTTTTTACATCACTTTTTTTTTATACCACGTTTTTTTTTAACAATTTTTTTATACCACTTTTTTTTTTACATCACTTTTTTTTTATACATCACTTTTTTTATACCACTTTTTTTTTATATCACTTTTTTTTTATACCACTTTTTTTCATACCTCACTTTTTTTTTATACCACTTTTTTTTATACCACTTTTTTTTTATATCACTCTTTTTTTTACACCACTTTTTTTTATACCACTTTTTTTTACATCACTTTTTTTTATACATCACTTTTTTTTTATATATCTTTTTTTTTTTTATACATCACTTTTTTTCATTCCATTAGCTTTTTTTCATCCCATTAGCTTTTTTCTTTTCTTTTCTTTTCTTTTCTTTTCTTTTCTTTTTCTTTTTTTAAGATTACTTTTACTTTCACTTTTACTTTTACTTTTACTTTTTTTCTCATGAATGAAAAATAAAATAAACCTTCATGATATCCCATTAGCTTTTTTCTTTTTCTTTTTCTTTTTTCTTCTTCTTTTTTTTTTTAGATTACTTTTACTTTTACTTTTTTTCTCATGAATGAAAATAAAATAAACCTTCATGACCTCCCATTATCTTTTTTCTTTTCTTTTTCTTTTTCTTTTTCTTTTTCTTTTTCTTTTTCTTTTTCTTTTTCTTTTTCTTTTTCTTTTTCTTTTTCTTTTTCTTTTTCTTTTTTTTTTTTTTATAAGATTACTTTTACTTTTACTTTTACTTTTACTTCTACTTTTACTTTTTTTCTCATGAATGAAAAATAAAATAAACCTTCATGACCTCCCATTATCTTTTTTCTTTTTCTTTTCTTTTTCTTTTTCTTTTTTTTTTTTTTATAAGATTACTTTTACTTTTACTTTTTTTCTCATGAATGAAAAATAAAATAAACCTTCATGACATCCCATTATCTTTTTTCTTTTTCTTTTTCTTTTTCTTTTTTTTTTTTTTTTATAAGATTACTTTTACTTTTACTTTTACTTTTACTTTTACTTTTTTTCTCATGAATGAACAATAAAATTACCCTTCATGACATCCCATTAGCTTTTTTCTTTTCTTTTATTTTCTTTTATTTTTTTTATTTTTAGATTACTTTTACTTTTACTTTTACTTTTACTTTTTTCTCATGAATGAAAATAAAATAAACCTTCATGACATCCCATTATCTTTTTTTTTTCTTTTTCTTTTTCTTTTTTCTTTTTTCATTTTTTTTTTTTTAAGATTACTTTTACTTTTACTTTTACTTTTACTTTTACTTTTACTTTTTTTCTCATGAAGGAAAAATAAAATAAACCTTCATGACCTCCCATTAACTTTTTTCTTTTTCTTTTTCTTTTTATTTTTTTTTTATTTTTTTTATAAGATTACTTTTACTTTTACTTTTACTTTTTTTCTCATGAATGAAAAATAAAATAACCCTTCATGACCTCCCATTATCTTTTTTCTTTTTCTTTTTCTTTTTCTTTTTCTTTTTTTTTATTTTCTTTTTTTTTTAAGATTACTTTTACTTTTACTTTTACTTTTACTTTTACTTTTACTTTTTTTCTCATGAATGAAAAATAAAATAAACCTTCATTATATCCCATTATCTTTTTTCTTTTTCTTTTTCTTTTTCTTTTTCTTTTTTCTTTTTCTTTTTCTTTTTTTTTTTTATAAGATTACTTTTACTTTTACTTTTACTTTTACTTTTACTTTTACTTTTACTTTTACTTTTACTTTTACTTTTACTTTTTTTTCTCATGAATGAAAAATAAAATAAACCTTCATGATATCTTATTATCTTTTTTCTTTTTTCTTTTCTTTTTCTTTTTCTTTTTCTTTTTTCTTTTTTTTTTTTTTTTTATTAGAATACTTTTACTTTTACTTTTACTTTTACTTTTACTTTTTTTTCTCATGAATGAAAAATAAAATAAACCTTCATGACATTGCATTATCTTTTTCTTTTTCTTTTCTTTTTCTTTTTATTTTTTTTTTTATTTTTTTTATAAGATTACTTTTACTTTTACTTTTTGTCGGTCAGTCGTCTAGAAGATATAAGAGAAGAGGGAAGAAAAGAGAGGAGGACAAGAAGGAGATAGTAGTTTAGAAATAAAGGAAATAAAAACAATTGAAATTAGTTAATTTATTTGAGAGAAAGCAACGACGAGTGATTTGAGAGGTGACAACAAATTGGTTTTATTAATATTTAATATTGTTTAAGTAAGAGTTCTGCGCGGCAAACAATATAATTACTATCAGACTTAAGGCAACCTTTAAATTGTTATTTAGAATTTTTAATTAGAATTCAATACTAATAAAAATAATAATAAGCGTAATAATTTTATTCTTAAATAGTTGAGTGTGTAATAAGTGATAATTCTACAGGGGATTATCCAAGGCCCTTTTATAGGCAATGGGTCCTCTGAAGCGCTACAAGTGACTATATACAAAATAGTAATGAAGTAAAACAAGAAGATAAAAGAAGACATTTGTAACATAGTAATTAAGAGAAAATTATACGAAAAATAATAAGAATCCCAATTAAGAATATAAAATTCCCATCCCAAATTTCCCAAATCAGTTAATACAAAATAGTGAGTAACTAAACAACCCTGTGATCTAAGAACTATGGGAAAAACAGATCAAAACAAGTATTACAATCTGTTTTCAGCATTTCTAAGTGAAACAAATAACATGTTTTGACATAACAAGGCATGCAATCATTTTAATTCAGTGTAAATTAATATGTATTAATTGTTTTCACTATGTAATTTAATAACTAGTTTAACTGAAACAATTAATTAATTTAATTTGAGAATTTATAATACTATTTTATAAAATAAGTATTATAATTTATTTGATTTTCTTCCTGACACAATTTAAGGGTCAAAAGAAGCGCCACTAATTATTGTTTAGTATCATATGAGAGGTAGTATTTAATATATAAATTTAAGTAATTAATTTAAATATATTATAAATCAATTTTACACTTGTAATTATATGTTTTTTTTTCTTTTTAATTAATTAAATATAAATTTATAATTATAAAAATGCGCCATTATTTGTAGAATATATTATATTATGCTCAATTTAATTGTATATAAAAATATATATAACCAATAAATTTAATGTAACAATTGTATATTATAAAATTCTTATATAATTTCATTATGCAATAAAATATTAAGTTATATTCAAAAATACAAGTCTTACCCACTTTTTAAGGTTTTATAATTTATATATCATTTACTGGACTCCTGGAATAGCCTGGCTGACACTTTTACTTTTACTTTTACTTTTACTTTTTTTCTCATGAATGAAAAATAAAATAACCCTTCATGACCTCCCATTATCTTTTTCATTTTTCTTTTTCTTTTTCTTTTTCTTTTTCTTTTTCTTTTTCTTTTCCTTTTCTTTTTCTTTTTTCTTTTTTTTTTTTTTAAGATTACTTTTACTTTTACTTTTACTTTTTTTCTCATGAATGAAAAATAAAATAAACCTTCATGATATCCCATTATCTTTTTTCTTTTTCTTTTTCTTTTTTCTTTTTCTTTTTCTTTTTTTTTTTTTATAAGATTACTTTTACTTTTACTTTTACTTTTACTTTTACTTTTACTTTTTTTTCTCATGAATGAAAAATAAAATAAACCTTCATGATATCTTATTATCTTTTTTCTTTTTTCTTTTCTTTTTCTTTTTCTTTTTCTTTTTTCTTTCTTTTTTTTTTTTTATTAAATTACTTTTACTTTTACTTTTTTTTCTCATGAATGAAAAATAAAATAAACCTTCATG